>LT669793.1:24772699-24805970 GCA_900128785.1 Arabis alpina
TAATTAATTCAACGGAAGTCGTTTAATTTTACATTAGAGTTTCAAGTTCGAGAACGAATCTTCATTAAAATCCTGACAGTTTATTAATTCTACAATTTATCTTTACCTGAGAATTTCCCGAAAATCTAGCTTTTGTTTAATTGAATTCTTAAAAAACCAACAATCTTGCTTTGCTTTGAATTATTTCTTGCTTTTACATTACTTTATTGCTTAGCTCAATTCGAAGTCATATATCCTATTGTTTGATTTGACTCCCAGTGATTCGACCCCTGCTACAATTGACCTCTTAATTTGAGAGAGTAGCTCAGGGTAAATTTGAGTATATCACGTATCCTAAACTACCCAGTAAGGATCACTCAACTCACTCTGTTTCTCTTTGATTTCTTCACACGATACAAATTCTCTCTCTAATGGTTTTCTTTCATCAAAGAAGAACTAACTTCAGAGTCTCACCAGACTCACACTTATATTGCCTTTTTCGAAGCAATATAATATTATGATTCATGTTATGGTCCACCAGACCAAACACTGTTTTGTTGCAGAGAACACTGTATGTGATGTACCATCCTAATACTTGTTACGTGCCATGATTGCCCTTTTCTTCTTTTTGCACAAAGTCAATGATTTTCATCTTATTCTCCTAGCTGCTCTTCTACATCAGAAAACCACTCGCACGTCGCAATGCTCGGGGTACCTGTCACTCAGTAGATAGAACACACTCTTTGATCTCTGTTGAGCAACACAACGCTCCTTTGTCCTCTGGCCAAGCTTCTGTTGTTAGCACAGAGCTCTTTAAACTAAAAAAGATATTTATAGAGAAGTAGAACGGATCTGGATCGACCCAATTTGAATTTTCTCGGATTTTGATCTTTACTAAAATTGAGTTACATAACTACCAACATCATGTGGATATGGGACATAGATATAAGCTCTATCTTTTTCTACTTCTTTTGGTTTTCGTATTGATGTAGGTAATGTAGATATGAGACTTGGATATGAGCAAGACGACTTCTTCATTAAAACAATCTTAGATCCATCCTTTGGATCTTAATTCCTTCACCCTTGCTTTATTATTATTCTCCATTTGTTAGCTTACTCATCTCCTCTGCATCCACATAGATCCAAGATCTCCAACAATATCTAAAATAGCCAAAAACAAGAACCATAATGCACATACACAAATCATAATTTTAAAATGCATTTTTTTTTAACAACACATACTTCATTAACTGATCAAACTAGTAGGGAAAAACGATCTATTTCCCCATGAGAAATATGATACTGCCCAAACTATAACCTCTTCTTATATATCCATCGATTGATATGTCAATATCTATATGTCCACCAATTGGAATGCTCATACCTATATACCCACAAATCTCGGTTACTAATGGTTTACTGTTTTGTAATGGTTTGATAACCAATTGAGTTGACATTAAACCGGATTACAACCAGATTAGGACCCAATTACCCGATAACAACCTAAACCAACACCCATCTTTAATATCTCTCAAATCAAAACTCCAAATATAAAATTATATTTCAAGAACCCTAGAAAAAAATCCCAAATTAACATCTTTGTCAAATCGTAACTGAAAACACAAGAAGAGGAGATGGATTTTCATGGCCCTTGATTATATGTTTCAATTTTCTTCTTCAGATTTTCTCGAGCAGCTTTTCCAGATTCCCAACATTTCGGCATGTCACTTTACCATCATACTCATCACAACAATATGCTTTTTGATCCATCTTTACACTTAATCTCTGAGATCAAAACTCATCAACATAACAACAAGAACCAACAGAGATAAAATCGGAGTAATCTCAGGGGAGATAACTCATCGATATAGTTCAAAGAAGGAACATTGTTCACATCGCTCACAGTGGCGGAGGCAGAAACTATTTTGGCTGGGGGCATAAACACTAAGATAAATATGAAGCAAAGAAGATATGTCTTAAAAAAAGCAGTCTCGTACATAAAAAATATCTTACAAATGTTATAAAAAGAAACACCTTACAAACATACTCTACGCTCTGCCATAGTTTGAAATCTTTTCATCACGGTTTCGTTTGTGACCGATTCAAACAACTCCTTCTCAACAAAACAAACAAGACAATCACTTAGAAATTGATCTCCGATTCGGTTGCGAGAGGCTGTCTTGACAAACTTCATTGCAGAGAAACATCTTTCGACAGTTGCGGTAGCAACGGGTAAAGTCAATGCTAACTTCAAAAGCCTGTAAACAAGAGGATGTGCAAGATCTTTTTGTGTTTCTACCATCAGCCGAGAAAGATCTCCAAGATTCTCCAAACTATTAAATCGTTCATTTTCTCTTACATTGTCAATGTAGATGTCAAGTTGTTGCTCAAGAGAAGAATGCTCAAGAAAACTAAAATCATGAGGATAGAACTCAGTCAACTTCACCAACTTATCTTTGTCAAACTCCTTGAATGAATTTGCAGGACTCAAAGAAGCCATACAAATAAGAAGTTGAGTGTTTACCTCGGTAAAACGATCATTGAACTCTTGAAGTTGCATATCCAGAACAACATTAAAAAAATTGATCTTATAATGATGTAAGTTGGTTATGCTGGTTCTCTTCCTTGGCCTCTTTGTATCAACAAACTCATCTTCCATCATGATCATTTTGATATCATGTTTCTCACAAAAAGAAGAAACTTTAACCATGAGCGAATCCCATCCATCATCTCTAAGTTTCTGCAATTCTCGCTTAGTAGATTGGACCAATGAAACAGCATTAAGAATGTCTTGATCTTTTCTTTGCAAAGCCATGGATAAATTCTCAGTTAGGCCCAAAATAAGCAACATCATCTGCAGATAAAACACACAGTCAAATGTATGGAAGTACTTAATAAGACCATATGCTTGACGTTTTTTTTAGTCCTCAACGCCTTCGCTTTGAATATACTCAAGCACCTTAATAACTGATGAAAATAACTCAACCAAATGCAACAAAGTCTTATGATGTGATCCCCAATGAGTATTTGATGGCCTTGGAAGAGAGCTCTCCTGATTCTTTCTTTTTCCCGTGCTAGTTTCACCGTCCCTTATTCTTTCCGCAATATCTTTTCGAGAATTTTCTCGAAGCATATCTTTCCGTTTACAAGAAGATCCAACCACATTCAACAATGTAGAAATCATATCAAAGAAATCACCAACTTCAAATTGTTTCTTCGCAACTGCCACTACAACCAACTGGAGTTGATGAGCAAATCAATGGACATAATAACCCGAACTGTTTTCCCTAAGAATCAAAGATCGAAGGCCATTAAACTCACCCTTCATATTACTCGCGCCATCATAACCTTGACCCCTCACATTTCTCAAGCTCAATCCGTACTTAGCAAACAAATCATCAATGGCAAGCTTGAGTGTCAAAGAAGATGTTTCTTTCACGTGAACAACACCAATAAACCTTTCTTTGATCGTTCCGGTCTTATCGACGAATCGTAAAACAACACCCATTTGTTCCTTGTAAGAAACATCGGCACATTCATCCACTAATAGACCAAAAACACCATGATCAATTTCTTCAATAATAAATTTCACAACTTCTTCTGCAAAACAATGAACAATATCTTTCTGAATCGGTGGAGAAGTCATTTGGTTATTTTTTGGAGCATTCTCCAAAACAACCTTACTTACAACCTCATTTTGCTCCGCCGTATATTTCAAGAGTTGTAAGAAATTTCCTTTATTAGCTGAGTCTTCTGACTCATCATGGGCACGGAAAGATAATCTTTGTCGCAACAAATATCTAGACGCATCAATCGAAGCATTTAACCGAATACGATACTCGTTCTTCACCACATCATCATGTTTATAAAAAGCTTGCACTATAGAATGATCTTGCTTCCTCAAAGAATCACACTTCTTAACAGCAATATTGTGAAAGCTATTCTTAGCACCCACATGCGAAGCTAATCTCTCAGATTTATTCCAACTAGAAAAGCCTTCTTTCACAAATGCATCATTCCCACCTTGTTTTTGTATATCATCTCTAAACAAGTAACAACACAAACAAAAGACTTTTTCTTTCGACGTGCTATACTCAAGCCAATTATAGGTGTGAAACCAAGCTGGATTAAATCTTCTTAGGGATTTTCCGATATTCTTCTTCTCAAAAGGATGACCATAAGGCTTACAAGGACCTCTAGCTAGATATTTGCGTCTTACCTCATCTCTCAGATTTGGATGATATTCCAAAATCTTTTTCCTTTCAGCAGAATCCCATGGCAAATCGTCCAAATTTCTCTCAGTTTCAAATGTTGAAGTGGATTTTCTCTTAAAATACTTTTCCATCGATCTGATAAAATAAGAGTTTTAGTTATAATTTATACCAAACAACAAAATCTGTGTAAATAAAACAAAGCATAAAAGAGAGATGGTGAAAACTCACCAATGGACTGACAAATCTTTGATCCAATGCTACTGTTTTCGTTTGAAGAAACTGTAGAAACTCAAACGTCAAAAAAAGACAAACCCTAAACGAAACAGATGCTAAAATAGTTGCTCTTTTCAAATTTTGACAACTAATGAAATAGGCCACAAGCCATATTGTAATATTAGGCCATATTGTAATATGTTTTGGGCTTAAAGTTAAAAGTTCATTTTCTGGTTTTGGTCGATTGAGCCATATTTAATTTATGTTTGGGTCTGAAACAAAGATATAGGGGCAAAAATATTTAACAAGTGGGTGGCATTATTATTAGCTCTAATAATATACACTAATTAACTAAATTTCGTTGGGTTCAGTGCCCCCCCTTATTGCACGTGCCTCCGCCTCTGATCGCTCATATTCTCTTTTCCAGAATTCGAATTTGGGAATCGAGTAAGAACTCACGAACATGGCGATTAAATGCAATTGCATCCCAGACTCCAACATATACATCCTCAAATCTATCTCTAAATTTTCAGATGCAAACTTTCCAAGACCGGAGCTTTATGTGAAAGCAGATACTAGGGAACATTCTCTACAAATTTCCGTATGTTCCCGTAAGATTCAAACTCGAGATTAGGAACCACCTTCCAAAAAGATCTCCATCGTTTAGACAGAACATTTGTGGCTACGACATCTTTGGTTGGAAGTGAAGACAATACCTGAAGAACCAAAGGTTCAGGTAACCCACCGATCCTATCCTCACTCACGAGACTTGGATTTCTCAAACTTTCATCACTGAAATCAAACAAGAAAAGAGAAGAGTTAGGGGTTTGAAGCTTACGATTAAGAACAATTCATAGAGGAAACAGAGAAACAAACCATTGTTCAATTTTCTTGTCAACTCCTTCAGAATCGTTCCTTCCCAAATTCTCCAATCGAGTTACGAACACTCCAGACGCAGACATAGGAGAAGTATTGAGAAAATGAAATCGAAAGATTGAAGAAAATTAAAACTGAATCAGCTAAAATCAAATTCGATTATGTTTTTAAATGGGTCGGGTTCTGGTCAACATTTGGTTCTTTCGGTTTGGTATTCGGTTTACCGTGAAAACTGATCCAAATCAGATTTATGGATATATAGCTATTTAATTTTTAATTGATGGATATATAAGTATAGAACTTTTACTTTTATAGATATATAAGGAGAGGTTATAATTTGGGCAGTATATACTTAGATGTCATACTTCTGATGGGGAAATAAATCGTTTTTCCAACTAGTAGCGATAATACATAATCAAATAGAGCATTTGCGATATTAGTTTTAATACGAGAAATAAAGGAGAAACATATAGCTTCGAAATTTAAAGATAGGAGTGAGATATCATGGAGGATCCCATGAAGTGTAGAAACCTTAGAGCCAAAGTTAATAGCCCTAATCAGTTGAAAGGAGTTGGATTTTACCAACATTGACCTTAATCCTTCTTGTATCGTTTGTTGCAAGGCTGCTCGAATAGCCAGACCTTCAACCACTAGAGATAAGGAGACAAATTCAGCACTTGTAGAATAGCTGTGAATGGAGTTTGTTGGTTGGTTACACAGGGTCCAACCTAGACCCGCAAGCTTTAAATCCTCCCTCCAAGCCGCATCTGTATGACAAACCACTTCATACATATCTTCATCTTGTGAGCTTTGAGGCACCATATATCCCTGTTTCTTGGTTTTAATCTCATTACCTGATTTCCATTCGCTAGCATGGCTCTACTAATAGTATCACTAATAGGTTTTACCTTTTTGTTGAGGATATTCTCATTTCTCGCCTTCCAAATATGCCAGCAGATCCAAGGAGCTAAAATTCCAGTTCCAGGTCCTAATTCTAAAATGCATCTAATCACTTAAAAAGCAACAATGATAGAAATGTGATGCAAACACTATGAAATGATGGATAAGGAGTAATGAAATCACCAGATATCAGCCATGGACTCTCCAATTTATGACACCTACGGCCAAGTTTTAAGTTTCAAGGGAGACAAAACAATGAAGTGGCGAATCGTATTGTTTAATATGCTTTCTCTCTTGATGGATTTGATTGGTTACATTGTAAGAGAACAGTAGAACTTTTACTATCTTTTGTGTAATTGATAAGTAAAAAAATATTAAAAAAATTATATTCTTTTTTATTGTACTATAAATCTAATCAGTATTTGACTATTTGTATTGCTTCTAATTATATTATATATTTGTAATGCTACCCCACACACAAAATTGTACTACCTTGTGTTATCAATCAAATTCGATATGGACTAATCTATATTAGGATGTAATGTATTAATTACAGCCCATTGTTAAGAGAGAGGATTGTAATTAAATCTTCAGTATTCATATAAATAAAGTATATTACGGGGGAAAAAAGTAAATGTGTTTTGTGCTGAATTTTTTTATTTATAAATATATTGAATCTAAATAATCGGTTAAATATGACAAAATTGGCTCATTATTTTTGGCAGAATATGGTAGAAAAGCTTGAAATTAAAATGATTGCAAAATTATCTATTAGATGGTATTGAAAATCTATATGTTCATATTTAAGTCACATGTTTGAATATGAATGATTTACTGTCAATTTTGGTACCAAAATTTTGTAAAAGATCGAAATAAATAATTTACGGTTGATAAATCGACTAAAAATATAGTCAAAAGCTGATTGTAAATATAAGAAAATCAAGTGATGATGGCCTAGGGGTAAAAGAGTAAAAGAAAAGTAGGAAAACTCTTCCAACATAAATTCGATTTTTCCTGGGAATACTTTCACCTCCATTTGACCAGTCAAAATTGTGTCACGCTTTAGGCCCATTAGAAAATCCAGTGAATGGACTATTCGATGGCTACACTCACTTAGAAGATTAGTCAGGTGGTCAAAAATCCGGATTACTCCTTGGTTATAAAAAAAAAAGTCTAAGGAAACCTAAAGTTACTAAAAAAAATGTCTAAGAAACCTAAAGTTAATATATATAATCGTCAAAATCAAATATACTAATACTACTACGTAGTAGTAGTAGTAACAAGGAGATTTAATTTAGCATATAAGGCACAATGGAATATTAGACAAGGAGGCAAAACTAACATGCAAATGCTTACAACTTTTAATAAACATCGACCATTACATTGCGGCGGGGCTTTCGAACATGAATATCAACCATCGATTATATCATAAATAATACCAAATATATAAACACACGAAGATATAATTATAGAGTGCATTATCTAAAAGCCACCATTACCATCTTTTTCTAGCAAAACCATTCCTTTTCACATGTTTCTGTCTCTTCCTTTCTGAAGCAAATATTTCCCTTTGTATCATATTCTTTCCTATCGTCGGGTTTCCACATATTACAAAAAGATAGTTTGGATCAGGTCCTGTTTGTTCTATATGATCAGAGAGGTTAGTTCCATTTGACGAAGTATAATTTCTTTTAATGTAAGATAATGTAGATTTAGGAATCTACTCATTTTTATGTCCTTTTGGAGGTATTATACGTTTTGACTGATATTACGATTTACGAACTGTTGGCTTTGGTATGAAATTAGTATAAACTATATGAAATTAATTTAAACTCAAGTCCAAAAGACCAATTTTCCAAGCAAAAACTTGTAGTTGCTACTTGTTCTTAGATATTTATGCATCGCCTAAACAAAATTAAAGTAGAACGCTGTAAACTGAAGTTTTAAATTTAGTATTAAAGTTCTTCGAAAGTTTTGCTAGCTATCATTACGCAAATTCTACGGTGAACAAGATATTTTATATATATTCAATATATAGTCATCTATAGGCATCAAATACCCTGCTTAAACCCACACCTAGATTCACATCGAATAACTAATTAAGAACAATACGTCATTCAAATAAATCACATAGTACAATTTGTTTATAATGAATCAGACACTATATAGTGATGGACCGACCTAATGGTACTAGAATAACATATTTATGGGTATATATAAATATAAGTCCTAGATTGTAATCATGGGGTCGCTTTCCACCACTAAACTTAGGAACATCAGAATCAATATCGCATTAAGTCCAACTTTGTCTTTAAATAGCCACACCTCAAAAACTCTAATCATTATTCAACCTTAACTAATACATATATATTACTACTCACGTCTTCGAAACGTAAGTGAAGAAAATATATATTTTTATTTATTTTGCATATGGCAAAGACACTTGGTGTAATTTACCTTTTCTTTATTATTCTCCTTTTCTGCGAACTCATCGACGAGGCGCAGGGTCGTCGTTTCAGGTGTCATCATCCAGCAGATTATTTATGTAAGAAACATTCAACCCACCATCATCATCATCATCATCATCATCATCATCAACAACATCACAAGGATCCTCTCAATGAACTATGTGGTTTACAAAGAAGCATGAGAAGCAAGGATCATTACGGCCTTGATGCTTTCCGGCCTACTGCGCCAGGTCACAGCCCCGGTGTTGGCCATTCGATCAAGACTTGAGACGTTTGAGTTTATTAATCTTGATTTCTATTGATCAATCTTGTGATGATCTTTGTCATTTTGTAAATAATAGATTGTGGTTTTAGTCTCTAGTAACGGGAGTTGTTTCGAAATTTATATCTTTTCTTTGTTATCTTGCAGTTCCAAAAAAGTTCAAGATGTTATTTTATAGCCAAAATAGTTAAAAATCAAATAAAAGAGTTTACCTTATCTACTCTTAGGCTTAGGTATAGAGAAATATTCATTAGAATCATCTATAAAATGTTTCGAAATTTGCATTAATGAAAAATGTGTGACTCCTACATTAACTTTGTATCTATTACACGGACTTTTGACTTACTTTATTTCTAAAAACTACAGTAAAACCTCTATAAAATAATAACGTTGGGATCACGATATTTTATTAATTTAGCAAAATATTAATTTATCGAGAGATTAATTGGCTCGAAAACTTAATTTGGAATTTGAAAATTGTATTAATTTAGCGAGGTATTAATTTATCGAGTATTAATTTATAAAAGTTATACTGTAAGAAACATTTTCAACTGTAACCTAGACACAAGTGTTGTAAATTTTGGTGTAGTTACAAGAAATTTTCTTTCGACAAAATAACTGTTTCTTCATAGCAATGACTGGTCCACATCTTGGTTTGTTGTTGCAGTAGAACTATCGCAATTAAGGTGGCGTAAAAACAGAGGAATCCATTCTGTTTTTGTTTAGATTTTTTGTAATTGAACATTTGATTCAAAAACAAAAAAATAATTTGTTCTTGATACTATAATAGGTTTCATGTATTTTGAACATTCATTTTGTTAGAACATCATTAACGGTGAGAACCTTCTCCAGTCTTTCACATATAGAATTTTAACTGTTTTTATTTAGTTTAATTATTTATTTAAATATTAAATTATTAAATAATGATGAACCAATCTTGTAAAAACATGTGGCAGCTAAGTTCTCCAACTAGAAATGTAGATATTAGGTAAATTTGTAAAGCAACACCAAAATTATATTAGATTTATACATAGAGATCACTGAAATCATATAATACAAAAATTATTCATTTTATGAGTTGAATTGAACTGTGAAAAAATGTGAGAGTGATTTTGCGAAACGAATTCTCAACGTAAAAAATGGCAGGACACTCAAAGCTGCTAATTTTTTTCTAACGTGTACAAATAGTGTTAGAGTTAAGCACTTATAGGTTAACTGAGAAAAGGGTACGTCCATTTCATTTAGCTAACTGTGTTACAAGTTTATAATAGATAATTTATAGATCTATTATTCATTAATTTAAAGAAAGCATAGAAATATCTAACGCGATTATGATCAATGGTAGATAATTAGGTATATTTCAGTTTTTAGTAAGGTAAGGTATATAAAAGCAAATTTGAAGAATCAACATCGACAAATAGAAACAAAGCTTTAAGAAATGTGAAGTAACACAATTTCAAAATGATTGATTGTGTGTGCAAATATAATCTTTGATAGGACCCACAAAGGAAGGGCGTGTATCAAAAGTATATAAATATCTAGATCGAGTGAAAGTACATATGAATAAAAATGTTAATTAGTTTCAAAAAAATATATTAATCTAAAAAATTATTGGGTAATCAGCAAAAAATTATTAGATTAATAATTTTTTGAAACTAATTAACATTAATCTAACAAACTAACTACTTATCCTAATATTAGGGATTTTTGTCACAGGGATTTTTTTGTTACTTTTTTAATTATTACTCTCTCCGTTCTTTAAAGATTGATGTTCTAGAAAAAAAATTTGTTTTCTAAAGATTGATTCTTTACCTTTTCTATGCAATAATAATGATAAATTGTAGATTTCAAGACATATTAATTGATTTTATTGGATTGTTATTGGATCAAACTTATGGAAAATTGTTTAGTACAAAAACCAATACATTTATAGTCAAACATTAATTTGTTTTCTTAATATGTGTGAAAACTCTAAAAAAATCAATCTTTAAAGAACGGAGGGAATATTTTGTTTTGTTAGTTGGCAAACTAGCCCTAAATTCTTATAGTTTTACGAAAATTACAAAAAAAAAAAAAAAAAAAAAAAAATAGCTTCGATTAGTGATGGTAAATTAGTCAGTTAATAATAATAACGATGCGGTTCAAATATGGTTTGTTCGGAAGAAATGATTTATGAAGAATTTCGTGAAGAAGGAGATTTGAGCTAAAAAAAATTTCTGTTATACATGTAATTTTCTCATTAATGTTTATAAGTACACTAATATTTCCCTATATACATACGACCCGGTTCAAATATGGTTTGTTCGGAAGAAATGCGTTATGAAGAACTTCGTGAAGAAGGAGATTTGAGCTAAAAAAGTTTGTTATAAATGTAATTTTCTCATTAATGTTTATATGTACACTAACGTTTCCCTATATACAGCATATGGTCTTGCTAGCATTAACTTATGTTAGCAAATAAGATTATATACATTTTAGAAAAAATTTGAGAAATACTTTTTGAAATGTCATTTTTAAAAAATGTTATATTTTAAAACAAAACTCTCAAAAATGCTACATTTAAAATATTATTTATGTTTAGGTTAACTATGTTATAGTAATGTTTAGTTTTTAGGGTTTAGGGTTTGTTAGAATCAAAACTCTTTTAAAATTTTATAATTTTAAGATTTATGATTTAAACTTTTCAAAATTCGTGGCATTTATCAAAAATAGATAATTAATGGTACTTATTTTTTTTTCTTAAGTCCACTTTAATGTTTTAGATACTTGATAATAGATCTCCCTGGAAATCGAGATCAAATCGTTTAGTTTCATTTTTCGAACATGTAACAGCGAAGCCGATCGGATCGCTAAGCTTGCTTTGTATTCGAGTCGGTTTTACCCGGTTCGAACATATCTTTAATTAATGAAAAAGTCAGACTTTTGATCCAAAAATAAATAAATTACCCTTTTTCTGTTAAATAAATTACCTGATAATAAATGTGGTGACAAAATATATTTAGATACATGTACAATAGTTTTTATTATATTCAGTGACGTGAGGTTCGTAAGCAGTCGTATATTATGTAAAATAGTTGTATGTTTGGTTGGGTTTGAGTTTCCCTGATCGATTTGTTCGGCTTTTGTCTACTGGTTATTACTTTCATTGCTTATAATTTGAAGCAACCCAAAGGTATTTCCATCTAGCAACAATAAATGGACATTTTGATTTGGCATACGAATTTAATGAAAAGTTTTGTGTTTTATCAGAGAGATTCCGATATGTGTTTTAGAGTTTCAAACCATAATTTACCTTACCTTCTTTTTGCTTCTAATTCCTCTGCAAAGGAGATACATTTGTTGTCAAAATTCTTCCGTTATGTAGAGATCAATCTTTTCCCTCTATTTCTATATGGAGATAACCTTTCCATCAAGTTACCATGTTTTTTTTTCCGGCTTGTATGTTGAGAAGTATCCAAACCGTCCTACTATCGTGTGTAATGGTCGTTTTGGGATTTGAACAAGTAGCGTGTTTCGCGCCGGCGAGGTTATGGTCTCCTTTTCAACATTATAAAGACAATGCAAAGTGACCAATCAACTCTTCGAATTATTTGTGGATGTGCCTTCGACTCACCATTGTCTCGTTTGTGGCAAGATGTTATAATTTTTTTAATGGAATGTAAAATTAATTTAAAAACGTTTTTACAACTAGTGCAGTTGTTGTTGGAAGTTAAACTATTATATTAAAGAATATTTTTTCTTTTCATCGTAGAGTGAACTAAATCTCCATGCCGTGGTCATATCTTCGATCATCGTAGAGTGGCAAGATGTTATTTGGCTCATGTTTCCAAAAAAATTTGGATCTATAGTCGTCGTACTGTGTTTATTTATTTCTTACACTGTTGAATGCTTTATCTTTTGTTGTACGTACTAAACTAAAAAACAAATTGAACTCATATCTATTTTTGTAAGGGGTTTGCCATTTGAATGAAATCAAGGTGTTTGACCAAAAAAAGTGTATGTTTGGTTTACAACTAATTAATGAGTTTTAGTTTTTAGCTTAGCACGCAACTATATATCTTAGTATATAATTTTAGTGTTTATCTATTAGATAAATTGTCAACAAAAATGTTACCTCAGCGTAATGATAGTGGAATATAGACTTTTCGGTGCCGTGATGGCTGATGAACGAGAACAACATATAATTTCCAAAAATCGTACCTAATTATTCGGATCTGGTATCAATCAATTTCCATTAGATACATCATTAGATGACACAAAAATGCAATTATTGCCATTTGCTAGTTTTTTATTTATTTTTTTAGCAAAAGAGAGTAATTTTCATTAAACCGGTTAAATGGAACCAACCAAATTACAATGTAGAGCTGATTTAGCTAAATCCATTTTCTAGTTATTTTTACAAGTTGACCTATAAAAGTCAAGATTCAAATAGTTAGTTTTGAGTGTTGACTAATGAGAAACAAATATCTAATTGAAGACAATTCAAATATTTTCTAATTTGCAACGTAAAAAAAAAATGGGTATATTAGTTAGGAATAGGATTGGTTCAACTGTTTGTATTGAAATTTTAGTGCTAATAATGTTTTAAAAATAATTGTAAACCTAAGATAGTTTCGGTTATACTTGAAAAGGCTTGGAAATGCACAATATTTTTTTGTAAATGAGCATACTCATCAAAGGCTTACAAGGCCCAATATTCCATGCCGCATGTGGCCATTTTTTATCAACATGACAATATGGCGTATACGGCGGGGACAATAGACCATTTAGATCCAAACGCACCCCATTTATAACCGCGTAAAAAGGTAACTTTACTGCGTTGTCTTATTCGGACCACAAGGGTTATAGCCAAGAAAGAAACAAAAATTGACGTGACAAGGAGAATTTGGGCTTGCATCTTTAATTCCTTTATGCAAAAATTTAAAGTAGTTTAGTGGTAAAGACCTTTTTAGTGAAAGAAATGTGAGAATTATCTCTCTTCTCCATAATTTACATTTTTTTTTTAAAATCTTACCAAATTTTTCTCTTCTGTTTGTGTTATTAAAAACGAGAGAAAATACATTATACAAAGCCACAATCCCACCAAAAAGAAACCACAATCCCACCAAAAAAGAACCAAAAGACATATATTAGCTAAAGTTTAGCAACTAACAAAACTAATAGAGTAAAACAACGATTGAAACACGAGTGATCCACGGAGAGATGATTGATAAGCAAATTTTCAGATCTTTAGTTGTCTTGAACGAATGACAGGGAATTTTGTTCCGATCTAACACTCGTGCCCTAATCTAACTGTGATAAGGGTGAGACAAAGGCTCAATACCTAACAAAACCTTCTAAAGAACTACGATACAATGAACTGATCTTTTAAAAACCGGAGAACAACGACCTAATGTTTGCCTAATACTCAATATAGAGGACCTAATCTTACCAATTTATGAGCTTTAGTTTTTGCATCCAGACAGATGTTGGTTAAACAAAAGACGTTTTCAAATTAGCAAATTACAAAAAGTAACATGACTTTTTTTGGCTCTATGAGTTTCATATATTTAACAAATATTGATTATGTTTGAGTTTCATAACCATATACTATTTTTTAACAAGATGTCACTTTCAATTCATAAATTTCCGGAATGATTTGATGATTAAAGGTTTTTAATAGCGTAGGGTTTTGGTCGAATTTGTTGTTTATTGTCTACTTCGACATCTAATTTTATATTATATTATGATAAAACAAACTACCATAAAATCAATAGTTTTTTGTAGTTGGTTCCTACTCCAGAGAGGTGTAAAATATTGTTGGTTGGCTAACTTTTTTTTTTATATAATCGAAATAAAGCATGACAACAAGAACAAAATTATAAGTTAAAAAATTATTAAACAAAAAAAGAAGAAATTTAATTCTTGGGAAAGGTGATTTACACTTTAAATGTGGTATTATCAATGGCTGGCTCCGAAAACCAAAAAATTATGAATCAAATATCCAAAACTCCAACAATTTATCTAAAAGTAGTTTACGTATAATTTAAAGAGTTCGGTGTTCTTTAACAACTTATCAGACAATAATAGCTGAAAACGCGTTCAAATCTTATCATACATCTAATCATAAAGTTTAACATTAAGAAATTTTGAAAACCCCGTCAACCAAAGAAACATTTTTATATACATAACCTTTAATTTGTTTTAGTCGTGTACCATTTAAACTCTAACCCACTCTTCTAATCTGATTAGAAAAGAACAAAAGAAGTATTATAAACAATTAGGAATTAAATGATGGAGAAAA
The DNA here is from genome assembly GCA_900128785.1 of Arabis alpina. Classification (NCBI taxonomy): domain Eukaryota; kingdom Viridiplantae; phylum Streptophyta; class Magnoliopsida; order Brassicales; family Brassicaceae; genus Arabis; species Arabis alpina. The sequence continues at coordinate 24,787,895 of LT669793.1, forward strand.
ATTCAGAGAATTTTCTCTGGTTCTTTAGCAAATTGATATAGAATTACATTAGAAGATTCTTTACTAGATTTTTTTTTGTGTGCTAAATATGTTAATATCAATTAATGAACGATTAGGTTTTACAAAGAGAAGAACCTAAAGCATTGCTACCTTGGCAAAAAAGAAAGTAAAAAACAAGATAACAAACAGAACAAACGGAGAGCTAGGGAGAAGCTACCTAATCCAAAGCTCCATGAAGGTCACAAACCGGCGATGATGCCTTCGAGCAGAGATAATGTTCCGAATTTCCCTATCAACACACAAGAAGATAGCGGAAGGCGGAATCAAGTGAGCGTTGTGTAAGACGTTGTTGCGTTGCTTCCAGATGTTGAAGATAATGCATTGTGCAGCGATGGTTCTGAGCAGAGAAGGAGCCTGAGGAGAAGAAGATCTGGTCTAGGATAGCAGCTCAGTCCGACCTAAGCATGTGCTGCGAGGGCGTGAGCCTCGCCAAAATAACACTCCAGATTTCATGACTGTAGTCGCAAGATAGCAATAGGTGATCACGAGTCTCATCTTCAGAGCTACACAAACAGCAGGCTTTAGGGACATTAAGACCCCACGAAGCAAGCCTCACTCTTGTTGGCAGTCTATCCAAAGTAGCAATCCACATGTAGAACGCATGCTTGGGCACAAACCCTTTGAACCAAACTGAGGGAACCCAAGGTTGCACTTCTCCTCTCGGCCTCAACACATCCCAAGTTTTAGACGAATTAAACTCCCTATGCACCACATCATTGATTACCCAAAAACACTTATCAACAGCAGAGGAGAAGCTTGGAAAAGTTCTTGTGGTTAGGTGGGTGTGTAACAGAAGCTCTGCATCTGATCTAGGCGAGGGGATCTTCCAACCTGTGGTAGAACAAGCCTCCGCCACAACCGCATTGATAGGCAGTCTAAGTCTCCTAGGACCAACACTGCCAATTAGCCTAATGAGAGGGCCAAGTGGTGTCCAAGAATCAAACCAGAAGCTCGTGTTACAACCATTCCCAAGGACGGTTTTAATGAACCTTTCTGCATAAGGTCTTAGAGCAAGGAGAGAGTTCCAGACCCAAGAATCAAAGTTAGAAGACTCCAGGGACCAGAAACTCTTCCTTGTTAGATGGTGAAAGTGGTGCCACTTAGCCCAAAGGGTTGCTTTCCCTGAGAACAAAAGCCAGATGAACCTTAAGCACAAAGTTGTGTTCCAGTGCAGATAGCTTCTTAGTCCCAAACCACCTTCTTTCCTTGGCAAACAGACTTGACTCCCAAGCAACCTTAGCTCCCCTTCCTGTTTTAGTGCTTCCTGACCATAGGAATCTAGCACAAAGAGCTTCAATCTTTTTGATACAACCTTTAGGTAGAATGAAAGTGGAGATCCAAAAGTTGACAATGCCAGAGATAACAGAGGAGATAAGCTGCGTTCTACCCGCAGAAGAGAGGGTTTTCACTGCCCAGGATCTAAATTTGTTAACCAGTCTCTCCATCAGATTGTCATACTCTGAAATTTTGAGCTTCCTCGACATAAGAGGCAGTCCCAGGTATCTAATGGGAAGTGAACCAACGCTGAATCCGTAGTTGGAGATAGCTAGAGATTCATCCTGGTCCAGGCCCGCGTGATAGAGCTGAGTTTTAGCCTTGTTCATATGAAGTCCAGACCAAGAAGCAAAGTCATCCAAAGCCTCATTTATACCATGAAGAGAAGAAGAACCTCCATCAAAGAAAATCATCACATCGTCAGCAAACATCAAGTGAGAGATAGCAAACTCTGAGGTCATAGGATGATAGCGAATGTAGCCTGCATCAAATCGAGATTAAAGCAGCCTAGAGAGAACCTCCATGCCTAATATGAAAAGATAGAGAGACAGGGGATCTCCCTGCCTTAGCCCTTGCTTCCCACCAAAGAACCCTCTGGAAGACCCATTGATAATAACTGAAAAAGTTGGAGTGGATATACACTGATAAATCCAACCCACAAACTTATCAGGCAAGTTCAAAGCTCGCAGAGATGATAAGATAAAATCCCATCTTGTTGAATCAAATGCTTTTTTCAGATCCACCTTTAGCATTGCTCTTGGTTCTATATTCCTCTTGTTATAATCATGCACTATCTCAGTTGCAAGCAAAACATTCTCCGCCAAGAGCCTCCCAGGGATGAAAGCTGACTGAGAAAGGGAAACCACCTCAGAGAGGATAACCTTCAGTCTGCTTGCTAAGAGCTTTGAGATGACTTTGTAGACTGTATTTAGGCAGGAGTTTGGCCTGAAATCAGCAGTGGAAACCGCATTTGGAATCTTGGGGATAAGCACAATGTTAGTGGAATTCCACTGTTTCAGCAAAGAACCTGATGAGAAGAACTCCTCAATCGCTTATGTTACCTCTGCACCAATAAAGTTCCAGCACCCAATGAAAAATTATGCAGGGTATCCATCAGGGCCACATGTTTTGTTCTTAGGAAGGGAGAAGAAGGCTTCTTTGATCTCCTCCTTAGTGAAACCCTGATCTAGAGCAGTTCTCTGAGCCTCATTACATCTGTAAGGTAGAAGCAGCTCCATATCCTCCTGGATCATATTCATGTGGCTTTGCTCCTTTCCTAAGAGATTAGAGAAGTAGCTTATGCAGTAAGCATCAATCTCAGAGTGCGTTTCCTTTTTGACTCCATCTTCATCAATAAGGAAATGAATGTGGTTCATGGTCTTCCTAGAAGCCATCATACGGTGAAAATAAGCGGAACACATATCTCCTTCTTTGAACCAACATACCCTGGATCTTTGAAGCAAAAAAGACTCCTCCGCAGTTAGCAGAGTCTGCCACTTTGTTTGCGCTTGTAACTCCAAAACAGCATTAGCTTGAGAGGGATCAGCCAGCATGTTACCCTGCCTTAGAAGCAAAGACTGATGAGCCTCCTCAACCCTTTTTTCCAACCCCGAGTAGTTGTCCCTACTAAACTCCTTAATCACCTTCTTCATCAACTTCAGCTTTCTAGATAATCTGAACATAGTAGAACCCCGCACACTGAAAGAGAACCAGTGGTGACAAACATAAGGGAGAAAATCCTGGTTCTGGAACAGAAAGTTATAGAACTTGAAAGGCTTCTTGTTGCTCTGAGAAGTGAGATTCAAAACTACACCACAAGAAGCATGATCAGAGAAGTCTGGCTCACCAAACACTGCAAAAGCTGAGGGAAAGCACACACACTAAGCATCATTGACCAAAACTCTATCAATTTTCTTAGCCACAGACCTGCTTTGACACTTATTCCACCAGGTGAAAAGATTGCCTCTAAAGTTCATGTCTTCTAATTCTGCCTCTTTAAGGAAATTTCTGAGCTATCTCATCTTTCTGTTAGCATTCAGTGAGGGAGGGTTTGAATGTTCATTGGGATTCACAGTTTGATTGAAGTCCCCAATAACCATCCAAGGCAGTCCCTGTGTCTGATGAGAAGCCAAGACCTGTATCTCCTCCCAAAGCTCAGTTCTTTGATCCTCATCATTTGTGGCATAGAGGATTGACACCACAATCCACTGCGTCGAATATGGTAACAAAACTCTGCAGGTGATCATCTGGAGGGATTTCCTTATGACAACAACCTTTACACTTGGATGCCAAATCACCCAAATCCTTCCCAAAAGAGAGAAACTGTAGTTCTTTTCAAGAAACCAGCCCGGAAGAAGATCAACAATGAACTTCCTACTCTTAGGCTCCTTTACATGCGTCTCAATAATACCTCTAAAAATAGGTTTAGTTATCCTATACCATTTCTTAAAACCTCTACGGTGGCTAGCATTGTTAAAGCCTCTTACGTTCCAACAAAAGATGTCTTTATACATAGATTACTTTGAGTTGGGGCCCTTGCCCCTAAATCCCTTCTTATTCTTATTCTTTTTCTTGTTTTCCTTAGTTAATCTCATCTCAGAGTTGCCCTGATGATCAGAGCTATCACCAGAGCGAGTCTGCAACTCCACAGAATCCACATCCGAGGAATCAACTTCAACTTCTGAAGTAGAGGTGAGGGTCAAAGCACTTTTGCTTGCTTTTGTGACCTTAGTTTTCCACTCCATATCTGAACCACTAGCTTCTCCCCTGAGAGCATCACTTGATCTTCCCAGAGATGAGGGACCAGAAGTAATGACTAGGGAAGACACTTTAACCTCAAATTGTACCAGCTTCTTTCCATCCAAAGATCTAGACCTTGCCGACTCCTTCTAGATTGTCCTTTGTCAGAATCCTTTTGACTCTTCTTTTGGCAATTAGGTGCATCATGAGTTGTTGAGTTGCAATTCGTACACAAGATCGGGGCCAGCTTGCATCTCTTAAGGCTGTGACCCACTTCCTTGCAGAATTTACAGATAGGAGGCATCCATGGGCTTGAAACCAAGACCCTACAGATAGCACCTGACTCATATCTTACATTCACTGCTTCCGGCAACGGTTTCCTTGGATCAATGAAGGTGAACACCTTCGCAACCTCAAGGTTAGTCCTATTAGTTGTTGATGGGTGGAGGCTTTTTGGATCCCCGACCAACCCAGCAATATGCTCAAGACCCTCTTCATTGAAAAACTGGAGCGGAACATTACGTAGTTCGAGCCACACCGGAGCAGAAGGCAATTCCGGTTTTTTATGCTCTACACCTGGTTCTCAGTCTGCCACAAACATCGTCTGACCCTCGATTTTCCATAGTCGTTGAGATAGGACTCTTCTTCGAGTAGACGAATTTGGGATTCTGAACAGGAAAGCAGATCCTTCCATCTTCGAGACTGTGATATCTCTGTACTGTCGACTCCAAATTCCATTCACTATGTTATGGATAGTACCTTGGGAAGGTGGGTCCGAATAGAACTGTCCTAGGATGAAGCTATCCCAAGACTTTCGATTCTTTTCGATGACCGAGTTGGGTATCGTGACACAAGATTCACCTGAAGGTAAGGTGAAAGGAGTTCCCTTTTTCTGAAGTTCCCTCTTCGTCCCTTTAAAGAGAACCGACCAGGAATCAACAACAGGAGTTTGAACTTCTTGAGATACGACCGGAGCAGCTGCAGTATCAGCCTTCACGGAAGCAATTAAATGGTTTTGGAGTTGTGACCGAGTCACGATCTTCTCCTGGGTAATCGTCTTCTCTAGAACGGTTGCATAATCAACTTTCACAGATTTGACAATTTGGTCACAATCTTGCTGAGGGGATTGTGTGTCTAGTCTTGCTTCGAAGCCAATTTCTGGTAACTCAGCTGGGCTAGAACTTTGCGCACTCCCAATTTAGGGTATTGGGACCAAGATGGGGGCTCCACCGACTAAGGACGAAGAAGACGAACTCGGTGGAGGTGGTGGAGCTTTGGCTCGAGAGGATTTGGACTTTTTTTTAGGTTTTTTTGGTGGTTTTGTCTTCCCATATGGTGGAGAGGGCCTTTGAAAAGAATCGGAATCAGGTTCCGGCGCCGAGAGAGACGCCGGCAAAGAAAGGAAAAAGAACTCACCTTTCCGTCGGAGGAGAGAGAAAGGAGAGAAAAAGATAAGTTTTTTCACCTTTACTAGATTTTAGGTGGTAATAATTGAAAGATCTTGTTCCAAGATCGTTTTACATTAATTCATGTATAAAACCTGTTTTCTCCATTGTTAATCTCTCTAGTCATAGCATTATGAACATTGAATGACGTGAAAAGCTACACAAAGAGGGACAATATAAACAGAAAGTGGTAAACGTGTTCTTGAGATCATTATCACCTTGGAATGTTACCGAGCAATGTATTTGTAGAAGGTGAGCTCTGTGCACTTAACCAAGGATCTTGAACCGAGACGGGTGAGCAATCGTTAATCTCTTCGACGGAAGCAAGGATATCGGGTTGTTTCTGAGGGACAACGACTCTTCTGCTTCCTGCTGATGGTTTTTTGACTGATCCTGATCTTTCACTTCCTTGATCAGATGACCGGAGAGAACCGGTTGGTGAATCCAAGCTCATGTTTGGAATCCAACCGCTGAGCCGTATCTGTTCAAGCTCGTCCGCTACTTCAGTCATTGTCGGTCTCATGTCGCTGTGGAAAGCTAAGCATCGGAATGCGAGCTCAGCCACGGTGTTTATAGATGAGAGCGTCCATGCGTCAAGATTCATGTCAAGAACCGGGTCTATGATCTCATCGATACAACCTGACCCAATTTTGTCAACAGCAAGAGCTGCTAGGTTGATTTCGGTATGTGGTCGAGTGAAATCGACAACTTTCAATCCCGTTATAATCTCAGCGAGAACGACTCCGAAGCTGTAGACGTCGCTCTTATCAGAAAGATGGAAGCATTGATGGTACTGCGGGTCAAGATAACCAGGAGTCCCTTGAGGAGCTGTTGAAATATGAGAAGTTTCCGTCATTCCCAGTCTAGACAGTCCAAAATCTGCAACTTTGGAGTTGAAATCATAATCCAGAAGGATATTGCTGGATTTGATGTCACGGTGATAGATCGGTGGGTTCATCGCAGAGTGGAGATATGCAATTGCTTTAGCTGTTTGAGTGGCAACAGTTAGGCGCACAGTCCATGGGAGACCACTGCCTCTCTCTTGTTGTAGATGTTCTGATAGAGTTCCATGTGGCATGAACTCATAAACGAGAACAGGATCACCTTGGTCTATACAGCATCCTAAGAGACGGACAAGATTCGGGTGACTCACAGAGGAAAGAAGCTTGATCTCATTCATGACTTGGTCAACACTTTCTGAATCTCTGTGTCTAAGTCTTTTGATAGCAACCCATTCATCATTCTGGAGCTTTCCTGCATAAACGGTACCATATGCGCCTGTTCCTAGCCTCTGGCTTTCCGAGAAACCATTTGTTGCTTTCTCTATGTCCTTATAAGGGAAAAAGGCGACACTTGAGTTGCCTGCAGCTTCAGACAAAAGACGTTTTGCACTTAAGTGGCTTCTCAGAGAAGTAGACCGTCTCCGCTTACAAAAGAACAAAAGAGCCAAGCCAGCTACAAGTAAAAATGCTCCACCAACAGTACCTAAGTAGCAAATAAATTAACAGAGTCAAAAATGAAGAAAGAACAAAACTTTAAAACCCAAACAAACACTAAAGCGACACTCACCTCCAACAATGATACCCAGATTAGATCTACAATGTCCCCAAACGAGCTTGGAACCATGGCATTCTGGTAGCACTGCAAAGAGTAAAAGGAAACCAGTTAGCAAAACAAAGCTCTGAGAATTTCGGAAACAAGAGGCAAGAACATCAGACATGCAAAGAACTAATAATATCAACATTTACTGCATCATTTAGCAAGTCTCTGATCTTCTTACTATATTTCTTAGCCTTTAATACACATATTGAAACAAACAAGACTTAAGATTGACTAACCTCTCCGGCAAGGACTGATGAATCCGTCTCCGTGGTAACCTTCCTTACATGAGCACCGGTATCCTGCACCTCCACCAGGAGTGTAAACATCTGTACATGTGGCGTTTTCCGCGCATTTTACATTTCCACAATCTCCCTTTAACCACCAACCTAACTTAACTCGCTCAAACTCTAACGCTATTCCCGCATTCGCACCTACAGACTCGAAAGCTATAGACGAGAACAATAACTTGCAAGTACTATCCTTCAAATCACTCTTACTGAAATACACAGTAGCATTCGTTGAAGAATTCGGATCCGGTGAAAAACAGCTAATGTTTCCTTGAGAATCACAACTTTTCAGTTTCAGATGAGTCTCCAAGAACGTCTGCTTAACCGAACAACCATCGCTTAGCTTTATGCAATCCTCCATAAGGAAACTATTCTCCGAAGTAGGAGCGTATAAATCACCGAAAAGCGGATCCATATCTTCAATCCTCCGACTACAATTGTGTTGTACACCAACAACAATACTCTCTCCAGTCACGTTTTGGACAGGAAAATCTCCGATCATCGGTACACCATCCGTCTTCGAGCAATGGAAATGAATCGGACAACCGTGTGTAAACCCAAAGGGATAAGGTAGATTCCATTTACCACATGATCGTTTACAAGAGGAGACACCACAAATGGATCCTCCGATTACGATTATGAACAAAATCAAATTCAACTTCTCAGAAATCACCATCATCTTCGATCTCAACAATCACCACCTTCCTAAAACCCTAAGACGTTGAAGCAAGTTGGAAATTAGTTGAGGTATTAATGTTTTCTTCAGCTTCCCAACGGTACCAAACAAACATAAATACACATAGAAACTAGAGAGAGAGAGAGAGAGAGAGAAATTGATTCCTCCATTAATGGCCGAAATTATAGACTCTATCTTAGGGTTTTAGATTTCAAAATACCTTCCGCGTTCTGTGAACTTCTCTTCATCTTCTTCGCAGTCAACTCTAGAATCTCCGATTTACTCAAAGTAACTGTTTCTACGGCGAACAAGTCGATTGTTAGTGATCGGAAAATCGCGTCTCCGTTTAAATTTTCCGGTGATCTTCGTAATCTCGAGAAAAGTTTTGATCAAAGAAGAAAGACGTAGAAGATACGTGCGGAAAGGATGTATATTTGTCTATAAAGACGAAAAAGCCCTTGGGAAAAGGGTGGGAATAGAGAGAAATGACGGATATACCCTTACATGGTCAACTGGCAATTGGGAAAAATCTTTGACTGGGCTTGAGTTTTTTCTTTATTTTTTATTGATGCGTGTTTGAGTGGACAGCATAAAAGCTTCAAAGTCGTTTTGTTGTTTATTAATAATTATAATAATAATTTGTTGTTTTTTTCTGTTACATCTTGTATTATTAAATTAATATTTTATTATAAATAATTAATATTTTATTATATGCTATATTTAAATTTACGATAAACAAATTTATTAGTACTATATTTTATAATAACCAATATATTTTACAATGTAAGATTATGATACTCGGTTTTATTTTTACTGTGTTAAATATATTTGGTAAATTTGTTTTTATATATACAGAATTTATATGTTTAAGAAATTGAAAAAGCCAAATGTAAAATCCAAATATTAATGATGTTTGATTATCAAACCAATACTTTCCACAAACAACAAATAAAACAAGTTTTTTAAAAAATTACAACAAATAGAACTCAAAAACAAACAACAACTATGAAGATGCAATAATTTTTGGAACTGAAATTACAAATTGAGATGGTCTTCACGATGATGTTGAACATGCAAAAACACAAAGCAAAAAAGAAAATCATTAGAAGTTTCTAGAAGCTAGAAGGAAAAAAGCAAAAGCATGAAGAAAAGGAATTTGAGATAATAACAAAAAGGAAAATGTTCTTATCTTAGGAATTAGAAATTCCATTGAGTCTATGTGTATAAATAGATGTCAATAGCTCTTTAGAAAATTAGAGATTTAAGAATTTGAGTTTTCTAAAGAGAGAAAAGGTTTTAAGATTCTTTGTAAAGAAATCATGAGAGAAGCTATCAAGACTTGTATGGTCTTGAGAAGCTGGTGAGTGATTAGATTTTTTAAGAGATACTTGTAAGTTCTCTATTTTGGTAGACTTGTAAGTTACCATTAAATATAAATCTAATTGAAGAATTTGTTTAAGAAATCTCTGTATTGGTATTCGTTTCTATTGCTTGCTTGCGTTTTAATTGGTATCAGAGCGGGACACCTAGCCGAGCAAAATATTCTCGAACAAAGGTGTGATCTTATAGAATAGATGGCAAGCTATAGAACACTTATGGTTGTGAATCCAACAGATCTAAACAAGACAACGTACGGATGGTGGAAATCAAAGATGATGGCGGCGATCAAGAGTATTGATGAAGACGCATGGACTGCTATTGAAGATGGTTGGAAACCACCAACTAAAACAGATAAAGATGGAAAAGAAATTCAAAAACCAAAGACTGAATGGACTAAGGAAGATAAAATTTTAGCTAAATGGAATTCCAAAGCTCTCTGTGAGATATTCAAATCTGTAGAAGTTAAACAATTTGAACTAATTCAAAGTTGTACATCTGCTAAAGTCGCATGGGAGATTCTGCAAAGTGTGTACGAAGGTATTGATATAGTTAAAAGAAGTCGTCTCGATATGCTCACATCAAAGTTTGAAAACCTACGAATGGAAGAACATGAATCAATTGAAGAATTTAGTGCAAAATTATGTGCAATAGCGAATGAAGCAGATGTTCTTGGGAAGAAATACAAAGACAAGAAGCTAGTCAAGAAACTTTTGAGAGGCCTACCCTCAAAATTTGCAGCCCAAAAGACATCCATGAGAGTCTCTCTACACACAGATACTCTTAAGTTTGAAGAAGCAGTTGGAATGATTGAAGCATATGAGATGGAACTAGCTGCTGAAGAACCTGAAAAGCAAACAGAAATTGCTCTTGCTGTTAGAGAAGAAAGAAAACAGAATGACTCAGAAGAATCAGTAAAGTTATTGGTAAAGAAATTCATGAAAGAACATGGAAGCAAATGTTTTGGAGCTCACACAAAACCAGTTGAAACAAATCAGAACAACAAAAAATCTCTTTTTCAATGTTATTAATGTAAAGGATATGGGCATCTGAAAACAGAATGTCCAACAGCTAAGAGAAAGGATATCAAGTGTTTCAAGTGCAAAGGTTTTGGTCACACTCAGATGGAATGTGTTCATGATCAAAAGGCTAGAAGTAAACGTTCTGAATTAAAGGATAGTGAATCTGATAATGAAGAAAGTGATGAAGAAAACCTGAGTAACTTTGTGGCTTTTGTTGATGAAAGTGATGATCTTGAAGAAGATGTCTCTTCCAAACCTGAACAAAAATATGAGTTGAAAGAAGAGTATGAGTCAACAGATGATGAAAGTGAAGATGAGTTGCAACCTGAATACAAAGAAGTTTGTGACATTCTGATCAAGGTTACTAAGGAGAATGCAACATTAATCAGAGAAAAAGCAAATCTCAAATCAGTAATCGAAGAATTGAGAACTGAAGTAGCTAAAGAAAAAGACAATTCATTGCTACTCAAGTTTGAACTGGAAGAAAAACTCAGACAAATTCGTATGCTAAACAATGGAACAAAAAGCTTGGATCATGTTCTGAGTATAGGCAGAGTGGGAAAGAACAATCATGGACTTGGATTCAGAGGTGAAAATTCGGGAAAAGAGATTGTGTTTGTACCTGGAACAGTGCACACAAGTGTTGAAATTCAAGATGTTTCAAAAATTGAAACAAGAGAGACAGTGGAAGCATCGAAGAAGCTCGTCAAGGCTGAGAAAACAGAAAACGTTGAGTCTAATTCAAGGAGTTCGGCTGGTATTGTTGATGCAGGAAAGACTGATATTGGATACAAAACTCCTCCTAGAACTGCATCATATCCAACAAATAAAGGGTATCAGTCTCAAACATGCTTCTCTTGTGGGAAAACAGGTCATATAAAAGTTCATTGTCACAATTTTAAAAATCAAGAATCTCTATTTTGGAAGCATCAAAACCGTATGGTAAAAGCAATGAAATACACACGAATATGGGTTAGGAAAGATTATTTGCTTGGCAAGTGTCTACACAGTTGTGCTTCTAATTGTGTAAAAGTGACATTACTTTCGGTTGATGGAGGTTCAAAGCAAATAACTGGTTATCAAGAGGTAAACCGCAGAGATACAACTTTTGGGAACAAGGACAGAGGACTGTTTATTATGCAAAGAAAGTTGGAATTCACTACTCAAAAGAAACAAATCTGGATCTAACAGATAAACAGAGACATGGTTTGGGCTGTAAATTAAGATCAGCAGACATGTAGAGGATGTTTGGAGACTCCAAAGAAACGTTAAGAGTTTCAGCAACTGTTTTAAACTCCAAGAATTGCATCAATTGTTCTATATCGTAGTAGGATAAGTCAAAAGAATTCCAAGTAGAGACATGAAGAAAGGAGATGATTAATGATCAAGAGGTTTACCTGAAATCATGAAGTTGAGTTCAGATCAGATGTTTCTGCAAAATCAGAAACGGCAGAGCAAGAAAGAGATGATACAGTTCAGAACAGGGACTAGAGTTTAGCAAATTTCAAATTGCTCAAACAGGAAAGAGAGAGAGACGAACGTAAAGCTTGGTCGTAGGCGTATTGCCGGAAAATGCAATGTTTGTAGTCGGAGAAACATATATCTGATTTCACCGTCCAGAGAAACGAGTCAGAGGTGGAGAGGCTACAACATCAACGATAAGCATTTTCATGTCAATGAAGGCAAAGTTGAGAACTCCTACAGACGGCGACGAAAAAGATATCGCTGGAAATTTCAGAAACTTTGGTGAAATTGGCTTTGTTTTCTTCACGGTCGCGAAAGAGAATAAAAGGTGAAATAAGCTTGGAGAAACATCTTGTGCAATCAAATCGATAGGTAGAGGTGAAAGAAATTTACAATTTGTCGAAGAATATGTGATTGAAGTTGGAGTGCATCAGATTGATTTGGTTCTCACCATCGCAAAATGTCGAGACTTCACGATCTGCAACAAAGGAGAAGTGATGTGAAGCAAAGGAGAGATGGGCTTTATGGGCCTTGGGTTATTTAATTTTATTAAAAGCAAGATGGGCCAATAACATAAGTCCAATAGTTTTTTGATTTTATGAACATTTTGACGACAAGAAGACTTAGAAGAGAAAGACTTATGAAGAAATGGTTTTAACTCAATTATGCTTCCAAGCAGGGGGAGAAAGTTTCAAGGGGAGTTAGTGTGTTCATGTTTTCACGAGATCAAAGTTTCAGGGGGATTTCATGCAAAGTCAGTTTTGTGTAGGATGCTTGGAAGATCAAATTGAGCTAAAAAGGGGGAGATTGAAGATGCAATAATTCTTGGAACTGAAATTGCAAATTGAGATGGTCTTCATGATGATGTTGAACCTGCAAAAACACAAAGCAAAAAAGGAAATCATTAGAAGTTTCTAGAAGCTAGAAGGAAAAAAGCAAAAGCATGAAGAAAATGAATTTGAGATAATAACAAAAAGGAAAATGTTCTTATCTTAGGAATTAGAAATTCCATTGAGTCTATGTGTATAAATAGATGTCAATAGCTCTTTAGAAAATTAGAGATTTAAGAATTTGAGTTTTCTAAAGAGAGAAAAGGTTTTAGGATTCCTTGTAAGGAAATCATGAGAGAAGCTATCAAGACTTGTATGGTCTTGAGAAGCTTGTGAGTGATTAGATTTTTTAAGAGATACTTGTAAGTTCTCTATTTTGGTAGACTTGTAAGTTACCATTAAATATAAATCTAATTGAGGAATTTGTTTAAGAAATCTCTGTATTGGAATTTGTTTCTATTGCTTGCTTGTGTTTTCAAACTAGAACTCATAACTATATAGAATAAAGGAAATATTATGCATTCCATTTTAGACCATAACAACAAGCCAAAACACAGTTAAAAATTGTGTCCCGTTTGACTTCTCCGTTCTACTCCACTCTGAGCTTCTTGCGAAGTAACAAATGGAAACATTTCAATTTTTTCAGATAATTTCTCATTACCTTCTTCCTCAAATATTGGCCGACCCATAACAACCAAAAATATCACTTTTTCAATATAATTTTGTTTTGACATGTACACAGTAAAACTTCTTCAACATGAAGCAAATAATGTTTATGTCTTTTTAGTCATGTAAACCATTTTTTGTCGATAAGAAATTTTGGAAAGCTGTGGGCTGTCTTATGTTGCAAGAAGGAGGATTATGATTTGGGTACTCTTTCACTTTTTTAAGTTTTACATTTACTGAAAATTCATTGAACTATTTGAGTTTAGTAACTATTGGGTTCATTTAAATTACTTTTATTTTTTCCAGTTTATTGATAAAAACATGTGAAAATGAGGTTCCTGATCTAGGAAAAATGGCATTTTTTTATTATATTTTTTTTAACGTTATTTTTATAACTTAGAAACTCTCTTTTGGGCTTAAGACTCTTGGTTTCTAAGAGAGGCTTTGCTTTTCAAAGTAATTGAGCATTTTGTGGTTTCCCCTTTGGTAACATCAAGGAAATTAATTTCTGTTCATCAATTTAGTGTTTCTGAGCTAGGGGTCTTCGAGCTCGAGATTGCGGCGCTGTGTTTTCCGAGGTTAAAGTTAAATTTTCGTTTGTTCTGAGTGGTTGGAGTGGAATGTCATCGAGTATTGATAAGGTATTAATGAATCTTACGATTCACGATGTGGATATGCCTTATGATTTACCGGATGCGCCTGAATACTGTTCAGTGGAGGAGAATAGACTAAGTTTGATTGGTCGGACTCTCAATCCGGACTGTCAGCGAGTCTCAGATCTGGTTCTGGATATGCCTCGTAAATGGTCAATAGTGAACAAAGTTCGTGGAGTAGCTCTTTCAACAGAGAGATTTCAGTTCATATTTCAAGATGCGAGAGACTTGGAAGAGGTTCTGCATAAAGGAGCTCAAACTTACAATCAATGGAGCTTAGTGTTGGAAAGATGGGTGGAGAACCCTCCGGTGGGTTATCTGCAGTATATACCGGTCTGGATTCAATTGAGAAACATACCGGTGAACCACAAGACCTACAGCTCTATCAAAGACCTGGGAGGCTTTGCTGGACAAGTGGTGGAAGTAGCTTTTGATCCCTTGAAGCCTCAAAGGAAGGACTACGTCAGAGTTAAGGTGAATTTTGATGTATTCATGCCGGTGAGACGAGAAAAGGTAGTCAATCTTCCATCTGGAGGACAAACGAAGGTCTGGTATGATTTTGAAAAGATTCAGAAGAGGTGTTACCTGTGTCAAAGATTAACACATGAGAAGGAAAAGTGCCCCCTGTTTTTGTTAGAAGAGAAGAATAAGGAACAAAGACAGAGATAGATAAGAAGGATCTAGTAATTGTGGAACCGTACCTGAAGGCAGATGACCCTCTCTTCGGAGTCCTGCAAGAGGATCAGGTGGGAGTTAACCCTGCGACGGGGAGATTGAGAATTGCAAAAGATGTGCTGGATGGATTGAGGATATACTTGCTAGCGCCTATAGGTGATGATATCAGTGTCAAGAGAGAAAGAGTCAAGGCCACAGTGACAGAGATTTTGAGTAATCCTCTCCTGAGTAAGAGCTGTCTGAACCTGGAACCTGAACCAATGGTCTCCACGGACTTGGAGAAAGGGAAGGGGCTGGTTTTTGGATACCAAGGGAACAAGCAAGATAGACCTATGGAGGATATACTCATGAAGGATGCTATCAACAGTGGTAAAACAAATTCAAGGGAACATACCTTGGAGGATTTTCAATATAAGGATCCAGAGGGGCTTTCTTGCCACAATAATGCCTGCTTATCCACCAGTTCAACGGGCTATAGAACTGGCCTCAATGAGGCTGGTTCTTCCGGGACTGTGGTTAAGGTGAGAAAGCCTAGGAAGAGACCACCTAAAAACAAAAGGAAGCCACCATTAGGTATAAGAGAATCGAATGCTGAGGGTGGTAGAGATGACAGACAAGAAGAAAGGGTTGATGGTAAGGAAACAAGGAAAGAGAAAAGCAGAAAAGGAGGCATGAGAGACAGAGGGAGAAGCTCACATCCACAAGCAGAGAATGCTAACAAAAGAAACAGAAGGAGATAAAGAAGCTGTAGTCAGCAACCCCGAGGTGGTCCCAAAGGAGGGACTGTTCACTATCTAATGAGGCTTCTCAGCTGGAACTGCCAAGGCTTGGGGCGGCCTCAAGACTTGGTGTTTCCAAGGCTCAAGGAGTTGCGTAAAAAGCACTTCTCTGAGGTAGTATTTATTAGGGAAACCAAGAATAAAAGGAATGTAGTAGTAGACCTGCAAGAATGGTTAGGGTACGAGAGAGTGCACACAGTGGAACCTAGAGGTTTGAGTGGCAGATTGGCTCTGTTTTGCAAGAAATCAGTGACTCTGGTGCTCCTGTATGCTGACAAGAATGTGATGGAATGCCATATTCAATATGGTTCTCTCTTTTTTTTTGTTACTTGGGTGTATGGAGACCCAGTTCTGAAGGATAGACACATTGTATGGGAAAGAATAAGCCGGATTGGGGTTTCAAGGAAGGATAGTTGGTGTATGTTAGGGGACTTTAATGACCTCTTGCATAATGGAGAGAAGATTGGAGGCATAGCTCGATCTTCTGAATCGTTTGAGAATTTTGTTAACATGATTGAAGGGTGTGGTATGTCTGAACTTCCAAGTCATGGTATTGGGTTTACATGGGGTGGATGGAGAAATAAAATGTACATTCAGTCAAAGTTAGACAGATGCTTTGGGAATGATGAATGGTTCAAAATGTTCCCAGTCACAAATTAGGTGTTCCTAGAGAAAAGGGGCTTATATCATAGGCCAGTTTTAGTCAAGTTGTTGGCTTTTCAAGAGACTTACAGGGGGCAGTTCAAGTTTGATAAAAGAATGTTTCACAAACCTCTGGTGAAAGAATGCATCGACAAAGCCTGGAAAGCTCAAGGGTATAGAAGTGGGATATCGGTTTCTGATAAGATTAAAAGTTGTAGAAAAGCTCTGAGTGGCTGGAAAAAGGTCAACAACAACAATGCTCGGGATAAAATTCATCAGATTCAAGACAAATTGGAGCTGGAACAATCTAGCTCATGTCCAACTACTTGCCAAATCTCTAGACTGAAGTATGAGCTAGTTGTAGCTCATAGAGAGGATGAGAGCTTCTGGAGCAAAAAAAATGAACAAAAATGGCTAAAAGATGGAGATGGGAACACGAAATACTTCCATGCCTCGGTCAAAGAAGTTAGAGCTAGGAATTCTTTGGATATTCTTCTGGATGGTGATGGGAATACACAACGAGGAGAAGCCTCCAAAGGAGAGGTAGCTGCTGATTATTTCACAAAGCTCTTTACATCCTCTAAACTAGATGACTTTCAGCAGCTTTTTGTGAGATTCATACCAAAAGTAACCAAGGAGATAAATGAGATTCTAATCCAGAAGGTCACTAAGGAGGAGATCAAAGAGGCAGTCTTCTCTGTCAAACCATCCAAGGCTCTTGGACCTGATGGCATGACATGTATGTTTTTCCAGCAATATTGGGATATTATAGGTGATCAAGTGACAGAGGAGATTCAATAGTTTTTTGAAAAGGGTTCCTTTCCAAGAGAATGGAATTATACTCACCTATGTTTAATCCCAAAGAAAGTTGGAGCTGACAGGATGCAGGATTTTAGACCAATAAGCCTATGCTCAGTCCTATACAAAACAATTTCGAAGGTGATGGTCAAGAGATTGAAACCATTCCTATCAGAACTGGTTTCACCTTGTCAGCCAGCCTTTGTGGCAGAGAGGCAAATCTTAGACAACATCTTGGTTGCACATGAGGTAATTCATGGACTTTGAATGCATCAAACCCTGTCAAAAGAATTTATGGCAATTAAATTTGACATGTCTAAAGCCTTTAACAAGGTTGAATGGAGGTATCTCAAGGCTCTTTTGGAAGCAATGGGGTTTCATGCTAAGTGGGTACACTGGATAATGTTTTGTGTCTCTATAGTCACTTTTTCAGTACTCATCAACAACAATCCCCATGGAGTGATTGTGCCACAGCGAGGACTCAGGCAAGGGGATCCCTTATCCCCTTTTCTCTTTGTCCTTTGCACAGAGGGTCTCTCACATATGCTAAACAAAGCTGAGGTTGAGGGAAGAATTTCTAGTTTGAGGTTCTCGGAACAAGGGCCATCATTCCATCATCTTTTGTTTGCAGATGATAGCTTATTCATTTGCAAAGCTGACAAAGATGAGAGTGCTGAATTCAAAAAGATCCTGGGTATTTATGAAAATGCAACAGGTCAGTCAATTAATCTAGACAAATCGGCTATTACTTTTGGAGCCAAGGTGCCTCTACAAATGAAGACTTGGGTGCAACAATCTTTAGGGATACTGAATGAAGGAGGAACAGGAACCTATCTAGGTTTACCGGAGTGTTCCAGTGGATCTAAGGTGGAAATGTTGGATTACATAAGGGACAAGATGAAATCTAGGCTGAATGGGTGGTTTGCAAGAACACTTTCATGGGGAGGAAAAGAGATTCTACTCAAATCAGTGGTCATGGCAATGCCAGTCTGTGCAATGTCATGCTTTAAACTGCCTAAGATAACCTGCAAATCTTTGGCTAGTGCAATGGGTGATTTCTGGTGGCATACTACAGAAGAAAAAAGA
>LT669793.1:24830850-25253321 GCA_900128785.1 Arabis alpina
TAGGCGTTTTACCCATTACTTACTTTATTTTATAAGAATTTGATAGCCAAAGGCCTTATCTCGAATAGCACATTTCAGGTCCATGGATCACGCAGAGATTCCTCAATTTCCCCCAAAGGATATGTTTTTGATATAGTGATGCTCGTGCCATGAAGCCCAGAGGTAGTCATTATTTGCAAACAACATCCATAGAACCGTGACAACATTGACGGATGCCGTAAGCGAATAAAGATAAACTAACAAAAAATATACAAAAAAAAATTCGTTTACAATAAGGTCCATCGTCATATAGCAAAAACAAATAAAGAACTAAACTAGTATTTTCTAATATATTTTAAAAAAATATATATATATTAACTAAGCTTTCAAAATTAATATTTTTAACCAATTCTCTTTCAAATGATAAGATATCCAAGTCAGATTTAACCAAAAAAAGAGAGTAACTCACCTCATCGACAATGATTCATCATAAAAAAACGTGAACTGGAAAATTGTGTAATTGTAAAACTTTCAATTTTAGCTTTTTTTATCTAACATGACATAGAATTAAACAAACATCTCTGTTTACTTTAATACTAGATTAGGACCCGCGTGTCAATATTCAAATTATTGAAATAAATATTTCAGTTTTAGTTAGTAACGCGTTGAATTACCAAAATATTTTAAAATATTATAAAAATATGTATCTTAAATCATTATATTTTAATTCTCATATCTTCATATCAAGCGGATCTAAAATATAATATTAGTAATAATTTTTATAATAGATTATATAATATTATTTTTGTAAAATTTAACATGTTATGAAAACTTACTTTTCCAAATCAAGTCTACTTTCCTAAGCGTTGTTCTTGAAGTGATTTTAAGGCGGACAACACATTTGTCCACTTTCATATAACAATCTCTAGATTTTTGAAGTAAAAAATGACGCACAAAGCATTGAACTGTATCTTTTAATAATTTTTTTTTTTTAATATGAATCTATGTAAATTTTAACATATGTAGACAATTTATTAAGATATTGACTTTTTCATCAAGTAACATAAGTTCCACTTCCATAAAACATTGTTTCTCTTTCCAATTTTGAAAAACACATACGATAGTACAGCGATAAACACGATTTCGATCTAACCGATCTAAAGTAAAATAGCTTTGACTGATTTGTTCAACCTTTGAACTCATAACTTGCTTGACTAAGAGAATAAAATAATTGATCACATATTAAAATTGTGAACATTCTTGGTGTCATTATGTAAATTTTTGTTTGTCAATTAAAAATATGGTATTATACCTTTTTCTTTGAGTAACAACATTTTGTTATTTGAACCTAATGGGAATTCTACCCTTTTAATTTTTTGACACTTAATTCATTTTTTCAATTGCCGCGTCTCCTTTTATATGTAAATGGTATGAAATTTATTTGTCTTATTTTGTTGACCATGCACTACAAGAATATATGAACATAGTCACAATTTTTGTCACAACAACAATTTGTAGCAAATATTAGTAACAATTCGATACAAATTTGTTACAAATATGTTTATTTATCAATTTGTAACAAAATGGTTACTTTTAGTAGCTAATTTGTGACAAAATAGCAACAAACTTGTAAATGTAGCTAAATTGCTTCAACTTGTTACAATATCTCGTGACAAAATTGTTACAATAACTATAGTCGCAAAAGGTTACAAATTAGCTATGGATAAAGTATTGTAGCTACGTTGATACAAACAAAAACTGTACTAAACTTGTGGCAAGAGTCGGATCACACCGGGAAGAGTCTTGTGATATGGTTCATAAAGGACACGTGTCAGCTTATGACCAGACCGTGTTTATTTCCTTTGGTCCAAGTCTCGAAGAGGAAAAAAAGTTTCCTTTGTGCCGAAATATTTTTTTGTCTCTCGATCGATCGTCTTCTCTGGCGACCATGGCGAATTCGAGGCGATTAAACTGATTTTTTCGCCGTGATCTCGCCATCGTGCGGAGGTATGTGATTCTTCACTTCTCTCTCTCTCATCGTTGTGAGGTATGTGATTACAATTACAATTAAAATTTAGTCAAAATGTATTTAAAATTTGCTAATTGGTATTTAATATTTTGAAAATATGTTTTTTCTAGTTCTTTTCGAAAGATGTTTAAAATCAAATAGAATTTTTTTAGTATTGTGATGTGTTTAATATATATTTACATATATTATGATTGTGAAAATTTTGTTTCAATCTAATTGGTTTTATTTGATTTTAAAAAAAAGTATAAGCAAATTTTTAGTGAAATTTGTTTGTGTTGTGTCTAAAGCACAATTTTTTTTTTGTTTCAGCGCCAAAATGGAGCGCCAATATTTTCTTTTTACTTTAATATTTTGCCACCTCATCGATCCACGGCATACTCTGGAACGGTATTGTAAACCGTTAGATTAGAAATCAACAGTCAATATGAACCGCCAGATCAAGTAATTGTGCTTTTTCTTCATCTTCCCCTCTTCAATCTCGAAAAAAAATGTTTTGGGTTCGGAGGAAGAGAGAGACAGAGATTTTGAAATCGGAGAAGAAAGACGACGACGAGAACGGAGGAAGAGAAGCTAGAGATAGTCTGAACAATGGAGGAGCCGTTGCTGGAAAACATCATACCGGAGGAGATTAACCATCCAGATTCGCTTTCTTCGTCAGATCTTGATGATAACGAGAAACCAGATTCTCCTGTTCCGACCATCAACGCTCCGATCTACCGGATGTTTGGTAGAGATCGACCAATCCACATGGTTATCGGCTGAGGTAAACATACTAATCACTCTCTACACTCGTTACGATTTTCAATTTCTCACAGATTGGGTTCGGCGATTTTGGTATAATGATGATTTTGGTATAAAACGTACTAATCTAGGGTTCGTTTTTGGGTCTAATGTGTTTGATTATTGAGGGCTTGGATGATTATTGAAGTTTAGATATAGAGATTGATGGCGATTGATTATGTGACTAAATCACTTAGTGGTTGGGTAATTTGTTGAAGATGCTGATGTGTTGCTATTGAGGGACAAGAAGATAGGCGGAGGATTACACGGTGCAGTGATGGGTGAGCTGGTAAGACTTCTCCTTGTTATTTCACTTTGTGTTTTCAGTTCACTGATTTGGCCGTAAATAATGTGTTATCATTTTATTCTAATTCTAAATATCATAAACCAAGAGCTAAGTGACCTGTAACAGCATAATGTTTACATTTTTTCAGATACAATTACATCACGTGAAAGCAAACGAGAAGAAAGGACTGTTAATGTATCATCAGAAGCTCATCGGTTCTCATATTCAGAAGGAGTCCGCTTTGATAAGGTCAATGACAAGTCAAGGTACTAATTGATGGTGAACCAAAAGGTTCCCTGCATTTTTACGTATCTAACATTCTTTTCCCGTTTGGTCTCCGCTGCAGTTACAGTAGGTTCCAAGCTTATGGACACTCTAAACTCTGCACTATGCTGCACGCCAACGAGCTTGCAAAGCAATTGAAGGTAGCTACAAAAAGAAAAGAAATTTTATATCAAATATAGAATCTGTTTTTCCTTGACTCTCTTAATTCATTTCCTCCACATACGATTTGCGTCTTAGAGACAGATTTAAAGGCAAAGACGGAGATGTATCTGTTGCTGAAGTTAAGACAATGGAAATCTACCATTACAGTAAGAGGCTACATCTTGGTCAATCCATTGATTCACTTGAGTTCTTGATATTGTTGATACATTGTTGTTGATGATTGTTCTTGTTTTGGCTTTTTTCCCACCAGTGTGTAGTAGCAGGATGGTGTTGGCCATTGCTTAATGCTTTCTTCTATCGCAAAATCCTTATGACCACGAAGAAGATGCTTCAATACTAAAGAAGTAATAATTTGTTTTCACTAATGTTTTACATGTTTTATAATTTCATTATACATCACAAATAATTTTTTTTTTTTTTTTTTGTAATAAGCCACAAATTAGCTACAAATATTTTGTAGATATTCGTAACTACTGTTGTAACAAATTTGCTACAAAAATTCCTTTGTTGCTATTTGATTCATTTGTGACACCATTTTTCTTGTGACAATTTGTGGCTAATTTGCTACAATTAGCTATAAATCAACATAGCAACGAACGTATAGTCAGGGAACCAAATTTGTAGCAACCTTCATTTTGCTACAAAAACAGAGTCATTGCCACACAAATAAATGTAACTATACGACCAAATTCTTGTAGTGATGATGAGAACACTATTACTTTTTTCGGTCGACACGTAATTTCTTTTTTTCCAGTTGTATGTCTATCTTCCTTTTCTAATTGATATGAATTGTTGTTGCCTAGTTTTTGATGTGACAATACATATTTCTTTAATTAAATTTTCTTTCGGCTTTACATTTTTGTTTTTCTTTCCTATTGATATTTTCTTTTGATTTATTATTACTTTTTAAATTATACTACAATTTGATTTAAAAAGTAAATAATATAGATAATGGAATTTACTTGACACATGTCAGAATCTAAACTAAGAATATGACACATGTCACAATCTCATGAGTTACGATATAGTCCGCATCCAACTTTATATAATAAGATTTTAATAATAAATCATTGCTACCATTTTTGTTAAATTAAAGAAACTCATGTTCCTATGGTGGTTTACCTTTTGTTTACCACAAAATTATCAACATCTAACTAATGTTGTAACTAAATAAAATTAAGAAGAAAAATACCTTTAAACTTAAAAAAGAAAACAAAAAATGATGCCTTTAAACTTTCTAAATTTTGTTTGATGCCCAAATGTTTAAAAAACTGCACTATGTCACGGCTCTCAACATCCACATAAGTCTGAGTACAAAGTTTTGTTCCATGTAGACAACCTCCTTAAACCCAATCCTCCTTCTTTATTGGGCAAGCAGACCCTAGACCATGTTACCAGACAAGAGCAACCTATAGCATAGGACCTCAATCCGTTTCAAACAACCCAAAGACAACAAGAAAGAGTAAGTTCATGCTTTCAATATGATTTTCGTTTTGGAGTTTTATAAACAATTTTCTTTTTTCTAACTATTACTTTCGTTCTCATCTTCGAAATCAAAGTCTAGTGTATTCTTTATAGGTCTGACACAGATTGGTGACAATTTTATCGGGAAACAATCAAGAAAACTAATGGTTACCATCAATCTGAAACATTAATAAGTAATCAAAAACATTTCTCATAGCTAAAAATGAATGAAAATGGACAATGATTGGTTCTCGAATCAAACGTTGGTTGTGAGAACTAAGTAAAGAGTAATGTAGAAGCAAAATATGAGATGTTCTAAATTAAAGCAACTTAAGTTTTGACAATTCTAATTACATTGTAAAAAAGCACATTCAAAATTTTGTATAAACAAAAGAAGCATATTCTAGAATGAGCAATTTACACAAACATGCCTACGTTCACAAATTAAAAACATCAACATCTTGATAAGGTTAGAACGTAAACACATTAATTCGTTTTTGTTTGTCGAAGTTAATAATCATATGGCTTTAAGCTCCAAGAGTCTCCTGAACTAATCAAGTGGAATAGCATTTCCGTTCTACAGGAACTCAGCCTCTACTTCCAATTTTCTCAAATGTATCCATTGTCTCTAGCATCTTCTAAATCGCATGTTGTAAAGAACAAATCAGAGATGACAAAAATGTATTTTCCGCTAGCTATGGAAAATACTAAAACTTGAGGTCGGGCGCGTGTAGTGTACGCGCATGCGACTTTCCCTCAACAACTCAACCATAGTTTTTTACCTCCTTCAAGCTCTGATCGCCTCTATGGTGTCTGGTATTCACCGGTGCCGCGAGAGGGCAACCCCTTCTTCCCCTTCTGATAACTCTTATGCACTTCTTCCATCCGATCTGCTAAGACTGCTTTCTTCTCGCGGTAAGTGGTCGGAGGCCGTGTTGTGCGTGACGGCCGCGTTTCAGTGCGAGGTTTCTCTCTTGCGGTGTCTCCTCGCTAGTCGGCGACGAGTTGATTCCTGCATGGTCTAGCTATTGACCTCCACTAGCCTCATGCAAGTCGTCCTCCGTAGATCTACTTGTAGATCTACCTCCGATCTCGCGTCTCCGGTGATGGAGGAACTTAGATTTTGGTGGAGCGCCGCCAATCGATTCCGATCTACGCTTCCTCTCTGTCTTCAACAGGATTTGACTTCTCCCAATCTTGTTGGGAGAATCCGTCGTGCCTCCATCGTCTTCTGATGGCTGCGACTGTTCTGATTTAGAGCCCATTCGAGGATTGGTTTTCTCTATGGCGAGCTTTTGCAACTGTCTTGGCCAGAATTGTTGGTGGTGATCTCTTTCGGTTCGTGACTTCTTGAGATCTATGGTGGCCATGATCAAGCTACTAGGGCCTCGATCTCCTTGTCATGCCCTAAGAGATTGGTTTGGAGTAGTGTTTGTTTAATGGAAATTGTCTGGCTTTTCCGTTTGATGTTAGAGCTCATTGTTTGTGTGCCTCTTCTCGGATCTTTGAGTTGTGAGACAACAACTTTGGTCCTCGATTGTGCTCAGTGTGGCAACTCGGGTTCTTTTTCATCTTACTTGATCCTGCCTTTCCTTTTCTTGTCTGCCTCTTTGTGTCCTTAGTTGCATTATGCTACCGGTGGTAGCTCTTGTCTGCCTCTTTGTGTTGCTTCTTCGTTTGCTTAGTGGTCTTGGATGGTTTAAGGCCTTGGTGTTTGTTGTGGCTTGTTGTTGAGGTCGTTTTTGATGATGTCGTGAGCAAGCTTTGTATTTGGTTGTGCGTGTTATGTTTGTGTTAGAGGAGTTAGTAAGGGGGTGGGTGTTTTTGTGAGCTCTTCGTTGCCAAATCCAGCTTTGTCCTAGCCAAGTAGGGTAAGCTACCCCGATCACGTCCCATTATCAGCGAGGTCTCTTTCTTGGGTAAGCTCATGGATGTGTAGCAAGTTGCTCTCACGCGATGCGAGAGGAGTCCGTGATCGAAGACTTTGTGATCTTTCCGTTGACGTCTCTCTTTTGGACCTCTTGTAAAGGCTTCTAACTATGCTTGCAACTTTGCCACCACTTTTGCGGTATGCTTTAGCTTCTTCATCTCATACGATTGCTTTAGGAGGAACAACTTCATCGTCATCGATCCGTCCGCTCCATAGCCTTTGGGTTTTGTCGAACGATGGATTGAAAATCGTCTTATGAATTATGTTTTCCATGTTTTTACCTCTTTTTGCCATGGATTTCATGAATTAGACTTATAACTTGCTTGTAATCCTAAACAATATTCATTTCTAATGAAACATTTACCATTTAGTAAAAAAAAAAAAAAAAATCAGAGATGATAACATTAGTTGCTGGAGTGTAATAAATTAAGTTGTGCAACATAGGATACGGCTTACGGTCTGACTGGTTTAACCGCAACGGATGCGGTTGCGGTTGTGGAAGTTTGCGGAAGCGGATGGGTGCGGCTTCAAGCGTTACTAAGCAATTTATACGACTGGTGCAGCGGTTGGAAATGAGTGCGTTTACGGGATGTTTATGACTAGTTAACTAACGAAACGGTAGCGGTTAAATAATATTTTTACAATATAAAAACATTCTATAATAATAATAACATCAAAACCCATATTATTTGTAAAAAACGAATAAAAATCATAATTTCAATATAATAAGTAGCAGGAATCTATTTATATAGTATTTACTTTTATTTTTAAAAGAATTTTTATTTGGATGAAAGTTATGATTTTAATGAAAAAATTGTTTTTTATTAGAGAGAAAAATGTATGTTATATTCAAATTGTTAAAATTATGTATATTTACAATCAAAATTTATCAAGAGTATTTTGGTTTGAAGATTGTATAAATATAAAATTGTGATGGATTATTGAATATTATTTTAAAATAGCAAATTATTTATATATCTTGTAATTATAATATATGAACTTTGAATTTTAAATATATATTCTCATTTTAAAATAATTTATTTAAAAAAAAAAAAAATTGAACATCCAAGCGCAACCGCAAACGCTCGTAGGAAAGAGATTTTGGATTTGAGAGATTTAGAGCGGTTTAGAGCGATACGGAACGGTAAAAAATGTTTTCCATGATTATTGTCTAACGCTACCAACCGCAACCGCTTGCAAACGCAACATTTGAGGATGGCAGCGGGTAAACCTATCAAGCTATATGTACTGGAAACACTCTTTTTCTCCCTCTATACCACACTTTTCAAAAGGAGAGCAATGCAACCCAAATTTACCACAGAAACAGATATGGTTTTAAACTTTTAATCATAATTCACCATCTGAGAAATTTTGATTCCCAATTAACTGTGTTCCCTTCTCCAAAAGTGGAATCTTTGGCAAAACATGTTCTCCTTCTCAGTTTACAATAATTGTCCTCCTAACTTATACTCCTGATAACTGAAACAGAGCAAAAACTAAAAACTATATAGCAAATCTCAATTCACAGTTTTACTTTAACCCTCTTCTCATAGCCAGAAACGCAACTGAGCTCTAGGATGTTAGTAGCCCAGGCGTTATCAAAAAAGGCAAATTCTTGATGCAGCGGTCAAGCCTCTCTTTGAGTCATGTTCAAAAACTTTCAGGCTTTTGTTTTCCCATCACGTCTCTGAATCTTCTGCTTCTTCTTCGATTACAGTCGGGAGCGAGCCTTCTCTGCTGAAACCGGGGTTTAGGAACTTGGCCACAAAAGCCCATAGCTTGTAAACATCTTCAAAGTTTGTCAAAAAGCTAAGAGAAGCTGTGACAACCTCAAATCTCACAAATCCATTTTTTCCACCGCGCTTACCAGCTTCTCTCTGCAGATGCAACGAGCTATCTTCCTTGATCCTAGCGCCCCCACGATGGTTTCTCGGGATATCCATTATGCGTATATGACTCAAGATACCAATACCAAGAGATACACCTTCTCTCTCAGCCAGTTTCAGGACAACCTCTGGACTTACAAACCCTTTGCTTTTGTCTTTCACATTGAAAGCAACCGCTGCTCCTCTTTCGTACTTTATCTTTGGACCATAAATCTGCACAAGATTCATGTACCTGTTGCTACCATCACCGCCTGATTCAGGTACTTTCAGTTGTAGCAAAGAGATCACAAGCCAGTTAATCAGAAATCTGAGTCTAGTTGTGGTTTTATTAAGACCTAACATATTCACATGATCAATATGGCTGCAAACAATCTCGGGTTCCCTTCTGTCCCAATCCTCTTCATTCGGGTTTTCACCATCACTTTCGTCATATACACTGGCCAGAGAAGCTTCACCTTGGTCAAGACTATGACTGACACGGTCCATGTTAAACGAAACCCGTGTTCCTCTGCTTGGTTGGTCATCTTCCAAACCCATAAGCCTCCCACCAGTACCCCTTCTTCCCAATAACCTAAACTCGCCTTCTGTTTCTCGTCTAATCGCATTATCTTTAATATCTGAGGAAATCTTGGAGCTTGAGCCATTTGATCCAAAACCGGATCCTGCATGAAACACAATGTTACCGCTGTTTTCTTCCTGTATCTCTTGAATTTGGAGGTTATTGGAGTTTCTCAGATTGCGTGATGGCGTTGAGTTTGTATCCTGAGTAACTGACATAACTGCAGCATCAAATGAGAGGACATCTTTACCATCATACATAGGACTGCTGTAACTCTTTGTTGCCGGTTTTGGTGATTGCCGTTTGCTGGTAAACCAAAATGGTGGCAACGGAGAGGCAATCTTATGGTGGTTCATGTGACCCGCACGGTCAGACCCAAGTGGACTTTGACCCAAATCGATCCAAAACGAATTATCGGATGACTCATCTTCGCTGAAAGCTGGGCTTTTCATCAATTCTCCAACCGAAACGCTTTCATTTTCTTCAAATATGGTACTACTAGTTCCATCTCTATCAGAGATACTATCTTCTAAAAGCTCTGTCTCAAACACATCCCTCACTTGAGCTGAAGTGTAAGCACCAGAGAATACCGGCATCTGAGGTCCTTTACGAGCAGCTTCTGTGGTGGCAGACTTGTAACCATTTGTACCAACGTCATGATCTTCAAGGCCAACCAATCCGTCCAAACCATCTATCGAATCACTAAGATATAACGGATACTGAGGTGTGATCTTCACTATTCCTGATCCTGTTTTCCCAGACTTGCTCTGAAGATTACCCATCACCGACTTCTTAATCAACAGGCAACCAAAACCTGTAGGATCATGACCAAATACCTTATAAAACGATGTGATGATAAACTCTGGTCGAAACAACGATAAACCAAGTGAATCCATATCTTTGGGACCTAAAGAACCAGCATCAAGCAACACATGCCAGTTGTTCTGCTGAGCCAAAGCCATCCACTGGTAAGAGTACTTAGAACCCGTAACCCTAGACTGCGCAGGAAACACAAACAACCCAACTGCAGAATCCTTCTTCTTCCTCTTCTTATGAGACAAACGCTTCTTTAAATCCGTGGAACACAGCTTCAAAGTCGGCCATTTAAACCAAGCGTTATAAGCTTTCGCACCTTTCTCTCTCGCAGTTGTCGCCATCCAATTCACAGACTGACTCTCATGATCAAACATAGTCAAAAGCCGCTTATTCGTATGAAAAGGATAAGATTCCGCAAGCAACCTAAACGCAGAGCCTCTACTTGTAGTGAAAACAAGACCATACTCACTCTCAGGTATATTCAAATAATCCATTATCCTAGTCTTTAAATCATGTTCCACAGTTCCACTCTCAGCTCCACCATAAAGCGCATGGTTACTCAAATTAGCAGTAATCTCAGATAAACTAAACGTACAAGAATCCCAATAATGCAAAGTCTGAACATACGAAAACAAACCAAAACCACAGTAATCAAGACATACCTTAGAATTTAACAAGTGAGCATACTCATTAGATCTCAATTCATCAACTTTCTCAGAAGTCTCATACTTTGGATACATTATAAGAAACTTATTAAAAGCTTCAATAAGCTGAGGAATAGCATCTTCAGACTCAAAAGTGCGTTCTGCAGCTAAAGCGGTTGCTCGTAAGAAATCACGTTGAGCGTTTAACCTAGCCAAAGATCTAGATCGACTCAAATTCTCATCTTCTTGATTCTCTTTATCAATATCTTGAGATTTAAAGAGTGACCCATTTTCAGATGCTTCTTCAAGAGCTTCTCTAAGTTTATCTTCATACAATTTACGAATCAACGAAGCTTTTCTTCGAACATTGATTGGTGAATCAGAACCATCATCATCTCTTCTTCTGCTTTTACTCTTATCTAAGATCAAAGCAGCACAGTGATGAATTTGCTTCCACAGAGGAAAATGCATTTCGCAGAAAGAAACAACCAAAACAAAACAAGAAAGGTGAGATTTTTTCCTAGCCCATAAGAAAAACCCTAAGATCTTGAAACAGATCAAAGAGAAAGCCTCTAAAAACGGAAACTTTCACTGAGAAATAAAAATATAAAAATGGGGTTTTTAATCAAACGAAAAAACAGCAACAAACCCTAGAAGCAGATCCCAAAATTTTCTATGGAAAATCAAATTCTTCTTGTGAAGAAAAGTTTTGTTTTTTTTGTGTGTTTTTGGAAGATTAGATAATAAATGCAAAGCTGACTACTTTCACCACCAATCTCTCATTTCATTTACTACTATGACACACTCTCTCTCTACTCAGTGCCTTTCTCTCTCTCTATCTAAGTAAAAACCTTTCCTTTACAGTTTTTGGTCAATAAAGGCATTGACTTTTTCACAGAAGTAGACTAGTGGTGGCTCCTCCTTGATTTAGGGTTTTGTAGCTAATTATTCAATTTATGTTTATCATTGGATCTCTTAAGCTCAATAATTATAACAATTTTTTTTTTGACTTATCAGATGGTTTCTAAATCCGAAACCACGACATATAATATTAGTTTTGTTCCAAATGCTACTCGAACCAGCGACTTCTAGACTTTGCGTGAGATTTTTACTAATTGAGCAATTGGCTTTTGGTATAACAATTTTGAAGACCCAAAAAGAAGAAGTTGTAACAAATTTGTGCTTATTTTAATCAGTGGAAAACAAAAATGGTATTTTTTTATTAGGAGACTTACTAGAACAACCTTCTTAGATTTTGGCCTTATTCAAACAACCTTTTTAGATTTTAATTACTGGGGCTATTTTAGAGTCCGTTTTACCCTTTTTGCTTTGATAACAAAAAACGTATTTATGAAAATGCCATTAATGAAACGCGCCGCGTAAGCGCGAAAATTTCCCGCCTAAAAAAATAAGTCTACCGCTATGTGATGGTAGACTTATTTGAGTTCTGGTAGACTTATTTTTTTGTCCGTAGACTTATTTGAGGAGCGGTAAACTTATTTTTGAGCCGTAGACTTATTTTGTCTCCTTTGGTGGTAGACTTATTTCCGAACGGTAGACTTATTTTCTCTGCGGTAGACTTATTATCCCGTAGCGGTAGACTTATTTTTTGCGGTAGACTTATTCTTCGAGTGGTAGATTTATTTCCGTAGACTTATTTTCAGCGGTAGATTTATTTTTGTTTGATGGTAGATTTATTTTGTCTGGTAGATTTGTTTCCTTTGGTGGTAGATTTTTAGTCATAGTAGCGGTAGATTTATAGTGACGGTAGACTTATTTTAGTAGCGGTAGACTTATAATTTGCGGTAGATTTTTTTATCG
The DNA here is from genome assembly GCA_900128785.1 of Arabis alpina. Taxonomy (NCBI): domain Eukaryota; kingdom Viridiplantae; phylum Streptophyta; class Magnoliopsida; order Brassicales; family Brassicaceae; genus Arabis; species Arabis alpina. The sequence goes on from LT669793.1 coordinate 24,843,492, forward strand.
TGGTGGTAGATTTCTTTTGTGTTTAGTAGTGGTAGACTTATTGTAGTAGTGGTAGACTTATAGTTAGCGGTAGACTTATTTCGTATTTTCGGTCAACGAAACCAACCGTTGACTGGTAGACTTATTTTTTTAGGATCAATGGTGTTAGACTTATGCGTTTTTAGCGATAGAAGCGGTAGATTTGTTTTTACCCAGGTTTAGTGATGGTAGACTTATTTTCAAACTTAGTGACGGTAGACTTTTTTTCACATTAGACATTTGGTAGACTTATTTGTGATAGCGGTAGACTTATTGTACTTGGTGGTAGACTTATTTCCTGTTTAGGAATTTATAGTGGTGGTAGACTTATTTTCGAACTTAGTGACGGTAGACCTATTTGTGATATCGGTAGACTTATTGTACTTGGTGGTAGACTTGTTTTCTGTTTAAGAAACTTTAGTGGTGGTAGATTTTTTATCGAACTTAGTGACGGTAGACCTATTTGTGATAGCGGTAGACTTATTGTACTTGGTGGTAGACTTGTTTTCTGTTTAAGAAACTTTAGTGGTGGTAGACCTTTAGTTCGCAAATTAAACCAAAAGTAATCAAACAGATAATAAGTCTACCGTCAAACAAAAATAAGTCTACCATCAAATGAAAATAAGTCTACCATCAAACAAAAATAAGTCACGTTTTGGTCTAAATCTGAATTTTTTCCAGATCTGGATTTTTTTCCGATCTGAATTTTTTCCCGATCTGGATTTTTTCCAGATCTGGATTTTTGTTTGATGGTAGACTTATTTTTTGTTTGATGGTAGACTTATTTTTTGTTTGATGGTAGACTTATTTTCTGTTTGATGGTAGACTTATTTTTGTTTGATGGTAGACTTATTTTCTGTTTGATGGTAGACTTATTTTTGTTTGATGGTAGACTTATTTTCTGTTTGACGGTAGACTTATTTTCTGTTTGATGGTAGACTTATTTTTGTTTGATGGTAGACTTATTTTCTGTTTGATGGTAGACTTATTTTTTGTTTGATGGTAGACTTATTTTCTGTTTGATGGTAGACTTATTTTTGTTTGATGGTAGACTTATTTTCTGTTTGATGGTAGACTTATTTTTTGTTTGATGGTAGACTTATTTTCTGTTTGATGGTAGACTTATTTTTGTTCGATGGTAGACTTATTTTCTGTTTGATGGTAGACTTATTTTCAACTCGATGATAGACTTATTTTCTGTTTGATGGTAGACTTATTTTATGTTTGATGGTAGATTTATTTTTTGTTTGATGATAGACTTATTTTTGTTTGACGGTAGACTTATTTTCTGTTTGATGGTATACTTATTTTATATTTGATGGTAGACTTATTTTTTGTTTGATGGTAGACTTATTTTTGTTTGACGTTAGACTTATTTTCTGTTTGATGGTAGACTTATTTTGGTTTGACGGTAGACTTATTTTCTGTTTGATGGTAGACTTATTTTCCGTTTGATGGTAGACTTATTTTCTGTTTTATGGTAGACTTATTGTTGTTTGACGGTAGACTTATTTTCTGTTTGATGGGAGACTTATTTTCTGTTTGATGGTAGACTTATTTTTGTTCGATGGTAGACTTATTTTCTGTTTGATGGTAGACTTATTTTCTACTCGATGATAGACTTATAATTATACAAAAACTATATATATTATTATTTTTAAAAACACTATTAAACCCGGTTCGACCTATATCATGCAAGTGATGATAGATTTATATACAAGTGGTGGTAGATTTAGTATGTACTATATATTTTCATATATTTTTTTCTATCTTTTCGTATGAACTCGAACTCGTGTTTGAACTCGTACTCGTGTTTTAAGGATTTTGTAATCGTTACAGAGACATTTCAGAAGTTATGTTTTAACCATACATAAATAAATGTTGTCAATTCATTCATTACACTACAAAAAAATGTTCATAAATGTCTACCATAATGTTTGAATCTCTTTACAAAAAGTCTACCATAACAATTGTATCTTATATTACAAATCAGAATGTGTGTGTCTCATAAAAATCTACCATCTTCATGATCTTTTGGATGTTCTTTACAATCTTCATGCGGTTACGCATTGCACGTACAAAGAATACATGTAAAGAAATTCATGGAAATTAGAACATTTTGGAAAATAAGTCTATCATCGAGTAGAAAATAAGTCTACCATCAAACAGAAAATAAGTCTACTATTGAAACAAAAATAAGTCTACCATCAAACAGAAAATAAGTCTACCATCAAACAGAAAATAAGTCTACCATCAAACAGAAAATAAGTCTACCATCAAACAGAAAATAAGTCTACCATCAAACAGAAAATAAGTCTACCATCAAACAAAAATAAGTCTACCATCAAACAGAAAATAAGTCTACCATCAAACAAAAAGCAGTCTATCATCGAGTAGAAAATAAGTCTACCATCAAACAGAAAATAAGTCTACCATCGAACAAAAATAAGTCTACCATCAAACAGAAAATAAGTCTACCATCAAACAGAAAATAAGTCTACCATCAAACAGAAAATAAGTCTACCATCAAACAAAAAATAAGTCTACCATCAAACAAAAATCCAGATTTGGAAAATATCCAGATCGGGAAAAAGTCCAGATCTGGAAAAAATTCAGATTTGGATCAAAACGTGATTTTACAAAAGTTCAACATACCCAAACGAAACCGGTTAGAATCAAGACATTACCTCTCTACAACGCATGAAAACGAAACCCCAACACTCGCTGGAACTTTTCTTCGCCGGAATTTAAGTCTACCATCAAACAGAAAATAAGTCTACCATCAAACAAAAAATAAGTCTACCATGAAACAGAAAATAAGTCTACCATCAAACAAAAATAAGTCTACCATCAAACAGAAAATAAGTCTACCATTAAACAGAAAATAAGTCTACCATCAAACAAAAATAAGTCTACCATCAAACAAAAATAAGTGTACCATCAAACAGAAAATAAGTCTACCATCAAACAAAAATAAGTATACCATCAAACAGAAAATAAGTCTACCATCAAACAGAAAATAAGTCTACCATCAAACAAAAAATAAGTCTACCATCAAACAAAAATCCAGATCTGGAAAAAATCCAGATCGGGAAAAAATCCAGATCTGGAAAAAATTCAGATTTGGACCAAAACGTGATTTTACAAAAGTTCAACATACCCAAATGAAACCGGTTAAAATCAAGAGATTACCTCTCTACAACGCACGAAAACGAAACCCCAACATTCGCCGGAACTTTTCTTCGCCCGAATTTCGAAACCTATGAACGAAGAACATATTGAAGTTCATAAATCCGAACTCCAAACACTCGTGTCTTTTACGATTTTGTCTCTGCTTTTGCTTCTGTTTTTCTCCGTTTAATATTTTGATGTTGGTTACTCTGGTTTGGATTATCTTTATAAAGTGTTAAAAAAACACTCGTGAATGATAAAGAGGAAGATAACTCATGATTTGTTTCAAAACTAACCGTTAAAAGCAACGAATCTCGTCGCCGGAGAAGAAATCGCGATTTGAGTCGCCGGAGAGAGGAGTCGCCGGAGAGAGGAAGAAGAAGATGAAAATGTGAAATTTGATTTTTTTTTTTTTTTGGTTTTATGCTGTTTTTTTTTTCTCAAAGGATAATGGCATTTTCGTTAATAAACGGTTTTGCCATATTTTAAAGGTCTTTGTAACCTTTTTTAGAAAAAAAATAAGAGCTTAAAAATTTAAAAATTGTTTGAGTAAACACCAAATCTAAAAAAGTATTTCTAGTAATTATCTCTTTTTTATTTACTTTTATAGAACATAGTTTTGTCTTATTTTGTGCTATGAAAAAACGTATGAATTAGTCAACTCTGCCAGTTCCAAGAATGATTTGACCGAATTTGATAAAGGAATAAAGTTGTTTTTCTTTTATGTGAAAGAATAAGTTTTTTTTTTGGTAACTTAGGATTATAATTACTTAATTAGATATATCGAAAATAATGTTTACAGTCGAGATCGTATATTCATAATGTCAAATAAAGAAAGTAAAAATGATATGGTTGGAGACTTGGAGTGTTGGGTGAACAGACGAAATATATGTTAGGTTGAGAGGCGTAGGAAGATTCTTGCTCCTTTTAGACTCTACATTTAAGAAAAATATTAATTGCAGAATATTTATTCAAATACTAGCTAAAAGAAATATACATTTTATCATAGCTTAAAGAAGGGAAATAATGCTACGTGATTTTGACCAAAAATAAAACAAAAAAAGTATAATATGCTACTCCCTCTCCGTTGCAAAATAATTGTCATTCTAGGTGATTTCACGTGTATTAAGAAAACATATTAGAATTTATGTTTTACCCTTAAAAATGAATTTGACTCTTGCTATTCTTGATAAGACTTGAGGTTAAATCTAGTATTTAAAGCCAAAATATGCATTGAAAATGTAAAACGACAACTAATTTGATACAAAAGAAAAAGCGTAGAACGACAACTAATATGAAACAGAGGGATTACATGTTAATTCATTACCCTTTTATTCGAAACAATTTGACAATTAAAAGATATATTTTTTTTTTTTGAAAATACCACGGTTGTTTTACATTTGTCAAAAATTTATCACCAAATAATTTATTTTTTAACGATGTCTTTACCAAATTACTCTTAATGAAATTTTAACACAAAAACCTCTTCCCCTTGCTCTGCTTTTTTCGGTTCCTCTTGGGACATTTGGAAAATTCTCTCTAATAGTTTAATACATTCATATTAAGATTCCACTTGGCAGGTTTTAGAGAAGTTTATAAGCAAAATGGTTGCTTTTCTTGTTGGCTAGTCTATGAAAATCATTGGAAAGAGATTAATCTTTCTTTTCTTAATATAGATTTATATCAACTAGGAGTTTTAAATAAAATCTTTATCAAAAAAAAAACTATGAGTTTTAAACAAAATGACATGATATTGCTTATTGTTTAGAGGGGATCTTAGCGTTGCTCGGTTCGAGTTGTGGTGGTGCTTTCACTTGTAGCTTTGGTCTTATTTATTTGATTTGGCTTATCTTATCTTCTTTTTTGTCGACTCTGGTTTGGACTTCTTATTTCTCTCTCTTCGATAATGTTGTTAAAGAAGTCGGAGCTTTAAGTTAAACGGTTGTTCGCTCGACGGTATTCTTATGGGTAGCTGAGCTATGATTTGGTCAATTGTTGTGGAAGAGTTGATTACGGGGCAATCTCTCGCTCAACTATTAAGTTGTTGTCTCTCTGTCTAGATTTCTTCATTGTTCCAAGGCATATGCGGTCGCTCGGTTTTTCTTCGGAATTTGCTTGGGAGTCCGGTGGGATGGCGGTTTGGTTTATCATGCTTCATCTTCCTTATGACATTAGTTCATATTGTTATTAGTTCTTGTTTGTGTTGTAGTTCTTCGACTCATTTGTATTTTTCATTTGCTTTAGTGTTTGCTCCTAGGGGTTTCTTTGTGCCTATTGACTCTGTTCCTAGAAAAGATTCGTTTTTTGCTAGGCTATGGTTGTAATCTGATAGTATATTTTTGCGATGACTGAAACAAAAATTTAGACGGAAAAAGAAAAAGAAAAAACAAAATGACATGCCAAAGAGTTTTACAAGGATTCTCACTTGACCCGTTTACAGTTAGAAACAAGAGAGATTATCTTTCAAGGTGCTTGAACCCAAGCAACAACAAGAACAAGAAAAACAAAACAGAGATGGACATGTCAGAAAGAGAGTTTTAAGGTTTTCTTCTGAAACGTTTTCTAAAACACACTTTGGCTCGTTCGACGCTGCCTTAATCTTCCACCAATGCTATCTGGATTAGGTTCTAGAGATGCTTTCCTCTTACTACTTCTCGTTACTCGAGTATTCGCTGAGGTACATTTGATATCTGTCGCATTGCATATGACCTTGTCTAGATCATAGACCACAAGTTGACTATCTACTCTTGTCTCCATATTCGAGTTGTGTCCTATCTTCTCTTGAATTCTTGGAAGATCATCATCACCAATGTTGGCACATGAATGTTCTTGTTTATCCTGCTTTGGCAGCTCAAGATAACCTATGCCCTGAACATCAACTAATGGAGTTTGATCATCCACTAAAGGCAAGACAAAGCTCAGTGACCTTCTAGCTGAATCCGGATTCTCGTTCGTGTTTTCATCTTCCTCGTTCTTCAAGGAATCATCATTATGAAGCTTTGGTACTACTTGTTCAGAAAGATCATCATCATCATCAGCAGCAGCAATATTGGGAAGTGGTTTTGCTTCTTGAAAGGAAAGTGATCTCTTTGCATAAGCTTGATTTGAGGTTGCATCATCAGTTTGTGACCGCTCGGTTTCAATCAGATAATGTGCAACCGACTTATACCCGAGTTTAGCTATCTGGAAACAATCCAAAAACAACATTTTCAACTAAAATCAAAACACACAAGACAATGAAATAAATGACTGAAAATACAACGCAACGCACCCTTCTATAAATCTGGCCAGTTGGAACCAATCCTTTATGATTCCGGCACAAACTGCAATTACAAATCCCGCGACAAACAGGACAAACCCAGTTTGGATTCTCAAGAGCTTCAAGCACATGTTCTCCATATCTATTCATCAACAATATAAACACATTTAGTACCAACAAGAAAAACTCCACTTCCTAGTGATCTTATTGAGAAGAAAAAGTTGAATATCCACCTCCTGATCAAACAATCTCCACAGAATTGTCCTTGGACCATGTCGCATACGCTACACTGTGTGCGATGACCAAGCGTTTTCTGCCTGTTAACACACACACACACACACACATACACAGAAGCATCAAGCCACTTTAGTCTAACCTGCACTGAATCTAAATCTGAGTAAAACAGAGACTAACCTGCACTGATGACAAGTCTTACCATTAAACGGATCGTAAATCCGTTTACCATCCTTACCATATCCATCAACAAAACATGTCCAACTTCGTTCTGTATTCCCAAGTAGCTTCTCATGTTCCTTAGGGCCTTCACCGATCACAACACACTCTCGTGTACATATTTTACGTTTCTTATTGATTCCATCAGTGTATATAACTGGTGTTGAGTTCTCCAATCTAACAATAACACAAGAACAACAATCATAAACCCTAATTTCTACTTCCTCTTCTAAAAATCCTTCCTTTAAACTAAGACGAGAACTAAACTGAAAACCCATCTGAAAGAAACAGAGATTTTACCGAGAAGATCGCCGAGAAGGTTGAAGAGGAGTGGTTGGTTTCTGAACCGAATTGGAGTTACGGTAAGGTCTTTTAACACGTCTGGACTCGGATTTGAGTTTGTAAATGCCAAGATTTTGCATTCTCTGAAGATTCTCTTTGATTCTTTCTTCTCTGCATTGTTCGTAGACACATGCCTTTGGTGTTCCTTCCATGGTTTATGATTTCTGAGTTCTCTCTGTCTTGATTTTTTTTTTTTCTAAAGTTGAGATTTTTATGTTGATGGAACAGCAACGGTCGGATTTTTTTTTATTTGAAAAATGAGTAGGGTAAATGGTTAGCTTCTCAATGCTCTGATTTGATGGGACTTTAATATTTTGTTATTATTACTTTGTGTGTTTTTAACTTTTTAATAGCAAAACAGAGAAATAGTGTGAATATGGAAGGGTATGTTTTGTAAGCTTTTTTATTACATTTGCCGTTGAAAAGAAAATTACTATCCAACTTTGAGAAATTTACAAAATGATATAAAATTTTCAGCTAATTTCCAAATGAACAATGTAAAGTTTTGAGTCTCACCTTTTCGACCAAATTAACACCTACCCTACTTTCTTGAAGAAGACAAGAACATTCTTCACGTTTTCTGATTAATGTACACAATACCTTCACGTTTTATGTACAAAAATATATATTAGCGGTGATACAATATAGGAATATCGATCTTTTTGGCAAAGATACAATTGAAGCCAATAATTCCCTTATGTTATTTATTTTGAATTTTTATACAAGTGAGCATGATTATCCATAAACTTCTTGGGGGTTTATTTAGATTAAATAGCATTAAAAATAATGAAAAAAGTTAACACTCCCTAGAAAAATATCAAAGGAAAGACTTTGTTGATCCAAGTTCATAAGAGCACATATTAAATTTAATACTAAACTAATGTGGATAAACCTTTAAGAAGTTTATGGATAATCATGTTCTTAGAGTTATTGTAAATAACCATGTAATCTAAAGAAGAAGAAAAACAGTAAATTTGTAAAAACAAAATCCATACTTTATTTAATACATATTCATTTTGGAAAATAAGACGAGAAATCACGGAAAAATGAAGTGAAAAGTATTTTGTATTTTGGAAAAAAAAAATCCAAATATGTATAACAAAAATAAGAAAAAAAAATCCAGGTTATCAGACATGTTTCGGAAATTCTCAGATTTTCAATAATTTTGGAAAATTTCGAGAAATTCAGACGATCACAAAATAATTTTTAAATTATAATCTTTAAACAAATAATTCGGGTTCACTATCTCATATAGGGAAAATTCCTGAAAAATACCCGAATTTAATTTAATTTGCTGAAAAAATACATAAAAATTTTTGGCTTCCCAAATAATACATCAGCTATTTAACATTGTTTTTTAAATACTCAAACTTTAAAATTTCGTTGGTTTTACTACATCCACGTTAACGGTGTTAATCTGACTAACGGAAGTTTACAAACTCTGTTAACTTTTAATTAACACGTGGTAACAGTTATAAGAAATAACGATTTTTCCATTCTACTTCTTCTTCCTTAAATTGATTTGGGATTCAAAACCCTAATCCTTTCTTCACCAAGAATTGATTTCAAATCTCAAGTGATTAGACATGGTTATTATGCTATGAAAAGAGAAGAAAGCATATGGTGATGGTTTTGCCGGCTTTAACCGATCCAAACAAAGTTTATGTTTCTCAAAATTTCATATTTGATTCAAAGTGTTCTTCTTCTTGGTTTTTTGTTTTGATAAAAATTTGTCGATTTTCGATTTACTCAATTCAATTAGAAGTTTTTCTCTATGCTTTTTGTTTCAGTCTTGTAAAAAAGTTGCCTCTCAATTTTTTTAAGATCTCACATCTTTGATATGTCATTGAATTTGGGTTGTGTCTTGAATTCATATTTCAATCTAACTTTTGGCTTCATTTTTTGTTCACAGAGAAAAATTAAAAAGAAAACAAAATCATGATTTTGGGTTTTAGGATTCTTAAGTTTGAAATTGATTGGGGAAGAAGAAGGACGACTGTAGCAAACACGTTAACAGAGAAACATAAATTTCCGTTAGTCAAATTAACACTGTTAACGTGGATGTAGTAAAACCAACGAAATTATAAAGTTGAAGTATTTAAAAGATAATGTTAAATAGTTGATGTATTATTTGGGAAATCAAAAAAGTTTGTATATTTTTTCAGCAAATTAAATTAAGTTCGGGTATTTTTCAGGAATTTTCCCATCTCATATATATTCTCTTCCAATAATTTGTTCGTACCCATTTGAATAAACAACTCCGAATAGAGTAAAATTTATTTGTACTGAAATGGACAAGCTTACTTCATTTGACACAAGAGTTTTTTTCTTTATCAAACTTTGTATGTAAATTGTTTCACTCATTTTTGTAATAGATTACATATATGATTAAAAAAATAGAACAAAATTGTATTTTGGTTGTAAAATGCAAGAACGAAATGTTGCAGTGTTTCCGACTGCTAAGTGTGACCACTAATTATTTGTCTTCTTCAAAATTTGTACCAATAAGAAGAAGGAGTATATTTTAAATTCTGCCCAACAAATTTGAGCTACTTGGACTAATTACGAGTCCAAATCCGTAGTGTCGTTATTTTCTCACAAGCAAAAGGAAAAGCTAGTCCACGTTGATGAACCACCACTTGGAAAATCTTGAAGCCTCCGTTTATATCTAAATCAGTCAAACCAAATTCATTTCAACTAATTAAACACAATCTCACAAGTTTCCCTACAATCCCAAACACTTTATAAATCTCAAACAAAAACACCAACAATTCTCAATTCACTCTACTAACTGCATAACTATAATCAAAAGATATGGCCCCAAGAGTAGTCACAGGCATGGACGTGACTCTCTACTTGTTCTCCTTGTTAATTCTCACTGCTTCAGTGGAAGCGGCTGGTCGAGGAGTTAACAATGATAACAAAGGCGGATTAGGAGCTTCGTTTATATTTGGAGATTCTCTAGTTGATGCCGGAAACAATAATTATCTACCGACGTTGTCTAGGGCTAATATGAAGCCTAATGGTATCGATTTCAAAGCCTCTGGAGGACTTCCTACTGGCCGGTTTACAAACGGCCGGACCATCGGTGACATCGTTGGTACATACAAAATTCGATTTTTTATCAATATGTCCATCCATATTTTTTTTTGTTAAAATCAATATGTCCATCTATATTCTATCAACCATGCATATATAGTAAATGATATGTGATGTACATTTTAGTGTAGAAATGACGTTGAACTAACACACCAAAACATTTCTATTTACGTTTTTTTTATCCATATACATGTTGGATTCTAAAACGTTAATTTTATTTATGATTTTTCAGGAGAGGAACTCGGGTCAGCGAACTACGCGATCCCATTCTTGGCACCAAATGCAACCGGGAAAGCTTTATTAGCCGGTGTCAATTACGCATCTGGAGGTGGAGGGATTATGAATGGCACCGGGAGAATCTTTGTAAGTTTCAATCATCATTTGGATTTGAAAATGTTAAATTCGTTGCATAGTTCTGAATTTTGTGTTTTTTAACTTTTTTTTCTTTTTAAACTGTACATATTTGGCAGGTGAATAGGTTAGGAATGGATGTACAAGTCGATTTCTTCAATACTACACGGAAACAATTCGATGGTCTACTTGGAAAAGAGAAAGCAAAAGAGTATATAAGCAAGAAATCGATATTCTCAATCACTATTGGAGCAAATGATTTTCTCAACAACTACCTATTCCCACTTCTCTCTGTTGGAACACGATTCACTCAAACTCCTGATGATTTTATTGGCGATATGCTCGAACATCTACGCGACCAACTCACGGTAAGCAAGAAAATCAAAATCGAACTCATCAGACTAAATTTAGAGTGGTAATTTTGTTAACTTTATATCATATCTTGTTAGCTTATAACGGAATTTTATGATTGCAATGCAGAGGTTGTATAAATTGGATGCGAGGAAGTTTGTGATTGGGAATGTTGGACCGATCGGATGCATACCATACCAAAAAACTATCAATCAATTAAACGAAGACGAGTGTGTGGATTTGGCTAATAAGCTAGCAAATCAATACAACTTTCGATTAAAGAACTTATTAGAGGAACTAAACAAGAAACTTCCCGGAGCAATGTTCGTCCATGCCAACGTCTACGATCTCGTCATGGAACTCATCACTAACTACAAAAAATACGGTAATACTTATTTTGCCGTCTACAACTCACATATGCACACTACCAAATATATATTTAGCACACTTAAAACTAATGCATATTTTGTGTGTTTGTATAATCTAAACTATTTGTGGGATTTATAAAATTTGGTAGGGTTCAAATCCGCGACAAAGGCTTGTTGCGGGAATGGAGGACAATTTGCGGGAATAATTCCGTGCGGACCGACTTCAAGTATGTGTGAAGAGAGAGATAAATATGTGTTTTGGGATCCTTACCATCCGAGTGAAGCAGCAAATGTTATCATCGCAAAGCAATTGTTATATGGTGATATTAAAGTTATATCTCCGGTTAATCTCAGCAAACTTAGAGATATGTGATTCGATTGTGTTGTTGAACACAAAGTGTTTCTCCATGGAGGATTTACCTATACATAACTTCTTACGTTTATGTTTGTAATACAAATTTAAGAATTAAGATCGTTCTTTGTATGTATGTGTTGGCGTGTTTAATTCAGTGAGAATGCTTTTGTTTTGTTTTGTTTTTCTCACCAAAGTCTTAATGAGAAAAATACTATCAAAATTGGTCATCCAACTCGGTTGATAGTTGCTTACAATTTTTTTTTTTTGAACTATGTATAACGGGCTAAACAGTCCGCCTTCAGGTTAATAGACTGGGTGGTGGTACCGAGTTTAGCACCCATTACCATACCCGACTCAGATCTCATCCGACGTAGAGATTCGGAGACAGTTCGAAGAATGGGCCAACGAGGATCCATTAACGACGGCTTGGCCCGTAAGGGGTATTAGCCGACCTAGGCGAATACAAGCAAAGAGGAAGATTTAGCTCGGAGAAAAGGAAATACTTAGAATTAGTATATTTTTCTTTTATCTTTTAAGAGATTTTCCATTTATCTTTTAGGGTTATTTCGACCGACTTTGTATTTGTATAAATATTTGATGTATTCCTCCAAATTGAGGACATCGATTTCAAAAGAGAATTCTATACACATCTTTTGAGTACTTATTTTCCTTGTGATATTATGCTTAAACCTAATTCCTCTATTCTTTGGACCGATCGCAGAGTGTTGCTCAATCCGATATCACCACCGGAGATTGAATGATAAAGTAAAATTGGGGATGTGATCTTAAAGACTCTTGAGTTTGTTTAAGAGAAGCGAGAACGCATGTCACTCCTTTGTATTATGTTCGATATTCACTACATCGGAGCAATTTGTCTCAAAGGCAAAACAATTCAATTCTCTCTCCCCCATAGATGATATTGCCCAGAGGAGTGCTGAAACGATCCGGCCCGTTTTTTTGAAAAACAATTACACCTTGGTCTCGAGCCTCCCAGACTAACGCACCGACCATCAGAGAAGTCTCGGCTTGCAAGCCGAGAGTGGGCGTTGGGCCCACGGCAGGATGGTCGGGGCGTTATAAGTGCTTCAACTCTGAGTGCAATGGCGACCGCCGGTGACTTACACCTTGTGAACAATTAACTCCACGATATACTAAAATACGACGTAGAAGGACTTTATGGTCTTCTTGAGAACAAACCCTACCCAACCGTAAGGTCAAAACTGTATCTTTCCAAGACCCATCCATCTGACACCTTAACCGAGTTAATGGGGAAATCACACTCTGAGTAATCTCCCCACCACCAATAGTCTCCTCCGAACTCCTTAATTGTGCATCCGTCCAACCCAGAAACTCAGCTTATGCCAAGTTTAGTATATCTAATGGTTCTGCATCAATACCATGTAAACATTTTTTATTCTTTGATTTCTAAATATATCATATGAGCCATCGAAACATTTTGATTTCACCTTTAATGGTATCCTCCTTATAATTCTCAAAAATAAGGACTCCATATTTGCATATATCGATTCATAATATATGTTTTCTTTTCTCCGAGTGAATATAAATAATGCCCAAATATCTTTAATTAGAGGACATTCAAGCAAAGCATGATTGATTGGTTCTTCGTCATCTCCAGATCTCAAACAAACTGCATAACAACTAACTCCACGGTATACTAAATACGATGTTTTGCAAAATTAGCCCTTTAGGTTTTGTAAGTTTGATACATTGGCGCACAAAGTTATTGATGGAGCTATTTGATACCCGATTAAATATCAGTATTCCTCCTTCTTTCTCTCTTCATCGGCGTCAAAAACCCGACAATGTCGGTTCTCTCTATTCTATATTCCGGCACCAAACGCGGTCATCTGCACCAGCGAATGCTACAAACGCTTTATGAACTACAATACCAAATTGTCTAGTCAAAACACCTGCTTTAGATCGACCGTCTTTACATCAGTACAACTGCGTTTACAACTCTTCAATATCCAGTGAAGGGTAAGAGTTTGAAGCAAGCCACATTGCTCACTTATTTTCATCTTTTGCATATGGAAATTGCTCTCCAATATTGGGTTATGGTATTTTAGTAATGACTATATTAATGAGTAATCTTTTAAAATGATTTCGTGGCATTTGTAAATGAAAAGTGCATGTTTCTTTTTAGTTTTTTGACCATTTCTTTTTCATTGAGTGTTTACTGTTTAAGTTTTGACATGTACTTTTAACTTACAATTATTATATTATTTATTTTCATTAATTAATAAAAGGACGAATTAGAATTGAAGATTTTTCTATTAATTTTACTTCATCGTTTTTACTTGATTTAGTCAAGAATCTATTTACTGTATAACAAAAACATATAGTTACTTAAGTGTACCAAAAAAATTAAAATAACAAAAAACTAGTAAATTGAAAACTAAAAGTTATTAAACCATTAAAAACATTTTTGCTGAAGTGTCAATCTAACTATGCAGAGGAATTTATTTTCTTATATATATATATATATAAGAAAATATATTTTATATCTAATTAAATAATCTTTAGATTGTGTTCCACATAATTAAGTTAATTTTTTGGTTTTTGCACTTTTTCAATATAGAAAATAGTGAATTTGTTATGATCCAATTTAAAATCATAAGATCTTTTTCATTATAGTATTAATTTTTTTTTCTGGTCTTTAACAAGAAAAAATAAACACTCATTTATTTTATAAATATACAACGTCTTCCCTTACTTACTCTTATATTTTCCATTTCACAAGATAAAATTTTCCAAAATAATTTTCTTTTAAATCAATCTCATCAAAGCATGACTTCTGGTTTGTTTGTTTTTCCTCATTGTGATTATTTATATTTTTTTTATGAAATGATTATCCATTTTTTTTCGAGTGTTATAAGAAATTGTATTTATTTTGCTCTGTGTGGAAATGATTACTGAATTTGGTGTAACAACTCTAATACTCACAGGAAATAGCTTCGGAGACACATATGTTGTTAATCCCATAGGAGTTCATAAAGCCACTATTGTATGGCTCCATGATATTGGGCGCAACTGCTCCGAGTAAAACTCTCACATACCCTATTTAATTTGTATTGTATATATATATATATATAATCAAAGAAACTTAATTACTAACATGCTTTGGAAAATTCATAGAAAAAACACACATTGTTACATTAAACTTTTTGATATCCCAAGTGTATTGCTACGTATTTATTTATTATGTCTCCAGTTCAGAGCAGGCTTTGAGAAGATTGGGAATGCCCCATGTATGGATCCATTAACCAATACATGATTTTCATGAATTTAATTGAAGTTTCTAAGAAAAATATATATATGATTTGGTATAGATAAAATGGATCTGTCCGACTGCAATTAAACGTCCTGTTACTAACTTTGGTGGAATGAGTACCACTGCATGTAAGAATATTAGTCTAATTAATTGCTATTTGATGTTTCTAAAATATGACTAGAGCTGAAAAATGATAATATTTTATTTATAATCCTCTATAATGAATTAGGGTTTGACCTCTCTGCAAGAGTTTCTGAGAACATGCAAGATGATCAGGCATCTTTGAGCTATGTAAATGCATATATTGATTTACTTCTATCTTCTGAACCAACAAATGGTAATTCAAAATTACCTTCACTGAACATGCATATATTAAATTCAAGTGAATATATGATTATGATTAGTTAATTAATACGTTAATGTTGGTCTTTGTAGTTATAAAAGGAGTCGGAGGTATTGGCATGTGTGCATCACAAGCCCTTTTTTATGCGAGTTCTTATGCCATTGGAAAGGTCTCCACATACATAAACCTTGTTATAGCGGTCAATGGTTGGCTTCCTTTCTTTAGGTATGTTCTTCGTAAAGCCCTTATGATAATGAAAAAATGTAAATTTATTTTAATTTACATACGATTGGATAATGGAAAACCAGACTCAATCATGTAGGAGCTTACAAGTCAATATGAATTCTAGTCCTGGAAGTTCTCGTCGTGCTGCAGTTCTACGAATCTTAATTACACATGAAATTTGTATGTGTTATATGTTATATTATCATCTATATATCTAAATTAGTATTTAAATAACAATCGGGATCGTGCTTATTCTTGCATGCTTGTTGTCACAGCTGCTATCTGCATATGTAAACGATTGTGTTGAGTTTCTTCGCTTGGTCGGAATTCAAACTTTGCTCAAACCATGTGGAGGGTCTAAACATCAATAACTTTGATTTCTTCTTTTTGTGTGCTCTAGTTACTATTTTTAACATGCAAAAGTAACGAATAAGTACTTCATTCTGAATTTTAGTTATATCTTGTGCAGGGCTAATGCAAGGGATGCGATACGCAGATGGCTCGGACAAGCCATCGGAGCTTAAAAAAAGAATTGCGGACAAAATGACCCAATAATTATTATCATGCATTTTAAAGTGTTTAAGTTTTCATTTTATATTTATTTGCTATTCATAACTAATGCTTAAATGTAGTTTTTGGTGAGAAATAATGAAATCTATTTTTAAGTTTATGTGATATCTGTGTAAAATTTATATGTTAGGGTTAAGTGTGAGTAAGTAAAAAGTAGATGCAAACTTTGGGAAAATTTACGCGCCTAAAATAACAGTAGTCATAATGTATGTTTTCTTTCTCCGATGGATAGAAATAATGCCCAAATATTTTTATAGGACATTCAAACAAAGCATGATTGATTGTTTCCTCGTCAACTCCACATCTGAGACAAACCGTAGAACAATCAACTCCACGATATACTAAAATACGTTGTTTTTGCAAGTTAGCCCGTTAGGTTTTGTAAGTTTGACGCACAAAGTTATTTATGAAGATATTTGATGCCCGATACAATTTCAGTATTTCTCTCTTCATCGGCTTTGGTACCAAACACCGTCATCTGCTTCAGCGAATGCTACAGACGCCGCCGTCATCTTCAGATGGAGTGTGTTTACATCAGTGCAGTTGCCTTTACAAAGGGTAAGAGTTTTGGTGCAAGCCACATTGTTCTATTGTTCTCATCTTTTGCATATAGAAATTGCTCTGCGATATTGGGTAATGGTGGCTCTAGTTAAAGAATATAACAATCCAAGTTTCTACATTCTTATGAATAATATGATTTGCCTAAGTTCTCAGATATATAAGAATTCTCTTATGGCTTATTATTGTTATGGAATCTGAAATGTTTTACTCATTTGCAGAGATGTTCTGAGGTTGATTTATGCATATTTATATACGATTTTCAAGAGATGAGCACCGAGTTCTTGAGGTTTGGAGTTCATTGCCATATGATCTCCATTACTTCTCTTGGTGGAAATTTCTTGATCATCCAACGTTGGTATTCCACAGGTACTATATTATCCTCTCCGCATATGATATAGATACGTGTAACCGATCCATATCCTTCTTCTGTAAAACTTCTGGTCACTGTTAGATTGACCGTTGCTAAAGGGTTTACTCTCACCAACATTTTCGCCAATTCAAGATCCTAACCCACAGAAGTTTGACCTAGGTTACTAGTAATCTCATTTGTGGTTTGATTAGGCTTAGAGTCTTACTTCGACCGGAGATAAATTATACACTTTCTTGGCCATGAACTTTGGTCCAAAAAGAACAGTCTGTAGAGGACGCTCAGGATTCCCGTAGCTCCCAAATACGGTGTCCAGCATTCCTCTTGTGAAACGGTTCTCATTAGATGCAGATTTCACTTAGATATCAGAATCACTTGAAGATATCATACAGAATCAGTGGATGAAACATTCTTATGTACCTTTTCGAGAACGTAAGCAGGCGAGTTTTTGGTGTCAGGCATTGAAGATGTCAAGAACACAATAGCAGCAGTCTTACAAGGGAAGGTGTCGGCAGCGAGAGCAGCGGATATTCCTCCCATGCTATGAGCGACAAGAATCCCCTTTTTCTCCGAGCCAAGCGAGCCCATAACGTCTAGTAATGGCTTGGAGTAATCCTTCAACGTCTGAATCTCTTCCACTCTGGTCATATTGATACCCGATGCAGCCAGATCAACTGCAGTGACAGAGTGCCCTGCAGCCTCTAGCTGTGTTTTCACCTTGTACCAACTCCACGCCCCGTGGCAGACCGCATGGACAAGCACAGACTGCTTCTGGTTCTTCTCCATTACCTTTTTTTCAGCTTCTTGATTCAACACTTATAGTGACGGTTAGTTTCCCTCATACTCTGAGTTTCAGAGAATGGTAAACATTGACTGTTAGGTTTCGGTCGTTCTCTGATCTAGAGAATGGTACTCCAACTTTACATTGACTGTTAGTTTTATGTCACTAGAGTTCATGGAGTTAGTTAATTAATTGACCTCTAGATTGGATTAAATCTTATAGCACAAATTTATCTCTTAGAAAATAATCATTAGGTGAGAAACTCTGTTTATATTTATGGACCTCAACATGAGAACATCTCTGTTTATTGTGATGGTAGGACCTGAAGTTTATAGTCATATTATGCAGTGATGATCCTAGGTTTGTTTAGGCAATATATATTAGCCATCTTCAAGAGACTGATAAAGATCTTGAGGCTTTATGACATGGACATATGAGCTGCATCTTTGATCTCATATATCAGTCTGTACCCTTTCTCCTTGAAGCTTCAGCTTGTACTAATTTCATGGACGCTAGTAGAGCCCGTGAACAAGAACAGATCGCTCCTGGTTTGTCATATATCCTATCTTATTCGCCGTCTCTTTTTAACTTCTTTGTTCATCTCTTCTCTTGACTATTAGTTTCCCTGGTAATTAAGATCTAGAGAATGGTTCACTAACAGTATATTGCATATTAGTTTTCACTCAGTAGAAACTTTTGGCTATGATCATATGAACTTCAATATGACTAGGAGAAGTCAGTTTTTTTGTTCATAAACCTTACCCGTGGAGTCTTGTAAAAAATAACTCTTATTTGTACTATTAACATTCTCCCTTTGCGTATTCATCTCAAATATGTATTTTTAGCTGCTTATTTTTATAGCAGACCAACGCCATCTTTGCTATTCTTCTTGTTACATTCTTATTCATATACCCTTTCTTATGATATCGTTTGCTTTTATATAATATAGTCACCCAGATCACTCACATCTGGCTTATGATGCTAGGGTTTGAAATTTATAACTAATATCTAGGCATATTTAACCGCAACTTCCAAGAGACGAGCACAGAGTTCTTGAGGCTTGGAGAACATTGCCATATGATCCGCTTCTTTGATTTCCATCACTTCATTTACTGGAAAGTTGCTGATCATCCAACGTTGGTACTCCTCAGGTATCCTAGCATCCTCTCCGCATACGATATATATACGAGTAACAGATCCATACCTTTCCTCACTAAAGCTTCGTGTCCCTGCCAGATTGTTCGTAACTATTGGATTCACCCTCACCAACATTTTCGCCAATTCAAGATCCTAACCAGCCATAACATTAACAATCAACAAAAGATTAACCAAGTACTAGCAGTTTCATTTGGGTTTGAAAATAGAGATATTTACTAAGCTTGGAGTCATACTTCAGGTGGAGAGAGCTGATAGGAATTCTTGGCCATGGACTTTGGTCCCGCAAGAGCAAACTCTAGAGGACAATCAGGTCTCCCGTAGGTTCCAAACACGGTGTCCAACCATTCCTCTTGCGAAGTGCTTCTGGACAGCTGTATATTTCAGTTAGATATCAAAATCACTTGGAAGGGATCATACCGTGCAACCGAAATCATTGTTTTTTTTTGTACCTTTTCTAAAACATAAGCAGGTGGGTTTCTTGTGTCAGGCATGAAAGCTGTCAAGAAGGCAATAGCAGCGATCTTACGAGGGAATATGTCAGCAGCAAAAGCAGCGGGTATTCCGCCCATGCTATGAGCAACAAGAATAACCTTCTCTTCGTCCGAGCAAAGCGAGCTTAGAACATCAAGCAATGGTTTGGAGTAATCCATCAATGTCTGAATATCTTCTAATCTGGTCATGTTTATACCTGATGCAGCCAGATCCACTGCAGTCACAGAGTGACCTGCAGCCTCCAGCTGCGTTTTCACTTTGTACCAATTCCATGTTGGAATTTTTATTCTCTCTTTAAGAAAGTAGTTTCTCTAAACCTCACTTTTATTATTAACTTTCTCTTTCTCTTCGTTTTGTGATCTTTGATTTAGATCTTTTTTTTTTTTTTTGATACAATAAACCTTAGCCTAGACCTTTTATTTATAGTCTTAGGATTCTAAACATAATAGTAAATTTCTATTTCTTATTGTAGCACTTTCCATTTTTCCTTGTTTGCCTTTTCTTCATGATTTCCTTTTACTCCAATTTCCTTTGTTGCTTGACTTTCCTTTTGCTTGTTTTTACCGTTTCTTTCTTTTCCTTGAATTTCTTTTTTGCTTGAGATTCTTTTTTCTCTTATAGAAAACGAATCTATTCCAACACTCCCTCTAGATTCGTTTGCTGTAGTTTCCATTTTCTCCATCTTGATCAAATCATCTTTGTCTTCATCCTTTGTGGTCTTTTCGTCTTTTATCTCCATTGCTTTGTAGCAAACTTCTTTGACTGGAAATTTTAGTGTTGACTCTGAACTTGCATTTTGAGTCATTTGTGGTTGTGTCTTCTCTTCCTTTGCTTCTCTTGCTTTTTCTTCAAGTAGCTCCCATTTGATAATGAACTTTTGATTACCTCCTTGAACTTCTATTAACTTATTCCAAGCTTTATCCATGATAACACATGTCTTCTCATCGAATAGAACTTTATGACCTTTAGCCAATAATTGTGGCACACTCAACAAGTTTTTGTCAAGTCCTGGGATTAGTAACACATCTTTGATTGTGACTTTTCTATTTGTTGTCTCCATGCTTATATCTCCTTTTCCTGCACTTATAAGAATTACTCCACATCCAAATTTGATTGGAACTTTGTAAGTCTTGTCTAATTTTGTGAAGAACTTCTCATCTTTAGTCATGTGGCTTGTTGCTCCACTATCAATCAACCATTCTCCTTCTTTATAAACTTGACTTGCATCATACGTTGTTGCAGTGAAAGACAATTCTCCAAATCTTTTCTCTGTTTCTTCTTGGTTTTCACAAACATTAGCTTCTCCTTTGTACTTGCTTTTGCAGTACTTTGCATAATGTCCAGACTTGCCACACACATAGCATTCTCCTTGACCTTGTTTGTTCTCATATGACCTTTGTTCCTTGTTCTTGAAGTAACAAACATCTTCATTGTGGTTATTCTTCTTGCAGATTCCACACCATGGTGAATTTCCTTCTCTGAAGTAACAATCTTCTTCATTGTGATTATCCTTTTTGCATGTCTTGCACCACTTGTTTGTTCTCTGATTTTGATTTGATCTCTGGCCAAACTTTGCTCCTTTGAATCTTGCATAATAAGCTCCTTCAATTGGTTCATCTTCTGGTAGGTATTTTGCTTCATGTGAGATTAATGATCCAACAAGATCTGTTACAGTAGTTGTCTTTAGATCTTTGGTTTCTTGCATTAAAGCTGCTAACCCGGCATAACTCTTTGGCATTGAGTTTAATATCTTTCTTATCACTTGATGACTTGTCTTTTCTTCTCCTAGTAAACTCATCTGGTTCACCACCTCTTGTACTTTATCTGTGTAATCTCGAATCTTTTCTCCTCCTTTCATCTTAAGATCTTCAAACTCCTTGTTTAAAGAATCCAACCTTACAAGTTTCGATTGATCATTACCTTGATAAGTTTCTTGTAACCTTTTCCAAATTTCTTGAGATGTAGTTGCGGAAACTACTTTCATTAGAACCAAATCTGTCACAGCCATCTGCAACAATTGTAGAGCTTTCATATCTTGCATCTCTTTTTCTTTCCATTCTTCTAGTGCATTAGATTTTGCTTCAGGTTTTGTTCCTATTGGCTTTGGTGGAAGTCCTTCCTCCACAATTTCCCAAAGCTCTTGAATTCTCAATGTAGTTTTGATCCTTGTAGCCCATAGCTCATAGTTTTCTCCATCAAACACTGGAACAGATAGTGTTTGCAAACTTTTAGTCATCTTTCAGCTTCTGCCCAAATTTTGCACGAACCTAGACTTTTCACAAATTTTCACGAACACGAATTTTGCACAGACACGAACTGGATTCTTTTCACGAACCCGGATTTTGCACAGAACGATTTTGCAGCGGAATTAGTTTCGCACGAATTTTGCACAAAACGTTTTTTTTTTTTTTTTTTTTTTTCACAGAATGATTCTGCAGAGATTTAATTTCGCCCGAATTTTGCACGAAACAAAATTACTCAACAGGCAGCACTCAGGACCTTGGCTCTGATACCATGTTGGAATTTCTATTCTCTCTTTAAGAAAGTAGTTTCTCTAAACCTCACTTTTATTATTAACTCTCTTTTTCTCTTTGTTTTGTGATCTTTGATTTAGATCCTTATTTATTTATTTTTTTGATACAATAAACCTTAGCCTAGACCTCTTATTTATAGTCTTAGGATTCTAAACATAATAGTAAATTTCTATTTCTTATTGTAGCACTTTCCATTTTTCCTTGTTTGCCTTTTCTTCATGATTTCCTTTTACTCCAATTTCCTTTGTTGCTTGACTTTCCTTTTGCTTGTTTTTACCTTTTCTTTCTTTTCCTTGAATTTCCTTTTTGCTTGAGATTCCTTTTTCTCTTATAGAAAACGAATCTATTCCAACATTCCATGCGCCATGACAGATCCCATGGACAAGCACAAACCGCTTCTGGTTCTCGTTCTCGTTCTCCATTGGCTTCTTTACTTTCAGCATCTTGGTTCAACACTTATATAGACGGTTAGTTTCCTGCATGTTCTATGTATATTGACTTTTAGTTTTTGGTCGTTCTCTGAGATCTAGAAAATGGTACATCAACTTCACATTGACTGTTAGTTTTAAGTCAGTAGAGATTTGGTTGTTTGATCTCTTAGAGCATAACTCTTGAGGTGAGATACTCTGTTTAGATATATGTGATGGTAGAGGCTGAAGTATATAGTAATATTATGCAGTGACGGTCTAAGGTTTATTTGATTGCTAAAGTTATATTTGATTTGTGTATAAATACTTTGGGACCTGTTTTTGTTCGTTCTCTGAGATCCAGAGAATGCTAAACCAACACTACATTGACTGTTAGTTTAGTCATTTCAATCATAGAAAGCAATCAATTCTGAACCTTTTCGAAAGATCCATTTTAGTACACACACATAATTGTATCAAATCCAAATACATTTTCATGAAAGGATAGTTTAAGCGAATTTTTCTGCAATTTCCAAGAGATGGTTACTTAGTAGTTGAGGCTTGCAAAACATTGGCATATGATCGGTCTCTTCCATCTCTATCACTAAATTTGCTGGACGATTATCGATCATCCATCGTTGAAAGTCTTCTGGAATGGTTTTGTCCTCTTTGCACACAATGTAAACTCGAGGAACAGATCCATACCCTTCCTCCGAAAAGTTCCTCCTCTTCGATAAGTTGCTCACAAAAATTGATCCGGGTCTCTTTAGCATCAATCCAAGCTCAAGATCCTAAATCAAGATTATCACACAACACCAAGATTACCATATAATTATTATCTACGTATCATGATGATGATAAATTAAAGTACCTCAATAGGAGAAAGCTGGTAGAGAACGTGCTTCATGAACTCAGTGCCGAAAGTCATCTCCACACCGGAACTGTCTGAGCCGTAAGGCACAAATGTTGTGTCCAACCATGTATCTTTTGGCATATCGCTTGAATACTTTTACGTGATCATTGAGTTAAAATTTCGAGTGAAATACAATCAATTCAATTCCACAAGAAGAAAAAAAAACGAATCTCAGAATGATATATAATGGTAAAATTTTAGCCACCATGAAAGTGACGCTACTTGGACTTACAGCTTTGTACCCCACATATATTGTCAACATTTGATCTGTGGTTATAGCATATACACCACAAATGATAAAGACTCCATAAATAGAAAATCTACATATGCTCAAGATATTTATGAGCTATCTTGAGTGATTTGTGGGTGTTATTGGTTTGTATATCTTAATTGATTTGTAAATATTATAAGACTCGGAAATCTTTGTATTTTAACATGACAATCCTTTCAAATCCGCTGAAAAATCATTGATTTTAAAATTTATGTCAAAATCCGATGTTATTTGTTTTATGATTTTTAAATTCGGATTAAAATCAAGTGTTATAAATCAAATCGAATGGAAAGGAAAACCTGCAGACTTAAGTTCTACAAAATTAACAAATCAACTAAAATACTCAAACAATTAACACCTTTATATTTTTGGTCTAGTATTTAGACAATCCAATTTACGGATTGAAAGAATATGTTGTTAATTCTCATCACTCTAACATGGTATGTACCTAACAATCGGCTTGTTCTTTTTTTTTCTCAGTTTATTTAAGCCAAGTGACTCTCCTCATTCTAACAAAATTTTGATTCCTAAAGAAAAAACAAGTAGTGGTCGCTAGAAGACGAGATACCTTCTCTAAGACGAAGGATGGTGAGTGTTTGGTATCGGGCATGAAAGCAGCCACAAAGACAGACACAAATATCTTGTCGGGAAACTTATCCATGGCCATGGATATGCTCAAGCCTCCAAAGCTATGACCAACGAGCACAACTTTCTCATCACTCGGTAATGAGGCCAGGACCTTCATCAATGGCTCAGCGAATTGTTCGAATGTGGTGATATCAGTGATCGACCTGGTTATGTCTATACCGCAAGCAGCTAGGTCTAAGGCGGTTACCCGGTGGCCCGAAGCCTCGAGCAATGGCTTAACCTTGTACCAGCACCACGCGCCGTGGCACACGCCATGTACCAGCAAGAAGTGCTTCTTCTTTATCTCCTCACTCATTTTCTTCTGTTCTTTTAATTTTATCTTTTGTCTACTCTTCACACACTCACGCCAAAGTAATAAATAAAGAGAATTTAAGTGCTTACTAAAAAAAGAGGATTTAAAGTGCTTTTTTTTTGGGATTTAAAGTGCCTTTTAAAAGGTTTAGATAATGACGCTTTCGGATAATATAAATCATATATATATAATAGCACATTCATCTCTTCATCTAAGATGTCCACATAGGCAAATCATTTTTTTACAATTAATTTTAGTTTTAAGTGTCATTTATTATTACTTATAAGTAAAAAAAATCTAATTAAATATAAAATACGAAAATAAGTCAATAAATAGCTAAAAGTAGTACATGTAAAATTAATTTGAGTATGTTATTGTTGTAAATATAATTTCAACAATAATGGATTTATTGATAACAATACAAGTTTATATATTAAGTTTCAAAAATTGGAAATATGTACATTAAATATACATATAAGACAAATGAATAAAAATATAAACAACATCAAAGAATCAAATAAAACAAATCTAAATAATTTGAATGTCAAACGACTGTTAAGATGTTGTTGATCTAAAGAGAAATAATATATATTGTTTCACTACAAGGATATTGAACTATCTCACTAAAGATGATGTCGTTTATGTATATTTATTGTTACTAATAACTACTACACTTTTCAATTAAATTAAAAAAACGAAAAAAGCAGTAAATATATGTAGAGTTTAAACAAGTAAGTAAAAAATGGGTTAAACAAGTAAAATAAATATAATAGTAAACTCTAAACAACGGGTTGACCTTCTTACTTAAATTTTTTAAATATATATAATCAGTTTAAAAAATTGGAAATATGTAAAATAAATATACATATAAGAACAAATGGATAAAATTATAAACGACATCAAAGAATCAAAGAAAAAAAACCTAAATAATTTCAGTGTCAAACAATTGTTAAGGAGTTCTCAATCTAAAAAAAGAATATATATTATTTCACTAAAAAGCCACTGAACCATCTTAGTAAAGATGAGATAATAAGATAAAAATTTGGAATATACAATTTTACCATTATGTTATATTTGAATTTTATGAAAGGATGAAAGACAAATTTGAAAGTGTTATAATACCATTATTTGAAAGATAATAGGTACACACTGTAAATGGTAAAATCAAAATTTTGTCGTTAAGTTAATAAAATTATAAAACTCATTTATCACGCGAACGATATTTTATGATTATTTGAGTATTTTATTTTCTAAACTAAAAATACAATAATGAATATATATCATTTATAATAAAATTCATTAGAAAAGAATCAAAACATTATGAGTTTACATATAAAAGCAACGAATAAAAATGTAAATAAACGACATGAGATATAATCAAACAAAAATAGATTAAATGATTCAATTATTAAGGCATCATAGTTGAATGAAGGTTTAATTAGAAATAGGATATATGATTTCACTAAAGGATATCAAAAAAATTCAGGAGAAAGTAAAGTAAAAATTTGGAATATAAGATTTGTCCAAAAGAAAAAAAGAATTTATTCAATATAATTGATTTTTGGAAGTATAAAAGAAAAAATTGAAAACGTTGCAATACCATAATTTAAAATAAATAAATAATTTTGAGTTTTGATATATATAAAGTTAAAAAATGAATGGTTGCGTTATTCATGAATTATACAACAAAATATACGGAGCATGATATATGATTTTTATGTAAAAGTGTACACAGTTATACACCATGATCCAAAAAAATTACCTATTTGATAATTCAATATTTGAATCAATGCTTTTAACAGTAAAATCTAGGAAAATATACTTTTAAAGTGTTTAAAAAAAAGCAAATATATTAGTATGCATGTTACGTGATTATGACTAAAATATGGTTAAGATAGAAGCAACTAAAAATAAAATAATCTGTTTTTAGAAACTAAAAATTATTTATTTAAAATCAAATGCCAAATTGAAAGAATTTCAAAAAAAAAAAAATTCACACTCAAATTAATGATTAAACATATGATATTATAATATGTTAATGAATATAAAAGATATATACTACTAACATAAATACTTTGCAGTACACGTTATATATGATATAGTTTCTAAACATAGGAAAATAACATAAGAACCTCAAAAGAAACAAAACTCGCCCAACTGCGAGTCCAATCCTAGTTTTTTTTTTTGTTCAACAGTTTCTTCATTCATTCATACTTAAATTTGATTCTTACAAAGCTGCAAAAAACATAGATTGAATGCAATAAAAACAACAAGGCGAAAAACACCATAACTAATAGACCGCGAATCCGAAAAGCTCGGATGCGTCACAATCAACGGATAGGTTACGCGGTTTGAATCAAAGACAAAAACCGGAAGCTTCTTCAAAAGGGCTTCAAAATCGATTGCAAGCAACTCGATCTTCAATTCCTTTGCTAATAATAGCAAATGAACATAAATAGCTACCACAAAGGTTGAGCTTTTGTAAACACACTCCATAGGAGTCGTTGGGATAAATCTCACATCAACAGAGAAAGATCTAAAGGCGTAACCGAGTTTCATGCTCGTTACGGGAAATGTATGGGTCAAACCCAATAAAGTACAACTCCGGGCTAAGATAAGATTGAAGTCGACAGGAACATATTGTCCTGTTGTCCCTTCGCCGGCGAGGAATAGGACTGCAAAACACGAAAACAATGGCTGGGAACATGGATGTGGTAGTGATATCTCCCAAAGGAAGTAGGATTGTACATATCTTTCTCGACAGAAAGACAGTGGTAAGGCTAAAATTATATTGCCAAATGCAAGAGATGGGCCACGGTGGACCAAAGTTAAAACATCAAGATGGTGGAGATAGCTTAGCTTGTTGGGCCAGGCCCATCTAAGTGGTCCTCCAAGGGAATTTTGTGCTTTCGGAACAGGGAGAGAGTGGAAGAGTACGGCCACGGGTGATACACCGGTAATGGTGGTGACAGTCCCTTTTGCTGTAGAACGGCGGTGAAGAGAGGAGTCGCGGTGATAGGGACAGCCGGAAGAGAAATTCAAACGACTTGTGTCTTCTCCGGCTATAGCCAACGCTTGACGGTGAGAAGCATCAAATCGGGGACGGAGATGGATCGGAATGCAAACACGGGAAGAGGAGGAGGTATAGCCTCGACAGCAAACCAGAAAACTTTTAGATCTATTGTCATTTAGATCTAGGGAAGTTACGAGTTTATTTAGCCAACGATGAATCGTGACGGAGATGACCGAGTCGCTTCGGCTAGGGACGAGAGGCACAGAGTCTTGAGTCGATATCACCGGAAAATCAGGCGGATCCGGCGGCTCGGGTGGAGGAGCAGGGCGCAGCATATCCATCATCTTCATTTCAGATGGTGAGACTTTAAAGCTCGCCGAAGCAGACATGGAAGCCGGAGAGACACTCTCATGTTCGATCTCAGAGACCATGGAGAGAAAGAGTTGGCGTTGTGGGAGGATCTCGGAAGAGTTTGGAATGCTCCGAGAGTTTGAGAATCGCAGAGATCAGACTAGATCCATGTCCTGAAAAAGAGACCAGCGATGGACACAAGGCTTCAATCGTGGCGGCGTTCTCGGGATCCGGGCCAGGGAGAGTTCTCAAAACTGTCCAATCCTAGTTATTATAATTGTTAAGAGCATCGTAGTGTAGTGATTTCATGGGGTTTGCTTCCATCTTTCTCCTTGGGACTTGTGAGGCAAAACAACCGGCTAGCTGTTTACTTCCAACAGAAACGATAAAAAAGACGAAAAATAATAAATTCTTGAATGTTGTTTTGCCTGAAACAAGACACTTATTATTAATATGTCTAATTGGTAACCGAAAGCAATACAAATTTTTTAGCCGTAAATTAGAGCGATAAATTTTATAACATAGTATAAATCTGTACAAAATAGCTGTATAAATAAAAGTGTACACTAAAGTTGAGTGTAACACTATTGATAAAGTTTTTGTATAGTTTTTGTGATTGGTAAAATCTAAAGCGTTACAAATTATAGAGTGACGGTACATTTATTAAAACCGCTACCAATTAAAACCAATATCTAGATAAAAAAACTATCCTTTAAAACTTATAATATTAGGTTTTAAACACGAGTTGAATCTTTTGTTCACAAAGACACGTATAAAATAATTATCCACATTATGTGAAGAGAAACAAAAATTCAGTCGTTTGATTTTAAATAATTGCAAATTATAAAACAATTATACAGACAATTATACAACAAATAATTTTAGCTTTGATATACAAAATTATTCTGGATGAATTTTCTTGCACCACGCTGAAATATTTTTATATTAATTTGTATTCTTCAGAACTCGAACATCATACATCTTGGTATAATAACATTAATGAATCATTCAAACCACTGTATTAAAAAAAGCTTCTACAAAGAGTAAAACTTTATGTTACAATTGCACCATATAATAGAAATGTTATATAGATGATATATAAATAACATTTACCAATTAGTGAAAAAATACGACATTTCTTAGAAACGATATATTAGTGGAAAACTCATAGTAAAAAAAAGATGAATTAGTGGAAAACGATAGTAAAAAAGAATGAGATAAAAAAAACACATTTTACATGGACCCAATATCAGGTAATACGATGAAGAAAAATACAACAATTTTAAGCAATTTACGAATTAGTGGAAAACGATAGTAAACAAAAAGACGAAAAAATAATAACATTTCTTAGAATTAGTGGAAAATCCAAAATTGCTAATGGATACATAGTATGATGTTCTTGGTTGGTGGAGGGTCAATACTCCAAAGTTCCATGTGTAATATCTAAAATGACTAGAGGTGTGCTTGCTATGCAAGTGTCTTCTATTGCCTTAGAGAGTGTTTTAGCATTTTTGGTCGTATTCTGGACTCTCATAGATTCTCTCACACACATAATTTAATTAAAAAAAATTGATGTGCATTGAGTAATAGTTGAAATGTAAGTACATCTCAGTTAATTCTTCGGTTCTTCGGGAGTTTATCCGAACTGAACCGATTTATTTTATACAGTTTTGTCTTTTTATGTTTCTCCTAATAATGTAACCGAACCGAGCCAAAAATTCGAAGATCGAAACCGGAACCGAACCAAAGGTCGGAATGGCCACCCTAACGATTAGCATAATTAAATCATTATAATTTTGAATATGACGAATTTTTTTATTCAAATGACTTGTTCTTTTTCTCGTGAAAAGAAAATAAAAACTGAAACTCACATATTGTATCAAATCCAACACATGCATTTTGATTTTTTTATCGAGATTTCGTTTAAGAGAATTTGTCCACGATCTCCAAGAAGTGATCAAAAAGCTGTTGAGGCTTGCAGAACATTGGCATATGATCTGTCTCCTCCATTTCTATCACCAAATTCGCTGGAAAATTATCAATCATCCATTTTTGATATTCTACCGGAATAGCTTTGTCTTCTTTGCACACTATGAATACTCGAGGAACAGACCCATATCCTTCGTCCGAGAAGTTCTTCGTCTTCAGTAAGTCACTCACAAACAATGATCCAGGCCTTTTTAGAAGCAATCCAAGTTCAAGATCCTAAATCAGGATTACAAGACCATCAAAACCAAAATAAGTAAGAATCCAAAATATGTTCGGTATCAATAGTTCGGCCGTGGTGTTGTAACAAATGTTTTTCCCATCTGAACCATTATTCCTTATGTTAATTATATTTTTATTTCGTTAACGTTAATTGTTTAAATATTTCTGAAAGAATGGTTTTAGTACTACTGTCTAAGATATTTAAAAAATATGTAGATCCAAAATCTAAATTTAAAAATGAAAAAGTCTTATGTAGATTATGTTGAATTGAAGACAGCACATTATTGTTTTCTTCTGGTGCAATAACTACAAGACCATGAAAAGTTGAAAACGATATATTAAACATGCATATTTTGTATTTTCCATCTTTTCATTTAAATAATAAAATATAACAATTATTGATCAATTGACCTGTCAATCCAGTAAGTCAATGATCTCAAGGAGTCCGGTTTGTTTTTTGGTTTTGTTTTAGATACAAAGGTAAAGATTGAAAACGTATAGAAAAGGATTTATAATGAATGATGATAAATTAAATTACCTCAACTGGAGAGAGCTGATAGAGACCGAGCTTCATGAACTCACGGCTGAAGAACATACTCAGCCCGGAATTGTCTGGCCCGTATGGTTCGAATTCAGTGCCCATCCATGCTTCTAGTGGCATGCTGCTTCCAAACTTTTACGTATTTTAAAAAAAATCAACTCAGATTCATTTTTCAAATATAATACAGTTAGGAATATACAAGAAAATATCAAATTCTACGGTAGTAAACCTCCGATGTTAGGAATCTAAAATCAATGACCATCATGAACTCATAAAGAGAGAGATATGTGAATTTATCTACTAGTTATCAATTAGTTTTGAAAAGAGTTCATACAACTTAACATTGTATAAACTCCGATTATGATCTATGTTAGCTGATGGTTCATATAAGAATATGCTACTGATTTTATAATGAAATTGGGTTTAAATAGATTGAAAAAATCATTAGTTTGTTAGAAGCGTATTACGCTTCGAAAGTAAGATGGAATTCAAAATAAGATTCCTACTAATCTGTTTTTGGCTAAATAGTACTGATCAAAATGACGACCTAGAAAATGAAAATTCAAGTAAGATTGATTTGGCTGTATATGTTGGACTTGAGTTTTTCGAAGTTAAAAAGAGAACGAGCAAACTCATTGGACCCCACGTGGACGTCAAGATTGTCCAAAACAGACCACAAAAGTTCAAATATACAGTAGTTGATTCCAATATAAGAAAATGATGGTAAATAAAGAAAGAGCTGTTCACGATAGACATAAACCTTTTCTTGGTGCACGATCATTATTATACGTACCATAAGAAGAAATAAAAGGATACCTTGGCCACGACGAAGGCTGGTGAGTTTTTGGTATCAGGCATGAAAGCAGTCAAGAAGACAGAAACTGAGATCTTGTCGGGAAACTTATCCATGGCCATGGCTAAGGTCAAACCTCCAAAGCTATGACCAACGAGCACGACCTTCTCATCACTTGGTAATGAGCCCAGGAGCTTCATCAATGGCTCAGAGTATTGTTCACATGAGGGGACCTCAGTGATCGACCTGGTTGTGTCTATTCCGGAGGCAGCTAGGTTTAAAGCGGTTACGTGGTGACCGGCCGCCTCAAGCAATGGCTTGACCTTGTACCAGCACCAGGCGCCGTGGCAGGAACCATGTACTAGCACAAAGTGTTGTTTCCTCTTATTTTCACTCATTCTTCAGACTTTTGATTTTCTATTACCTTTGCACTCACACGCACACACAACTATATATAGAAAGATTTTTTTAAGCCATTTCGGTATGAGGGATAATAGATATGCGGAAAATAAAAATATATAGAAAATATCTAATCAATTTTCTTACGAAAAAACTGTTAAAAGTTTATTAGAATACTACGCCAGAAAAAAAAATACTATTTTTATTTTGACCCAATATCATTAACCACAAGTTTGGATTTGAAATGTGCCCAACTACTACTCCACAAAACTTCCGAGACAAAATATATTTTGTGCAATTTAAAAGCTAATTTAAATAATAATAATAATAATAATAATAATAATAATAATAGTAATAATAATAAAAATAAATTGTGCCATTTCATATTGGGTTAATTAGCTCAATAATAGGTTTTTGGTTCAAAAATAAGTATCTAACATCACAAGAGATAAAATTAAGTGAATAGCAGTGAGAATAAAATAATGAACAATTTTGCCCCTATTAAATGTGATAATTATTGACAATAAAAACAAATCTTTGAAAATCTTTTTCCTTAAATATATTTTTCTCATCAATAATCTTGATCTCTGAAAAAGTTGATCTGTTCTCTGCAAAAAAAAAATATATATAAAAATTAGGTAAAAAACAACACTACATAACTATTTAATAATATAGTTGACTATTTTCGAGACTATATATTATTGACATGGAAATATAGTTGACTATATTTTGTAACTATGATTTGAGAAGATAGTTAACTATGTTTATAACATAGTTGTCTACTCTACATATCTTATAACATATATAAGATAGTTGTCTACTCTACATATCTTATAACATAGTGGACTATATGAAAACTTTGTTATAATAATTACTTATTTAGACAAAATAGTTAACTATATATTCAGAATGTAGTTGTCCATTATAGTTAGCATAATGAAAAATAATAACATACTTAGCGAACTATTATCAGAAACGTAACTACGTATTATAGTTTATATAATTGAAAATAACATATATAGTTAACTATTATGAGAACTATAGTTACCTGATTTCTGAAAATAGTTAACTCTATCGATCTTCAGCGGCGGCTTATATTAACAAGGAGATGAGACGATAATAAGGAGCTTAACGTTGGACAACGAGAAGACATATAATCTTAATCCATTGCTGAAGATTTTTAATCTATGATAATTGATTTTATGGATTACTAGAAAAATATAAATGATGTTTATGTAAAAGGAAAAAGAAAAATAAGAAGAAAAAAAGAAAGAAACAATGGAAGAAGGAGAAGAAAAAGAAAAAAAGTGGCTGAAGAAGAAGAAAAAGAATAAAAGAGGCGTGGAAAGAAGAGGATGAAAAATAAATTAGATTTTGGTAATATTAATTTTTGATTTTTGATTTCCTTAATAATAGTTATGAATTAATGATGGATAGTATTGTTATTTTAGTTGAGCTGAATGTTATTCTCTTAATTTAGTGTTAGATTATTAATTAAGGACATAAAATCTATTATACCTGCCAATTTCCCTTTCATATTTTATTCTTCTTTCGTTATACACGAGTTAGTAATCTATTACCGACAGAAGTGGTTGACTTTTTCTCGTATATCTTTATTTATACATTTCTTCCATTTCAAAATATACATCGCCAATATTTAAAAACTACTTATTTAAATATCATTTTACATATAAAAAAAGAATTTAAATAATCATAAAAATTAGAAAATATTAATAAAGAAAAAATGAATAAAATTGTAAAAACAATTTATATTTTTAAAGAAATATAATCTCTAAAAAAATTATATTTTAAAAGGATTTTTGTTAAATTGTCTTGATTTGAAAAATGTTTTGGTAGAATACCTTCTACCATATACATTCTTATCCCATTAGACTTTGGTAAAATGTAAACCCAATTTAACCTTTTGAAATTAGTAAAAAGAAATTTGTAAATGTTTTATGAAATAATATTTTTTCATACGAAATTATTTTTAAATAGGAGAATATTTAATATATTAACTTTCCTTTTAAATATATTTAATTTCCTTTTGAATATAATTTAGCAAAAATCCGTAATTATCATTAAAAGGAATTACGATATATTAAAATATTTTTAATTACGATAATTTGAATTACGATATATTATTAACAGATCCTATATTTAGAAAAATATTTTTAAAAATTTTTGAATTACGAAAATATTTTCGTTATTAGCAAAAAGATTTAAAATAAGAATATTTTAAATTACAAAATATTTTTGTTTTTAGCAAATATCTTGAAATATTTTGATTAAGGAAAGTGTATAATTTTGTTTTATGTCAGATCCTAGATTTAGGGAATTAAAATTAATTTTGGCAGAACACACTTTCTACCATTTCGTAGAATATAGACAAAGAGGTAGATGAAAGAAGTATAATGTATATTCTGCACATGGTAGACTATGAATGGTAGAAATCGTATTATGAATTTCGTAGAAATGGTGGAAACAGTAGAATCTGCATTCTACGTTAAGTAGAACGATAACAATTAGAATAACTTAAATTCTACTACTGGTAGCAGGAGCGAATCTATTCACCCAAATAGGGTGTCAATTGACCCCACAAATATTTCAAAATACTCTTAATTGTATGTAAATTTTGAAAAATTTAGTAGTATAATTGGTAAATTGTGATCAGTTGACCCCTCTATATCCATGTTCGATATTTATATATCTATATTTGGTTTAATTATGACCCCAATAAAAAATATTTCTAGATTCGCCACTGACTGGTAGATGTATAGTATTAAGCAGAACACGTAATTTGTTGGCAGATTTGAGCATGGTAAAAGGAAAAATTATTGTTTCATATCATAGTTTTTTATGAAAAAAATTGATAACATGTATACCTATGCATTCTCCATAACATTTTTGTATTTTTCAGATTTTTAAAAATTCTTAAAACTATTTATTTTGAATTATTTAGTCTTATTAAATGATAGTGTTGGAAAAATTTGGCATAAAAAGAAAAAGGGTATTCTAACCAAGCATTTTTCAAATCAAGGTATTTTGGAAAAATTCTGGATAGAATGTATAATATCGAGCTATGAATGCTAAGATTAGTTGTCATACCACCCACCTAATTAATAAACTTAGTTATTAGTCTTCATTTAATTTATTCCCAACAAATCAATGAAGTTAGGCGTTAATCTTCATCTAATATCCATCTAATAATGCAACACTAATTAATACCGCATTCATCAACATCAACTGCATATACGCTCAGCATTTTTACTTTTGGTGTAGCTAGTGGTACGAATTCGCCATACTTAGATTCAGTGTCGTGTCGAACTTTTTGGAACTTAAGGTGAATTAAAGATTAGTTTTTTAACAAAAAAAATTGAACATAAAATTTCAAACAATAAAAATTATGCAGAAACAAAACAAATAATAAATAAAAGGGAAAAAAATTAGTTTGACACTAATTCATTCTTTTATTACTAGACTAACTCTTATTTTATTTTTATTACTAAAAAATATTTTGTACCTGTTTTAGCCTCAAATCCTTTGTTAGTACAAATCTTATTTACAAAAATGCCATTATTAAAAAAAAAAATTAATTTTTTTTTACGGATTTGCCATCTAACAGACTTAATATGCCGCCATCACATGAATCAACAAACTTATTTTCTGACAGATTTATTTTATTTTGTTTACAGATTTACCTAATTTTGACAGACTTAATTAATTTTCAATAGATTAATTTTCTTTTGTTTACAGATTTACCTAATTTTGACAGACTTAATTAGTTTTCAACAGATTTGTTTTTTTTTAGCCACAAATTTATTTAACTTTGACAGATTTAGTTAGTTTTCAACAGATTTGTTTTCTTTTAGCCATAGATTTATTTAACTTTGACAGACTTAATTAGTTTTCAACAGATTTGTTTTCTTTTAGCCATAGATTTATTTAACTTTGACAGACTTAATTAGTTTTCAACAGATTTGTTTTCTTTTAGCCACAAATTTATTTAACTTTGATAGATTTAATTAGTTTTCAACAGATTTGTTTTTTTAGTCACAGAGTTATTTAACTTTAACAGACTTAATCAGTTTTCAACAGATTTTTTTTTAGCCATATATTTATTTAGTTTTGACAGACTTAATTAGCTTTCAATAGATTTGTTTTTTTACCACTTGATTAGTGAATAGATTTATTTCACCTTATTTTAGTAAATGTGTTATATACATTATTTATGTGGACAGATAATGAAGAGTACACATTGGTCTAGTGGTAAGCCAAATATCAATTAGCCAGAGAAACTAAGTTCGAGTCTTGGAAACTTTATAATTTTTCTTATTTTTGGTTAACCAAACAAAACCGAATCATGCCAATTTAATTGAACCAAACCGCTTAAACCGGACCAAACCGAACATTCAATTAAAAAAACGTGACAAGTAAGGTTTCTAAATAATTTAGCATGTTACCTTTGTGGCTTTTTTTTGTCTCGTCTTCTTCTTCTCTGTCTGCATCTTTTTCTTCTTCTTCTTATCATATGTTCTTATCTTTTACTCTTTTATAATAAGATCATGGCGCTCGTTAATCTAATTTGTGGGAAATGGATGTTTGAGAATAACATATGGTTATTTGGGGTTGATTATAAAAGAGGGAAAAGATTTGTAAGAATAAACGAGAGAACTTGTTTTGAAGATTTTGTTTGGATGGTCACTGATGAATACAAGATCGAGAAGCAACTTTATTACGTGGAATTGAGCTATATGTTTCCAAAAAAGGTGTTGTTGACATTACCACAAAACACACCGCCTGTAGATGTTGGAAATCGTAGGCAATTTGATGGATATTTGGAACAACTAAAAACCGAACCGGTGCAACTCTGTGTCGAACTGAAAAAAAAAGGTTTGGAGGAAGATGTGCATCTCCAAAAAAATGAAAACGATGAAGACGAAGAAGATGCCGATGAGAGGTAATGAAGACAAAGTCGAGGGTTTCTTATTAGGTAATATGTGGAATTATTTCTATTGTTAATTGTTAGATTTACTAATTCTAAAATATTTTTTAATATTAATTGAATTTAAAATTGTAATGGCATAACCGTTATTAAAATAAAATATGAAAGGTTAACTGACTTTTTATTCATTTTTAATAAAGATTTTGAATGGATGCTAGTCTAGTAATATATGAATGAATCAGTGTCAAACAAAGTAATTTTCCTAAATAAAATCGAAAATTTTAAAATTGCTTTGTTGGGGAGGGGAGAAAATAGGATCTTAGAGTATAATAATCTTACAGTATAATAATAAATAACAAAACTATTAAAAAACAAAGAAATACAAGCTCTTGGAGGAAGGCCGGACACGATCTCGAGTTAAGGAAGAAGTATAGTCTAATCAAATTCCGTAAACCACTGTACTATGGCTAACTTCTGTATAGTTGAAGTCCCAAAATTGATATATTTGTTGAGGCATTAAGAACATGATTAATGGTGAATTTTCATGGGTGTCATAAGATTTTAAAAATAAAAAATATTGAAATTGGATGAAAGAAAACAAATTGAGGGTCTTGTAGTAGAATCTTTTGACACATGTAAAGATCCTTTACTGCCATATGTTGTCATTTAATTGGTCTAGTGTTTCTTTAATTAACTAAAAATAGATAATAATTTAATTACATTAAAATAATATTTACTACGACACCTACTAATGGTTCAACGTTAATAGTGCTCTTACACCACCTCCATTAAGAATGTCTCACCCAAAGTTTCTTATCTCTTAAAAATAATAATATTTAATCGTAAAACTTTTTTTAAAATGGTGAAAACTCTTTCCATTTTTTTGGAAAAACTCTTGTTGTTAAATATTATTATTTATTATTTTATTATTATTTTAAAGTTAATAAATTCTTGTGAGAAACCTTCAATGAGAGTGCTCTTAGCCTTGTACATTCCTATACATGCCACCAACATTTGGTGTTGGTAACATGATTTGATGGTTCGTTAAATGCATAAGTTCTATAATTGGCATAATATGGAATCATGAGGAAAAAAAGTTACGTATAAAAAACAAATGACATTTTTAGATCCAAGCAAAAGTAGTGTGGGATCTTTGACAGGTGACGCAACAATATTAAATAGACACTTAATCAATATATAGCCAAAAATATTTTTTGCAATTACCTAGAGTATGGTAGGATATAATAGCTACATAAGTTTTCATGGTTATATTCATTCTTCTTTTCTGAAAACATAGATCATTACTACTAAACTTTTTTATGTACGCTCTTTTCTGAAAATATTTTCGTTTATCAATACTTAACTTGAACTAAACAATCATACATTCGAAAAGAGCGTAACTCAACACATAGTTCAAAGTCAGAGAGCACAAACTACCTACCACAAAGAAAATGAAGAATTATAGGGTGTAAATAATACCAATAGAGTTTAGCAAACAAAAAAATGGTATAAGTATAATCTAGCTGAATTGTAGAATATGAAAGAATTTATGGTGATTTTTTTACGAAACTTGACAGAATAACTTTAAATTTAAATGATAAGTAAAAGTAAAATATGAGATAATGTAACGAAAATTTTAAAAATAAAGTAATTAGTTACACCAATGAAAACATTATTTAAAATTGTATTTGTCCAAATTAAATATTTATGTTTATAAATATATTAAATTTTACAATATATGATTGAATTATTTCTTAAATCAAAGTTACTTGATTAATATTTTCGTCTTTATGTTTGTTTAGAAATATTTACAAATATTTTTTATTATTAACTACTAAAATTAGTAAAAGCTTTTAAAATGTATTCATTTTTAAAATATTAGTCATTTATTAAGCAAAGAAACTAAAGTTAAACATTTAAACTTAAAACATTTCAAAAATATATAAATCATATAATTTGTTTTTGTGGCTTTTTAAAAAAGATATTAAGAGAAAATTACCTCCCACACCATATTCATAAAAACTTCTCCCGCCTACCATAATCACAAACCTCTTCCCAATTCATAACACAACAAATCATAAACTTCAATTTTACCCTTACTCATCTCTCCTTCTTTCTTCTTCTCTCATTCTCTCTTCTTCTCTCTTTCATAATTTATGTCCACATAAATTTCGATAGAGATAATCCCCGACAACGGAAGTTGACGACGGAGACAATCCTGATGATGGAGACGGTGACGAACGTTGACGACAGAGACAGTTCCGAGGGCGGAAACCGCGACGGACGTTGACGATGGAGACAATCCCGACGACGGAGACGGCGACGGACGTTGACGTCGGAGACTGCCGTCGTGGACCAAACGGCGACGACGACGGTTGTGGACCAAACGCCGACGACGACTCCGACGTGGACCAAACGGCGACGGCGACGGTGGTGGACCAAACCGTCACGACGATGGTGGTGGACCAAACGACGACGGTGACGGTTGTGGACCAAACGGCGACCGTGACGGTTGTGGACCAAACGGCGACGACGACCGTGGTGGACCAAACCATCACGGTGGTGGACCAAACGGCAACGGCGACAGTGGTGGACCAAACTGCGACGACGACGAAACAGACATAATGTTTTTGTAGACATGAATGTTGTGGACGAAACTAATAAATCATAAGTTAAGTTAGGGTTAAAACAGACTTTTCGTAAGGATTGTGGTATGAATTGGGAAGGGATTTGTGATTATGATATGGGGGAGAAAGAAATTTTAATTATATGGTGTGGTGGGGAATAATCCTTTTCTACTTCTAAAAAAGGAATAGTAAAAAAATGACAAATACTTGGATGGAATGGCTTAGAGATGAGTTTATCACTCACAACAAAGATTCTCCAATTCCACAATTTATATTTGTTACCAGTACTTTACAAATTTTCATATCTTATTCCACCAACTCAAATGGTGTTTTTCTGGCGTCGTTAGACAATCCGTAATTTTTTACATCAATGTTACATCAACATTCATGTAAAAAGTAATATATTTTTAAATGTTATCCTTTTGACCAATGGGGTGCATTTCTACATCATATCATACCATTTACCATAGTACATGGGTTGACTGTTTTGGCCTCCCTCAACTTTCTCTATCTCTATTCGATCTTTTCAAACTTTGGACTTCTCTATTTCTTCCTTTCAAAAGTACAAATTTTCATATTTTCCCTTAACTATTTAAACTTTTCAAAAAAATTAAAATCAAGTTAAGCCATTGATTTCATTATTTATCCGAAATTGCGTTTAGGGGAATCATATTTAGATTAACTCAACTTAAAATCGTGTTTAATGTTACCCACATCTTTGTGAAAAGATAAGTTTTATTATTAAGTTATAGGTAAAATCGATTTGGAAAAATTGATTTAGGAAAATCGATTATGATTCTTAGTTATACATTTGCAGATCAAATTTGTGTCTGATTTGGTTGTAAGAATAGACAAAATCTTAGAGGATCAGCAATTCTTTTTGGGCTCAATTCGACTGACATCAAGAACATCATCGAATGGGGTGTTGGTGTGGTGAGAGTTTTACGACTTATTCCTCCAAGACAAGTGACACTCCTTATCGAAGATTTTACCGGGGCTTGGTTGTAAAAGAGGTACGTTTAACACGGTTGGTTTTGAAGTTAGAGTATGGCAGATGTTATTGATTTGTGATGTAATTTGTATTAGAGAGGAAACCGAAAAATCATTTATTCAAGTGGGTAGATGATGCATTACTTGAGAAGATTTGAATGCTTGAAATGAAACATTTGAGGTTAGTAGAAGATGTTAAATATTTTCGAAAGAGGTTGTTGGAACATTGTGAGTTACAAAAGAGAATGATGGAGCAAGAGATGATACAAAAGAATGACAATAAAATTGAGAAAGAGCTTTGCTCGCAAAAGAGAAAATGAAGAAACTGGGTCGGTCAATGGTGATCTCAACAATGAAAATAATTGGTGTAGCCATGAAGGTTTTAGGGACATTGGCATGTTTTTGGTGGAAGCTAGTGTAACATAAGCAACTCAAATGTTTAAACTTTTATCTTGATTCTTCTCCCTCCGGATCACTCTTCAAGCCACATTTTGTGTTCCTTCAACTCAAATGTGGCTTGAAGAGTGATACGAAATGATATAATGTTACTCAACATCATCTGGATCACTTTTCAAACCACATTTCGTATCCTTTATTCTTCTCGAGACTAAAACAAAAAAAACTCATCAATCAATCCAACCTAATCGATGAAAACGAGACTACAAGAAGCTACTAATTCCATCTCATTGACAATCCCAATTGGAATCAAACCGGAAAATATGTGCAATTTGATGGAGCAAAGATGATCCCTAATTCCTAATTTCCACACCAATCGATTGGGAAAACTTATGGGTTTTTTTAATACTTAATTATGAGATAGTCTAATACATCAGCCCTAGATATATTTGATCAACCTGCAGCCTATGCAATTAGAGTGATCAGCTTCCACAAACGTCTCCATGATGTAGCTCTCCATGTACGACATATCCCGTGATGGACATGGTCTCCGTGGACGATAGAACCTCCAAAAAGCGTGTTAAACCATTGGCCATTGGGGCAAAGGGCTTCCACATGGGTTTTTTTTATAAAAAAATATCGAATTTGAATCAGTTTTAATTGGGTTCAAATTCAGGTTTTATATTGGGTCCATATTTGAATATTAATTAAAATTGGATTACCGTAAACGCGATTAAATTTGGTTAATGACACGTAATCTCGATTTCGGAAAATTTAAGAGATTAAATAGTTTAGGGAGAAATATAAAGAATGTACTTTTTAAACAGAGAAAATAGAAAGGTCCAAAATATTTAGGGACTCGGGTCATAGTAGAAAAACTTAGAGGAGTCAAAGCAATCAACCCAAAGCACTAGAGTTGTCAGATGGGCTAACATGTGCCCAAGTAATCCAACCCGTGGCGGTCTCAATTTTTTAATCCATGCGGGTTAGCCTGTCGCTGGTTGCGGTTTTTAAAAGTATGTCCAAGCCCAACCCGCATAATTTACAGGGTTAGCGGGTCAGCCCCGGGTAATGTATAATTTTTAGTTTTATTGTATTAGCATTCACCATTGGCAAGTGGACGACTATATGAGAGAAACATTTTAAGGGAATTGAGATCAAAAACTTAGAATGACTACCCGACTCATTTTCTACGACCAACATTATCATCTAGCGATGTTGATCGGACATACCAATTTAAATTTATTCAGATCCGCAAATATTTGATACTCTATAACATGTGATGACTTTAACTAAATTATACAACGTCATGTTTGTTTGATTATCAAAAGAACAACACGTTTTCATGTGGTTATTATATATAGTATATTATATGCATAACTTTAATACAAAAATATGATTTTATAATTTCAAAGTACTCGACCATCTTCTTATTTGTTATAGTATTACAACATTGTCTTTGATATGTTTTATATGCTATTTAATCTAAATTAAACCAAAAATAGCAATAACAAATTGAGAAATTCTCTAAAATACTTTGAAGTTTTTTTCCAAAAATACCACCTTGTTTCCAAAAGTTCCATAAATACCACTTTTTTACAAAGTTACAAAAATACCACAAAATTAAAAGTTGATTTTTAAGATTTAGAATTTAAAATATTTGGGTTGGTTTAACTATTCCAAAATTAGGGTATAGTTTTAGGAGGTAAGGTTTGGGGTTTAGGGTTTAGTTTTGAATGTTAAAAGTGAATTTTAATTTTGTGGTATTTTTAGAATTTCGGATAAAATGTGGTATTTTGGAACTTTTGAAACAATGTGGTATTTTTAGAAATTTTTTTTTAAAAATGTGGTATTTTTTGAAATTGCCTTAAAAAATTAACATATCAAACTTAAAGTCATTTACTCCGAACTATATCAAAATCTTTAATTCGAAATTGAAACTCAACAACCTCAACGACCAACCCGTGTCCAAGTGGGCTAACCCATAGCGAGTCCAAATTTTCCCCAACCCAAACGGATTAACCCGTCGCGGATTGTGGGTTCTAAACATATGTCCAAACCTGCTCGTTAGCGGTCTTTACTTGAACTTAACCCGCGAGTTATTACCCATATTGACAGCACGTTAAACATTCTACATACAACAAGATGTAGTCTTCCAAAACTTTGCATCTATCGACAAAAAAATGTATTTTCCAATAACTGGATATGAGATGGAATTGCTATTATAGATCTTGGACAATATTTTCACCCGAAAGATAAATTGTCAAACCTATGTTAAACTGTTTTCAATTATCCCAATTATGAAAGAATGGTCTATTTTCTCTAGCAAATATCGGGTTATCTAGATTTCCATATTTCTTGCTTTTTTGTGTATTTTAAATTTTCATGTAAATTGTTAGTCCCTTTTCTAGAG
Source organism: Arabis alpina (assembly GCA_900128785.1). Taxonomy (NCBI): domain Eukaryota; kingdom Viridiplantae; phylum Streptophyta; class Magnoliopsida; order Brassicales; family Brassicaceae; genus Arabis; species Arabis alpina. The sequence goes on from LT669793.1 coordinate 24,886,789, forward strand.
TTATATTTTTGAATATTTTTAGTAAATATTTTTTTTCCAATCTGGACAACTAATCAAAGTGTTGATTTGTAAATGAATATGTGGTTGGAAAATAAATGAGAATCAAATGTTTGGGGTAAAATCATTAATATTTTAGTCAACAGCTCACTTAAAAGACTTTTTCCGCAACTAAATATTTTGATTCGATTATCCATCTTTAATTTATTTTGTAAAATTTCAATTACTCATCTTTAGTTGATAATAAATATTCCCTCTGTTGCATATTTGTTGTCATTCTACCAATAATTTTTTGTTTCATATTACTTGTTATTTTGTATTTCCAATGCAGATTTATCACTATTTTTCCTTCTTTTACCCTTAATTTTCATTTTAATAATTACTTATATCAAATAAAATAGTGTATTAATTAGGGGTAAAACAGAAAATTTAATTGTTTTCTTAATTTGTGTGAAAACACATAGAATGACAACTAATTTGCAACGAAGAGAGTATATAAATAGGGACATTAATTATATTAAAAAATTATGCAATTTTTAAAAAGAGGTAGAACCAACAAAAAACGGCGATTAGATTAATCACTTGTAATTATCAGATGGTACTTCTCCGCTAGCTTCCTTCTTCAACCATTTTATCCACCGCCTAAATGAAACATCTTTTTAATTGGAAATTTGTAAATGGCTTAACTCCAATAAAATGTCTCCGATAAAAAACAATATAAGATATTCTATGACGATGACAATACCAAATGCGGATCATTTTTATAATAAATTTAAGATGTGATTTTCGACGCCAATGATGACTTTATTTCATATAGTGGAGCCCATGTATAACTAGTTCTTGTTAAGAAAGTCGTCATTCATTTTATCTAAAGATAATATAGACAAAGAGTTATTTCTTCTTGATGATAGGATTGCAAATCGTTTACCAAAGAAACTCGTGAATTCAAACGCATCACTCAAACTTACAGAAGTGTCATTTTGTTATACGTCACACTCTCGTGACCTAACTGCTAATAGCTCAAATGTATAATAATAACTTAATAAGCAAATGAACAATAACGAAGAGATATTATTTAAAATAAAAAACAATCTAAAACAAACTGGGACGTTTGGCTTTGCCGCAGAATAGAGTGTTAAGAGGAGGCTCGGATTCAGTGTAGAGAGACCTTTCGTTGTTCCAAACACGAACGTAGAATTCTTGTCCTAAGTATCTCCTCGACCATATCTGTGACCTCACATTCCACATTCCCTTATTGTCTAGTGATACCAATATGCTTGTCCACGACATTGGATACACCTACGCACACATATGTAGATTTAGAACCATATATGTATAATATATATGTATGACATTCAGATTCCAAATGTTGTTTCAAACCTGGACATAGCAGAACAAATTGACGCAAGTATACATAATTAAGGGAAGATATTTTATTTAGGTAAAATTTAGTAATATTAATGTCTAAATTTATTTACAAATAAATCAAATTTCATAGGTCTTGAGACTAAAAATAAGTATATGTTAAAATAAAAAATCTTAATTTATAAACTAATTTTTAACTATTGTATTTAAAAACCCGTATGGCGTTGACTAATCACGTCTCAGTCACGTAGATACTTATCTAGACGTTATCTTGTTTTTTAAGAAAATCCTCTCTAGACGTTATCTTTTTTTTAAACAACCCTATCCAGACGTTATCAGCGTTAGAATTTTGTACAATTGTCTAAAACTATTATATACATGAAACATTTGGTGTCCATGTTCGGCCACGTTTTAAAACGCTTATGTTTTCATAATTTTTTTGTATAACACACTTTTTCTTTCCGGTTAAAGCATATTTTAGGCTTTAGCTCGGTCTCACTCACACACATACACAAATCAGATATTTTGGGTTGGAACATTTAGGGCTTTAGACCGGCCAACGAACCCAATTTTCTCGAGCTTTATAAGAAATTAAGAAGAAAAACTTATAATAAATTCAAAGTTGTTTATAGATTCTACCTGAAAAGTGTGCCTAGAAACAGCATCAACCACGTTGTAACGACTCCTCATAGTCATGTTCCATGTGCCTGACCCATATCTGATTATATGTCAAAACTTCATCAATAAATCAAACGAAAGATTTGAAATTTGATGTGATCGATCGATAGTAATATCGAGAGAGTCAGAGAGACATATATCAAAAGATTGTTTCGTACCCAACCACATAGGCGTTAGTACCGTCAATATGCCAAGACTGGATAAACCTCTCGTTGTTCTGGAACACGAACTCGACGTACTCATGAAGAGCCACATCGAATACCGAAGTTCCGAGAATGGGTGGTCCAGGTGTAGGAACGTCCCTAATGGTCTTGAAATCGAACACTCCGGGAATATTGTACCAATCTGCTAGTTTCAAGGGAGTTGTTGGGTTAACGTACGACACACGGTTCACTGTGTACCGGAGTTTTCCGTTGATCTTCGCTCTCCCGTTGGCTAGAACCAATGTTCGGTTTATCGGTATGGTACCGTAGTGAAAAGATCCTTGTGGATTAGGCCTTGCTGCATTTGCCGTCAAATTTAACCTATATTCACCGTTCAAAAATTACTGATTAACTTGTATATCAACCGAGCTGAATCTAAACCAAAAATTGGTAATCAAACCCGAACCGAAAATTGTTCGCCCCCAGTGCACATTATTTAACCTAAAAATGACATACCGAAATGGCTCGGTTCGTTTCAGTATAACAAAATAGTATAAATTACCTGATGGTTCTTGCTTGTTTCATGGACCAATGAATATGGTAAGTCGGACCAATGGGGAGGGGACGAGCTGGTCTTATTATGGAGCCTTGATAACGTAGGATTCCTGTGGTGGTCAGTACCCGTTTGGTAAATCGGGTTGAAGCCACGATGAAGTAGTCCTTCACTGGAGCCTTCAATGTGACCAAAACGGTCACGGACTGACCAACATGTATGTCAAGTGACTCATAGACCTCTTGCAGAGTGTGAGAGCCTTCTACTTCCACGAGGGTCATCATGTGTCCTTGTATCCTAAAGTTAATCGACGTCGATATCCCAACATTTGAAACCCGAAACCTGTATATCTTGCCTTTAGAAATGCGAAAAACATAACATCAGTAAACAGATCAATGAATTGAGTATTGGATTGAAAAAAAAAATATGGATCTCGGTAATGCTTGATGAGAATAGTTACCATGTTGACCGGTAAAAACTAAACCTTTAGAAGCACCATTGATGAGCAGACCGTCCGGAAGAGGAAGGGCACGACCCGAGTCGAGCATCTTTCGCAATCCCTTTAAAAAATTATAGCAAGAGCCAAGAGGCAGTAAGGTCCAGAGCGCCTTGTTAAACAGCAAAACTAATTTGGTTACTTGTGAAATAAGTTAGCTTGTGTATTAGAGTTTATGCCTTATGCCCCATCTTGTACCAATCACCGACAAGGAGGGTAAAGTCACCATCAGGTATAGGGTACGGAACGAAGATGACTGACCTCTGGTAAGCGTTGATTGCACCAAAAGCACCACTTGCTCTGTGCATCGACGTCGAAGCAAAGTAAATATAAGTACCAATTTGGTCCTTAAGTTGAAAGTGGTAAGTCCAGTTCGAGTTTCGTTGGATCGGACAGTTTGTTCCCAAAACTCCGTCTTGCCATGACATCTTCCTTTGTTTAATTCCATTCCTATACATTTTGTTTAAATATATCACGGTTGGTAACTAACTGAATTGAAAAACTAAAGTATGTATTTTGTAAAAAAATTTAATCGATCAAATTTTTTTATAGAATCACAATTATATTTTGGTATTGCGAGTTTAATGACAAAAAGCTACTCTACATTTATTTTTTATTTAGAAAAAAACATTTTCCTTTATGATTCTACAATTCCTTTCGCAACTTTTTGTCAAGAACATGCATTAAGCGGGTTTAAACTCTAGTTTTTGTCATAACGACAACAACAATACTAACCACTAAACTATATGCTCTCTGATCATTTTGCAACTCAGTTTAATTTCCAAAATACACGGTACTTATATGTATGTATATAAACTGTACGTACGTACCAGGTGATGAGGAAAGGTTCATCAAGCTTGTTAATTACATTAACAATGATGTTATTGTTTGTTGCACCTTCAATTGGCGGACCAGGGAACTGGCCATTGATAAGGATAACCTGAAAAACGTTACAAATTTATAATTAAATATCAACTAAAGATAATTACAACAAACCAAGAAAGAAAGAAAAAAGAGAAAAAGGACAAAACAGTGTATAACCTGTTGAGGAACACCTAAAGGAGATCTAGTTCCATAAGTAACAGTCCAAGTGAAGAAAAGATAAGGGTCCTCTGCGTTTATCACAAAAGCATAGCCTAAGCAATAAACCAATAAGAACCCAAGAAACAAGAGATTTGTCTGCTTCATTGTCTTAGTTAAAAATGAACGAATTTTAAGTGTTGTTGAGATCAAGAGAGAGAGTTTGAGAGTGTTATTTATAGAGATTCCACCGAAGGTTAATCTTAAATACAAAGTGTGTAAGTGAAGAAGGAATCAAATGGAAGTGAGGAAGTAAGTTCGTATTGCCAGAGTGGTTGTGAATCCCCATGCATGCATATGTACACAAAGGTACGCATTGTTCTTTTGCGCCGTACTTCATGCAATTGCCACAACCAACTTTTTTGTATAATGGGTAATTGATTATTTATGAAGCGAAGTAATGAATACGATGTGAATACAAAGAAACTCTCTTAAGGAGTTAATTATTACGCATTCGGAAGTAAAAGAGAACTCTATTAGGATAAAAGCGTCTGTAATCTCTACAAGACGTGGCGGCTCGCTCCCTAAGTTGAACAAAAGTTGTAAAAACACGAAAATTATATTACCAAACATATTTTGATATTATAAGTTTTTATTCATTTCTTTAACGTAAAATCAATTTTTTATTTACTCTCGACATTGAAATTATTTGTAGTAAAATGGATTTTTTTTATTATAAATTTGCGAATTTGACTAGCGAGAAAATTTGCAGCTGCATAAGTTAGATATGTCTCTCAAAAATCAAAACCATTGTAAAATATTTTTTACATGCTTGCCTTTGATATTTTCTATATCGGATTTAAGCGAATTATTAATTCAAATATCTACAAAATATTTAGATCCTAACTTATACCTACAAATAAAAATCTCAACAGTTCGGGCACCATTTATTGGTTTTAAAAGTCTAAAGTCTTTAATTCCTTAATTTCTTTCTAGTTTTTCCAACATTTCTCTTGGTGATCAAATTTACTATACAAGTGAACGAATTCTAAGCCTTCATCGTCTAACATACATTTCCCATACAAAGCAACACACAACACATATCAACCATGCATGGCTTCCACGTCCCCACAACCTTACGACGTGTTACATCAAGAACTAGTGAACAATCTCTCTCCTATTTCTCTCTCACTCTCTCACACACAGTTCAAAATTTCCAATATATATCATATGTTCTAATTTTCCTGTCTTAATTTTTAATCTACCAGCTACTATCATAACAGCCATGGCCAACGACGTGACCAAAGATCCAGCACCCAAGTCTGGTAAGAACATATAGTCTAAGAAATAAAATATGCAGTATAAAAAAATATTATTCACTAATAATCTGAATTAAACAAAAATTTAGACATTCTTTAATAGATACTGTTTTCTTCCTTGTTATGTTTCATGATTTTACATCGAAGATATTGTGGAGGATATTTACTTATGGAGGAGAAAGAAACTGGCCTTCTCTATACTCTCTGTCTCAACAGCGACATGGGTTCTGCTCAATATTTATGGTTTCAACTACATAACCATTGTTTCTTGGATAGCCATGGCCATGATCTCTACGGTCTTCCTCTGGGGGAATCTACTTCGCCTTCTAAGCAAGTAATTAATTTCCCATCTCAAACTGTGCAATCTTTTTTGGTCGATATAGCATGCGGATTTGAACACGAGTGATAATATAAATTACGGCGTATATGTTATGTTCAATCCTACATGCAAAATTTAATTTGTTGCTTAAAATTATTTTGTAAGAAATTAAGTATGTTAATATATTGTATACTTATTCACACAAAAAAGAAGAAGACAAGATCGAATATCACATGCACCAATTGCATATGTTATAAGACAGGGCCGTAACCCTTTTTGAAGATATATGATCTTACTATAATTAGTGGAAGTGAGACGGTTTTTCTTTACTTGATAATTTTCCACAGGGTTGAACCGGACTTGTCAGGGTTAGAAGTGTCAGAGGAGTTTGTAGTGGAGACGGTGAGATCTAGTCAAAAGCTAATGGAAGAAACAGTAAGATGAATGTTCCGGGTTGGTGCGGAGAGTGAATGGTTTGTTTTCGCGAGAACCGTTTTAGGTTTTTGGGTCTTGTCAAGACTTGGGAACCTTCTCGATTTTCATACTTGTCTCCTCATCGGTACGTAAATTTAGTAGTACTCTTATCTTAAAATTGACATGTCACATTAGTTAGATCACTCTTAATTAGTAGCAAGTGTACTTATGATTTTATCATTAATTCGTTAGATTGACTAATAAGCGGATGTCTTAATGTTTCTTAATGCTGTGACATTTATAGCTTTGGTCATTAGCTTGACAATTCCAAAGTTGTGGGAAAGAAACAGAGATCGAATACAGAATCTATCGGCTAATCTTAAAGAGAGATCAAAGGGAGCATATGATACAACTCATGAGAAGATTTTAATGATGAAGAACAAGTTACAAAGAGAGGATAAAGTGAAAAAAGTGGAGTAGAGTTACACTTGTCTTTTAAAATGAAAATAGATGTGTTAAAACTTGTAACAAGTGTATATGTAAACAAATTGAGAAGATTTTACTTTTCTTTTGCCGTTTCCACAGAAATAACTAGACGACCGCCAAAAATGTTAACAATCTGAGATGAGGCCGAGCCCAGCCTAAGAGTAAGGATAAGTCGGGGGAAAATAAAATAAAATCTTATCAGAGCCAGGTTTCGATCCTGGGACCTGTGGGTTATGGGCCCACCACGCTTCCGCTGCGCCACTCTGTATTCATTTGATATACCATCGTAAAAGGTTGTATTTAAAATTCTTTCTATTCACCATAAACACCTATTTCGATCAACTTTGATTCCTAATTTTCCAATATCTTTTGCATTCTACGAATAACATTTTCGAGAGATGACAGAACGACCTGGATAAACTCTTTTTTTCCCCTCCAATTCAACTAAATAGGTAATTCATTCATCAAATCTTTTGATTTTAATTGTTAAAGAGTGTAACAAAACAAGTTAAGAGAGTGTAAAAAATATGAATTTGGAATAAGAAGAAAGTAATTTCCATAACATTTTAAGGATATTTCTCTCAATTAACCCTCACCATGAATGACCACAACAACCTTATAAGTGTGTATTGTCAAAAGTAAAGCTTCATATCTAATCAGAGAGTTTCATCTTGAGATGTGTTATCATTGGTACTTTGCTTATTTGCTTGACTTGGTTAGCTTCACAAAAACCATATCAAAACATCCGAGTCCACGGATCAAATTTGGAGTCTAAATAGAGAAGTGATGCAAAATTCAGCTTTAGAATGCAAAATGAATAATGTCACTGAATCAAATAGAAATTAGATCCTCAACGAGTAAAATGTCTTCTTTTAAAACAAAATAAAATGCAATTGGTCTTAGTAACTAGCTTCCTTGTTTTCAGATTTCCTCCATTTAACCGGTGGCTCAAGCTCTTCCTCCTCCTCTTCCTCTTCGTGGAGATCATTCTCTTGTCCCATTGGCTGCATCAGAAACTGTCCTTCACTTTGCTCTTGACCTTCTTGCAATGGAGGCTGAAGCATGAGCTGTGTCTGAAGCTGATCATGGTTGATATGATGCTCTGTCTCTTCACCCATCTGATAACCATCACCAAAACTTCCTAAAGCAAGAGATGGTCCAGACAAGGACCCACCAGGAACACCGTGATCATTCACATCCATCTGATTAAAACCGGTGGCTGTAACCGAGCCATTGTTGTCTAATCCATAACCATTGAACATCCCTTGTTGATCTCTATCCAAAATCATTGCAGCCATTCTATGTGCATCAGCCGCTGTGAGCTGCATCTGCTCGTCTTGCGGTTGATGCTGATGTAAGTTTGGATCGCGTATGATCATTGGTTCTCCTTGAGGAATCACTCCTGGTAGCATTCCTTCCATAGCCATCATGAAATTGGGTGGAGGATTGTTGCCTAGTGGAGGAAGATAAGGCGGCGGAATCACAGCATCGGGTCCCATGTAACTAGCAAGCTCTTCTTTAGCAGTGACGAGATCTTGTTGGATTTTCTTGAGACATTGTTGTAAGAAAGATATGAGACCAACGCAGCCATAGATTGGGTCACGGAGACGCGCCTCGGCTTCATAGTAGAGGGAATTAACAGCGTCTTCGCGTTGTAAAGGTGGGAGATCGTTGAGGATCTTGGTTACATTGCTTGCTCCAAATACTTTGTGAACATAGATAAACTTTTGAGGCTGAGTTGGTGGAAAATACGGCGCGAAAACGCATTCTTGAGTGCATTTTCGCCTCAAGAGCTTGCAAGCTGCACAAGGTGTTGAAGCCATTCTCTCTCAAGAAAACACTGTCAAAATGAAAAATATAATTGAGAGGAATCTTGGAGCACAAGAAACACATAACTGAATATTACAAGTCATATTGTTTAGCTTAGAACACAAGAAACCTAAAACAAGTCAGGTCAGGGGCATATAGATCATCCTTCAATCAAAACAAATCATATCAACTTTCTAAAAAAACTACAACTATGAACATTTAATCCATTTTTATGGGAACAAATCAATTTTCAAGCAAATCAATGTCATTAAGAAAATCGAAAACGAAAATACGAGAAAAATATAGAAAGTATCAAAATCAAATTGATAATAAGAAATCACACCTTCTTTCAATAACCACCGATCCTTTTCTTGTTGAACCTTCGATGATGGTACCTGAAATTATATAACTATTAAGAACAAAAAAAATCCAAAAACAATATTGAAATCAGAAAATATAGAACCCAATAAAAAAAACAAAGAGTTACTGGATTTTTGGGAGAGACAGTGAGAGAATGAAGGAGAAAAAAATAAGACAGAGATTTTCCAAGTACAGTGCCTGAGGAACCGTGAGGATTGATCCGAACTGAGGAACAAATGACGGAAAATGTTTCTGAGAAAATTTTAAGGGAAAAAAGAAAATGAAAAGAAACCTTAAAACAGAACAAGAAGAGAGATAGGCATCGTGTTATAATTATTTACGCACGTGTTAAGGTGAAATATCAATCTTAACCGTTCATGCAAAATAATAGTATTTCTAGTGTCATTTTGAGTAGCTCTGATCTTCTAATCTGCATAATTAGGAGATGACTCATTCAAATTTTGATTAAAAAAAAAATCAAATATCTTTACATTGGAAAAAGTGATATTTTTAGATATTGATTCCTTAACTGATTAGTCCTGAAATAGATTAATTAGGTATTTAATCTAACTTGAATGAGTTACAAATATTTAAATTCTATTAAGTGTTCAAGAAAATCTTAAGAAAATAGCAATTAAAATGTATGAAATTCAAAAAAAAAAAAAAATAGTGATGTAGATGTTTATATCACTATTGTATAAGATGTTTTGGAAGTTTCCCTTGTTTCATTTTATTTTGTAAAAGCTGTTTTTCAAAAGTTAATTTTTATGATTATTTGTAGTGTTTAGTCTCTTTCTTAGGTTGATTTATTTTTATTTAGATATGAAATAATGTTTTCTAATGCCAAAAAAGTAGAATTTAAGTAGTTTTTAAAACTTCACGCTTTAAACTAAAAGAATCTTACATAAGAATAATGGAACAAAAGCAGTATATTGTAATTTAGTTAATGTTCTATTGATAACAAGAAAAGTAAGTTGATTATGACTTGAATTGAACTTGATGATATCACAAATATATAAAATCTGTACAAACTAATAAAAAAAAAAAAATCTTCATTAGTATACATTAACTGTTCACACAAAAATGAGAATATAGCATTTAAAATGTATGAAGTTCAAAGAAAACAAAATTAGTTTTTAACTTTTGTTATGTATTTTCTTAATTTATCAGTACTCTTCTAGGCTTTTTATAAATTCCTTTCCCTACATAAAAACTTAAGAGAGCAAAAAGTGTCAAAAAGCCGTAGAAATTGTAAAAAGTTTCTTATTGATCTTAGAAGAAGCCAATGCCAACTCTTAACCTAATATTCATGTATGTAATTTACATTAATCATAGGCCCCTAATAAAAAGCTTCAAGCAATCATGATCATCTCATTATAATGATGCCTAACTCACTCGCGTTAAGAATGTTTAAGTTGAGATAAATTCCGATAATGAATCCTAAAAGGCTAAAAACTTGAGGGAAATATTAGATATACATATGGATTTTTGTCAAATTGACCTAAATTAGAGTGTGTTTTGTCCCATTAACCTTTAGATCAATTTGGAAAAAGCCCTATATATAACATGTGAGAGGCAAGAGGATATTTTTCTTTGATTTCTATCAATGATTTCGAGGATCAACAAAAATTGTGTTAAATAAAATGAGGTGCATGAGTAATTGAAATCTCACCGCGCACAAATGCACTCACATTGTCGATTATTGTGTCGTTAGTCTCCATGGTGATATTACCTTCCTCGCTCCCTATTTTGTCCTAAAAGAGAAACCGAGAAATACTTCCGAGCTTAAAACTCATCTAGTTCTTGCTTCCATTAGAATTATCTTGCTTCCGAGCTTACCCACATTTAGCCTAAAAAAATTCACTTGATTTAAAGTTAATTATTTTTATCTTGAAAATTTAAAAAATCATGATCAATATAAAGAAATAAGAACTCATGATGTGTGTGTGACTGTGTGGGCTCGAAATGAAATCCCATTATGAGCAAATATTTGAAAGTATTCTAGTTATGTATAACAACATTATCAAAATCTTAAATGAATTAACACTAAAATTAAATTAGATTAAGACTATAAATATCACTGGAAAAAAAACTTTCACCACAAGCAAGACTGCTAATACGTTGAATCAAAAGTAGACAATTTCATTTTTTTATAATTTAAACATGAAAATCCATTAAAGTTCATTTTAAAGTGTTATTCAATCATATATTTTAATAGAATTTAAATCTAGGCAAACTTCATTGTTATTTACTGATGATTAAATCTCTCTTTATAAGTTGGTGTTATCGATTATGATATTTATAAATTATGTTTCAGAGGTTTAAAAATCTAGTATTATTCAATAATATTTTAATTCTTTATTAAAATATAACGTTATTCAACATTAAGTTTGATAGAGTTTGTTGATTTTAAAGTATAAAGATTTGTTAAATTTGTAAAATCTTTTTGTTTTCAAATGGCTTGTAGGAGAGTTTCATTAGTAAATGACTGAAAACAAAATTCAATGTATACTAGAGATTTTAGGATCCACATATATAGATTTTTATCAAAATTCCAAATCTTGAATATTCTAAAATTTATGGAATTGATTTTTTTTTTGAACGTCTGAAATTATATTGATATGGATCATAAATCAAAAACATCTGAAAAGTTTAACACCAATAAAAAACCAAAAAACAATACGAACACCATAATCCTAATATAAAGGATTTGAAGATGCTATTGCAGAGCTTCTTGACGTAAACACTCGTGTAACTATGACAGACCACTCAAAGCCAAATAAGAGTTAAATAATTGTTTCAGTAACAACCCAAATATATAAAGATTTTCAAAATATATTACTTATGAATAACCATATTTAAAATCATGATTGAACAATATAAATTAATTAGATTGCCACTAGCTATAACAGTGGATGGCAATTCTTTTTTTTTACTTAGAATTCAAAAACAAATATTTTGATCATAAGCAAAACCTAGTCCATGCCATAAAACCTAAATCTAATCTATTGAATCAAAAGAGGTTAATTGCTTAAAGTATATATGAATCATAATATACATAAAGTAGTAGATATGCAGACTTTTAAAATTGATATTTTTTATTTATCCCCTAACGGATATTAGATTTTACTATGGGAGTGTTATTCAATGATGAATTTGTAAAATCATGTCTTGAGGATTTTAAAATTTTGTGTTATATAATAGAAGATTACAAATCTATAATTAAAATCCAATGTTATTCATCTTCAAAAGATTTTTGAAGTCTTTGTTATTTAATGGATTTAAAATCACTTGGGATATTGCAAATCAAATCCCAAGGATATTGCAGAGAATTTTTGAATTCATCCAAATAAAAATTCTATCAGAGTTCAAAATTTCAAGGATTTTAAAATTTATGGAATTGATTTGAAATCATTGATCCAATAACACCTCCTATGTGTTTTTCTTTGATTCATAACAAATGTATCTCGATTTTCGGGATCGAATCAAAACGAATTTAGTGCATACTTTGATTGAAATCACTAAAATCCTTCCAAAAAACCCTCAACATCGAGGCTTTGCAACACAAATTTTTTGAAAGAGCCCATTCATTATATTTCATGATTTAAAGAAATTAGTAAACCATGCTAAAATACATTAATTGGAATCGATTTGCCAAACGTCGAGCAGCGTGATCGCAATCGAATGAAAATTTGAAGAACGAGACACATGGAAACATAGAGCAAGCAATAGAGAAAAAACGGTAGATAGAGTTCGATCGAATGGGACAATGGAATTCGTGTCCGAATGTTGCTTGTATCTTTTGTCGAAATAAAGAGAAAACGTGCAACCATTTATTTTTTGAATGCAGGATTTCAAAGAAAATATGGAAGAGGATTATGTCAAAGCTTCTCGGCTCGGATTACACCACTGTTTATGACCATTTTATGGGCCTTCTCACATCATCCAGGCACAAAGATTAATCTATTTTTTATACGATATGCATTTCAAGCAAGTGTATACCATCTATGGCGTAAAAGGAATCAGCGACGGCATGGAGTGCCCTGACAACCACCACGATCTCTTATCAGACTCATTGATAAAACAGTCAAAAGATATACCATCATAATCGATTCACATGGAACTCATGCTTTAGGAAAGTCATGGAGAGATGGTTTATATGACCCTGTAGTAGAACATTGATCACACTTTGATGTTTAAGTGTATTTCACTTTTCAACACCCGACGTATTTAAAAACTATTGAAATGCTAGTTTTTTATTTTTTTTGTAACAAAGTATTTGATTGAATATGATTTAACATTGCTTCTCCAGTTCTCCTTTGTTGGTGTTCGTATTGAAAGTGTCTGAAGGGTGTGGCTGGAACGCTTGCTTTGGGGAACTGTGTATATTGTTTTAGCGACGGTTTATGTTGGCCATCGTGGAATTGGTCTTTGTCTCTGCCCTGGTCTCTATTTCTTTTTGGCTTTGTCGATCCCTTTTAGGTTTTCGGTTCTCTGTCTTGTTGTTTTCTATATGGGTTTAGTTATTCGATCCTCGGCTTAGGATTGGTCTCTCGGGTAGGTATTTGGTTGTTTAAGCCTGATCTTAGGATAGCTTGTCTTTTTGTGCTTGTGTTTCCTCATCCTTTGGATGTGGCTTGGTTTTCTATCCGGTTTCGATCTGTTGCTGTTTTTTTGCCTCAACTGGTATAGATGTTGCATCGCTCCTTGTATCTACTAAGAAGATCAGTTCGGAATATGATTCATACTTTGGCAATTATTCGAGGCCTTTCCTCAGTCTTTCGTCAACGCCGTCTTTTGAAGTAACATAGTGGTACGCAGTGTGCTGATGTCTTGCCGAAGTACATTGCCTTGTTTTTTGATTCAAGAGGTATATCTTATTCGTTATAGGAGGTTGTTTGTATTGTTGGGTAATCCTTGTTGGCTACCTCGATGTTCTTTACCCAAGGATCTTCTGTTTGGGTTCACTTGTAAAGCCAGCTCTAACTCAAGTTTCTGCCTTGTTTAGCTGATTTGTGCTATGTTTGTATCATACTTTCTTTCATGCTTGTTGTTTCTTTTGCTTCCTTGGTTAGGGCTATGTCTCTGGAGAACATTAAACACTTATGTTCTGCCGGCTTTGTATGTGAAACTTTGTATTTCTTCATGGTTTAATGAAAATTTTAGATGAAAAAAAAAAATATATAATTTTACATTCATTTAAAAAAAAAAAATTGAAAGAGAGAAGATGAAAATAGTATGTAACGAGTTCAAGAATCACATTGTATAATTTCGACTAGACTTAATCCGAAAATCTCGAAGTATGGTACTAAATACTCGATGTCGCTTCTTTGTTATCTATCCAAAGGATTTAGAACCACACAATTTAGTTATTTTTAATAACTCTAAAATAAAAATAATCAAAATTGAAACAAAATCGACCACAAAATTCTGATCTTTGTCATATGGGTATGGTTTATGATACGTTTAATGCTTAATTAACACAAAATTAAGACACAATGTTTACACATAACAATTAGAAATCCTACGATTTCTGAGCTTCGGGTCCTAAAATCCCGTTGACAACTGAAGTTCCGACAAGAACTCCAACAAACTCAGCCGCCACGACAGCTCCAGCCTGTGTCAATCCATTGTAACTAACCGCCGTTACAACTTCTCTCTCCGCCTCTTCTAATCCTTTCTCCGCATTCTCCACTCCTCTCTCCGCCGCTTCTAATCCTTTCTCCGCCGCAACAACGCCTTTCTCCGCCGTCTCGAAGCCTTCCTTCACGATCTCCACCGCTTCTTCTTCTGCCTTTCTCAGCTTCTTTCTGATTCCGAACAATGGAATATTCTCCGCCATTGATGCAGGCTGCAGACCTGTCACCACCGTCGCTGCCGTTAAGGAAAACAGTAGATTCCTGCGAGAGGCGCTGGATAGCGAGAACGACGGAGGCGCGGGTTTGTTAGGATGTGCTGCGCGTGGGCTAACATGCGCATCTCTTGCGCAACGGGCTTGGAGAGCACCACCACCACTGCTGAGTAAAGAGAGCGAGATAGTCGAAGCCATGTTTTGGATGACAAAGGAAAATAGCTGAGCCAAGCAAAGTGACAATCAGATGTGTTATAGAAAATTGGGAAAAAAATGATATATAATAAGATAAGAAACTAAAATATTTCATTGTCAAATCCACATGCCACGTCGACTCTATTGAAATAAAAAGTTTTTTTACTAACTACTACAAATCATGAAAACTGTTACGAAACTATTATACACGAACAATTTTATCTGACTATATTAGATTTACGACAAACGGTACTTTTTGCTCCATGATCATGACGAAACTTTCGATCTTTAATGTATAGAATCATGATAAACGATTTTAGTTGCAAAAGTAATAGATTTCTAGTAAATTTGCATTCATTAATTGTTATCAAATCTTATTTTCTGAAAATCAGATAATTAAGCATTCATATCTTGGGATCGATGGAGAGGTGAGTAGAATCAAACTACTTGATGAAAAGCTGTCACTTAGAGCCAAAAATAAAAGTATTTGGTTGAGAAATGAGCAAAAACCAAAATTGAAAGTGAAAAAGCTTGTGGTTTTGAGAAACAATTGTGAAAGAAAAAGAGAAAAGAAGAAGTATTGTGACCCAAGAGAGGGAAGGAGGAAGAAAATGTGTGAGGGTTTCACGTTTTTTTTTAATTCATACCAAAAGAATATCGACGTAAACCGGAATTCCTCTTTAAATTTGTATTACACCAAAAATGTATTGAAATGTGTTTGACCAATTTCACTAATAGGATCATGTGATTCAAATTGTTTTAACTAATTTATTCACAAGTTCATTTGATTAATGTTTTTAAAAAATTCAGCCAGATTCAACCGTTACTATTTAGGTTTTAAGTTATTACGTCAAATTCCGAAACAAAATACCAAAAATTCAGCCGAATTGTGCAATTCTTATGAATTCATCCGATATCATTTAGACCCATAATCCACCACTATACTGCATGTAGGTTTGGTTTGCTTTGAAGTTCTAAGCATTTGCATTGTAGTTTTAAAATTTTCTTCTCAAGACTTTTCAACAATTGATGGCTAGTTAATAAGAAATAAAGTAATACATATTAGCCATTGATGGGTCTGTGACAATGACAATCATATACAGAGTCATCTATTAATAATATGAAAGAAGGCCACGGCGACCAAGACTTATTCTTTTGGGTCTTCTTGTTATGTCTCACCTTTTTATCCTTCTGAGTTCTGTTTTGTATTTGGCATTTTTGGAAAAATGGAAAAGTTTGAGTATCTGAATGACTTCCAAGTTGCTGCAGAGAAGCTGATCCACAGTTATGGAATCCTACCTATGGTGACGTTATTCCTAAGATGGGTCGCGTCCTTTGCTGCAATGTTAGTAATCTTTTCTTGTCTATATATTATGATTTATATACAAGTCTTTTTGCTTTTTTGATATGATCTTTCAGTAATCTATTACCTTATTTCTTTTGGGTAAAGTTTTCTAATGATATTGGATGGAACGAAATGGAAGTCAACCAACATGTCAACTTCTCTATTAGCTCCTTACCTGTTCACTAGCCTTCCTCTGGTTGTGTTCGAGTTCTTGAGGTAACAATCAATACAGACAAGAACAAAAAATGGATTCATAATGTAAGAATGATTTGATTGATATTTAAATTGTATGTAGGAGAGAGTTTGGGAAATGGATTGCGCTCCTCACAGTTGTTCTTAAGCTTTTCTTTCCAAAACATTTTCCTGGTACACAATAATATTTAACAAACCTTCATCAATTTACTTAATACAATCAATTGTTTCCGCTCATTGGACGAGTCATCATCTAATATTGTAAGATTAAAGAATAGTTTGGGATTTTAAAAAATCATTCTATTATAAGTATCGGTTTTAACTTTTAATCACTTTTACGTAATAGTATGTGTTATAAAACTTGCAGAGTCCCTTGAGATTCCGGGTGCAACGTTTCTTCTTATTGTGGTTGCACCGACTTTCATCGTGGATGTAGTTAGAGATCCACCAAGTTTGTGCCTTATGACGAGCCTTTGCCTTCTTACTAAACACACTAAGGACTGTGGTGGTTACAAAAACTCATTCACTCAAAATGACAAAATCACTTGCACTATTTTTCTTTATCTACTTTTTCTCTACTCTCTTTGGTACCTAGCTGTTTACCCCTTTTACGATGTACTTTGATTGGTTTATAAGGTGGTGAGACCTTTTCATGTCTCGTTTTGGTCACTCATGAGTAACATATGAAACTTTAACTTCTTAAAGGGATATCAAAGAATATTGTTTAAAACTCCAATGTTTGTTTGCTTCAGCATTTGTGGTTTGTTGAGATACATTTTAATCCCAAATAATACCCCAAATGCAAAGCAAAACGACTAGTCCACTAGTATGAAAGATCGAATTCACATAAAAACTAGAACAACTCATTAGGAGTACACGTATTTACCTAAATTATTGTTTTCAATTACTAGTTTTCGTAAATGATGCATTTCTTGTAAAAAAAATTATGAATTTTAGGCCATCTCCAATGGTTTACACCATTTTGGTGTAAAAAATGGTGCAACACCAAAATGGTGTTGGGTTTTACTCCAATGGTTTACACCATTTTTTACACAAAAAAAGAATATTCCCTTTTCAATTTTTTTGTTAATTGTTAATAGTATCTCATATTTTTAAAATTTGAATTTGATCCTTTCTATTTTATTTTTATCTTTAATTTCAGTAATTTATGTATTTTAAATTAATTATTTAATCAATATAATTATATTTCTATTAAAATTTATGTAATTTATATTTCAAATTTTAATTATATACAACAAAAGCTATAATTTATATAAAGTTTTTGAAATAATGATAAATTTAAAAGTTTATATAGTTTAAATTTATATATCTAAAATTTATTTATTAATTTTTTCTTATTTTATAAATAAAACAATCCATTTTATAAATTAAAAAGTTTAACACCAAAAAATGATTTGGTGTAGGGTTGGAGATGCCCTTAGAAAACCTAAACGAAGAATGTTTTGGGGTTTTCAGTTCTTAATTAAGAAATTAAGTGATACTCCCTCCTTACATTTCATTTTAGTTGTCATTCTACACTTAATTTTTTGTTTCAAATTAGTTGTCGTTTTAAATTTTCAATGCATATTTTAGCTTTAAATTCTAAATTTAACATCAATTCTCAAGAAGAATATCAAAAGTTAAATTCATTTTAAGGATAAAACAGAAACTTTAATATATTTTGTTAATATGTGTAAAATAATCTAGAATGACAACTAAAATGCAACAGAAAGAGTATAACAAAATGAATTAAATAACATTCTTTATGTCCCATTATATAAGATTTTTTTAGATAAAACTTAGCGCGGAGTTTAAGAACGGTTTCAATTTTAGTTTTTGTTTTATTATCTTACATAGAAAATATCATTTAGTATCAAAGTAAAAACAAATCAACCAATAAAAACAAATATTGCATAATTTAAATGATCAAAACACATTAACTTTTGCATAGAAACCAAAAAAAAATCAAAAAGAAACTCGAAAACATTTATACAATGGGGTAGAGAGAGTATAAGACAACTAAACAAGATGAAAATAAGACTTAAGTAATGCTTCTATATCTAAAAGTCACGGTTTTGATTCCCAGATAATGTGATTAATTAACAATTGTGTAGATTAATGGAGGCAAACTTAGATAATCTAGCGTAGTGAAAGTAGAGTTGTTCGTCGTGAATTCACACATTATGTGTGAGGGTGTTCATCATGAGCATGACGTAGGTAGTACCGTTTGTCGAGGATCTCTATAAGAGTCGAATAGAATTTGTTTGTGGTAGAATCATCTATGTAATAATCTCCATAATCTGTAATAAATCATAAATGCAATCGATAAAAAAAATATAATACAACGAAACAAGATCTAAGCAAAACATAAACAAGTTCAAATTGCATAAAAGCAAATAAGATTCAATACTAAAGGAAGTGATTAAGAACTTTATCAAATGTGAAAAATAAGGCATTGCACAAAGCAATTGACGTGGGATGACTAATAATGCTTTATCAAACAAGCAAGCTCAACTCCAAGGATCACACAATAAACTAATTTATTTATATGAGACTAACTCATTTATTAATCACTTAATTAAGCTAAATTTTCAAATGCGTTTAAGAAATAAGTAATCATTAAATTCAGTTCCATAATGCCAAATCATTATTTTAAACATCAATTTATATGGTTAACCATAAAAAGTAAGCTTAAAAATTATCTTAGACATTTTTTCAAACACTTTTCGGATGTGAAATGTCTAATTTTTAGATTTGAATACCTAAGTCACATATAGCCTTAAATCCATCTTAAATATTGCAAACATAATAATGTATCTCTAAATGTCAGTAATCATCCACTAATCATCCTGAATCTATTACATCCAAAACCCAAATTGAAACTACTCACTAATCATAAAGGAAAAAAGAACACAGATAAAGACGTAATCATAAAGAAAGTAAAAAAAGATTTAGAAAATTTCACTAGATTACTTAAAAAAATGAAAGATTCAAGAACAAAATCATAAGAAACTATTTTGAATCTAACAAGGAAAATACCATATCAATCTTAGTGTTTTTTTTAAACTGAAAACATATATATAATACATAAAATGGACTCGCGTCGACCTGGCTTGGTTGGCCCGGATCAATTGCGCAAAAGTTTAACACAAAGTGGAAAAAATCAACAGTCAAACAATTTCCATTGAGTTCACTCCATTGAGTTTAATCATGACTAGCAAAGTATCAAAGTTTCACTACAAGAAAATAGCTGATGAAAGACTACTGTTTGTGACTAGCTTTAGCAACCACTTTACTACCATTTTGCCACTTTATAAGACTAAGTCGCAAACCAATCGCAAAACAGTCGCAAATTTACAACTGATACGAGTAGTCATTGAGTAGTCCCAAATTAACGACTAAATTAAGACTAATATTCGAATCTTTAGGCGTCGTCACTAAACAGTCACAGCTTTGTGACTGTTTTGCTACCACCACCAAACAATACATAAATTTGCGACCAATTTACAACTCTTAATAACATTGGGAAAAAGACAAAAATATCGGCTAACTGTTTGAGTAGGTAAAAACGTGATAAATATGAGAGTTTGGTAGCCACCTACTTTTCCATGTAGTTGTAAATTGGTGGTAAAACAGTTAAAAATTTGTGACTGTTTTAGGATAACTGCAAAATCAGTCACAACGATTTTGCCTATATAAGCAACTAACCATCACTCCATTTTCACAAACTAGCAACACAACAAACAAAGAAAAAAAATCAGAGAGAAAAACACTAATGAAAAATAAAAATGCGGAATTCAGCTCGAGAGTGGATGTATAAGAGGATTGATCCACAAACAAATAATCCAGCAACCGAATTTTTGGAAGGGGTGGAGCAATTCATGAATTTCGCAAGTAACCAGTCTTTAACTATAAGCAGTAGAGGTAAGTTGCATTGTCTTTATAGTAAATGTAAAAACTATGGTAGATTAAAGTCAACTCAAACTGTTTCGAAGCATTTACTAAATATGAGGATTTATAACCGAATATTATATATGTATGGTCAGAACATGCTTATAATGTAATGGGGCATGAACTAGTAGTCATTATTATAATCCAGATTTTATTAGTGGTAATCAGCCAATTGATTATAATGGCGGAAATGTTTATGTTAGGATGTAATACCCCTGACCAAAACCTAGAAATCAACACAAAAGTCAATTGTGAGGCCTAAGGGAGAATGGTCTATGAGGAGTTAGAACAACTCAAAATAATACTTATTGAGAGAAATTGCAAAAAGAAGAGTCGCATCGTTGGAATTTTACCGCGAACGTATCAGACATCGATGACCCAAAGGAAGCATCTCGGAGCGGATTTGGCACTTGGTGCAGAAGGATAAAAGTCTGAGAGTAGACCAAGGAATGTCTTGGTGAAGTTCCATAAATCTTGGGGAAGGAAGATCGGACCAGCCGAGGTAGACAATATCGACCTTAAGCGGCAAAGGATCAAATCAAGCGTCTTTGAAGCGGATTAAGCACAACTTATATGCTTTATACAAGTAAAATGGTGAACCAAGAGACAGCTAAGTGACAAGAAAATATCCGCATGAATTTTGGTTGGTCATAAGGATACACCGAATCGGCTCGATGAGAACATAAAGAGATTATGGTCAGATTCGGTGAACAAGAATATTACAAGAAAACAAAGAATATTTTCATGAAGCGTGATTGGCTCAGGTGTGGTTAATGGGACATATCCTCCAAAACATCACATCTTGCCTCCGATGTGTTGGCCAGCAAACCGCGAGGAGAAAAGTTGCGGGCATGCAGAGGTGTGGCGACATGTGCTGCAAACGGAGGAAGAAGAGGCTTGTGATGGTGATATGATGGACCTAGTACGTCCCATCATACATGGACAAGATGGTTGACCTATCGACGGTGAGCGTATATCGGTCATCGAACATGTGTCGATGCGTGGATTTCGACCAACCGGCGAGCACAAGATGTCAAAGAGGATTGCTTGGAGAGCAAGACCATCAGTGGCTATATAAAAAAATCCTTCCCTGAGCATTTTGCAGTTTTGTTTGTTAGTGGAGCTCTATATAAATACCGTAAAAGAAAGAGTATTAGTCATTTTTCGAGAGATTTTGCTTCTATATAAGCGTGAATTTAAGTACTTGACTTAGAGTTCTTGTTAGTTTAATTTAGGTTTTGAGTGTTTGCTATGTAAGGAAGGCGATAGGATCAGACCGTTGAAAAAGTTTGAGAGTAAGCTTACAGTTTAACTCGTTTTTCCGTAAGTTTTGCTTGAGATTTTCGATATCTTGACGAAATCTAGACGTACCTAAGCCTTGCGTGACGCGGAGTCCACGAACTAAACTTTGATTTTTTAGTCTTTTCCGTAAATATTTGACATACAAGTTTTGCGCTTTCAATTCATATGAAACAAATATTATAAGCCGTATACAAATTTTAGTTCACACAATATTCTCTTTTCAGTCTTAATATTAAATAAATTTATTTCAAAAAAATTACCAACAACATACAATACATAATATGTAGGTTTTGGTAACATAATAAGAACACCACCAAAACCCAGAGCCGGATCTGAGGGGATTGATATGAAACATCCGCATGGGGCCCCTATTTAAAAAATATATATATATACATATGTATGCATTTGTATAAAAATTAGAAATGTAATAGGAAAGTTTAATAGAGATCTTAATAAAAATATTATGTGAATTTTAAATGATTACATACAAAATATTTTATACAAGTATATGATAAAAATAGAAGAAACAAATAATTTTGTTCATGAATATTTTGTCTTTTTAAAAGAAGTTCTACAAAAAAAATGATTTTTGTTCATAATTTTTTCATGGATTTTTAAGTAAAATTGTAGAAATTTGGATGTTAAGTTTTGTGTAGGGCCCCGTAAATCTCATATCCGGCTCGGCCAAAACCACTAAGCTGTGTTATATATGGTCCAAAATTATGAACTTATATGACCTTAATAATAATTGATATTTTCTTATATAACCAATAATTAAGAAGATCTTGATGGATTGGAAAAGGGAGATATGGGTCAAGACAAACCTTACATCGTTTTTTTTTTTGTTCAACGACCTTATTACATCGTTGATGATTGAAAATCGTTGATACCGAAAAGTAAAAGCTACAATGGGAAGTTTCATGGCAACGTCAAGTCCAAGCTTTCTCCATTGAATCTTAGCAACAAAACAACAATTGAATCCGACAAAATAAAAAAGGAATCCCACTCCTTGAGAACACAAATAGATACACACATATAAATACAAAATAATAATTATTAACAATCAAATCATATAGATTAATCGAATAAATCTCGAAATATTTTTGGCAAAATGGGTAAAATAGATGCTTTTCAAGTTTTTTCTACCTCCGATAAAGTTTGGGATTTGATTCCAATAAATACACATATTTAAAATATTTTTCTACAAGAAAACCTACTAACACTAGAACAAATATTAAATTTATCTTTTTATACTATAACGCAGTCCATGATTTGCCGGTTGGTGTCTTTCTACAGATTGCTTAGACAGCTTTGCTTGTTCCACATATATACAGCAAAAGGTCATTAGTATAATATTTACACTTTAGGTTATACGTAAACCGTGTTTAATTATTCCCATGTTAAGATTTTTTACTAATATTCCGGATCTCATTCCTCGCACACACACACGTGGTCTAACCAAAGATTTAAGAAGGAAATTGAAGTCGCAGTTCCTTTTTCCATTTAATAAAAATCGAATAAAATAAAAGTTATTGTAAATTTTTAGGTTTGGCTTAATCAAATCTTGATTTTTCATTAGTATCGGAAAAAAAAGAGAAAATAGAATGAATAGTAACATAATGTATTTAGTAAAGACACAGAAATTCAGAAGCCTGAACGGATTCAAAGCTTATAACATTGTGGAACAAGCTATAGAAGAGCAACGAAATAAGGGACTTGGACATGGTATGATGTAGTCTTATGGCGTTCGAAGGAAGACAAATTCAAAACGAGATTCAACACTAAAGCAACTTGGAACCGCATCAGAAGTGCAGAGCAAATCAAACCGTGGTAGGAGAGTTTGTGGTTCTAACATTATACTCCAAAATATGCTTTCCATGCCTGGTTAGCAGTAAATGATCGATTGGTTACGGGGAGAGAATGCTCAAATGGAGTGGAGGCGCTAACGGTACTTGTGCACTCTGTTCGAGCAATACTGAAACACGAAGCCATCTTTACTCTAAGTGACTTTACTCTGAAGAAACTTGGAGGAATCTCACACAAAACCTCATGAGAACAAGGTATACGGCTAATTGGGAAGAGATATTGGGGTATTTGACCGATTGTACACAAGATTACACAATTCTGTTCTTGATGAGATATGTTTTCCAAGCTATTCTACATATTATATGGAGAGAAAGAAATAATCGAAGACATGGAGAAAAGTCGCAAACGTCATCGCTTTTAGTCAAATTCGTTGATAAGCAGGTTCAGAACCGTATATCAACAATACGAGGAAGCAAGGATGGTAAAATGGATGGAGCAACGGAGATGTGGTTCTCCTCATGACCATAAGTTTCGGTGTAAATTACAATTTTTCTGAGTTTTCTCTTTAGAAAAGGTTGACAAAAACATAGCATTTGATGTAAAACATTGTTTTGTGGCTTTGAATAAAATTGACATTAAATTCAAAAAAAAAATGTATTTAGTAAAACCAAGGCAGAATTTGCATGTCGTCATTCGAGATTAATCATATGGACACGGAAAAATCATCTTTATAAATGGGAAAACCTGAAAGAAAATTATTCTCTCCGTTTGGCCAAATGTTTTGTTTTGTTTTTCGTAATGTTTTCAACTTTTAATAATACAAAATTAATTGTACTTTTATAGTTGGGACTTGATACCGATTTTTGTTATGAATGAAATAATACAATTGTGGGTTTATAAAAAACCTTAAACATCATTTAAAATAAAACAGAGGAATACCTAGCTATGATTATGTAGACGAAATTCGAGATATAACCTAAAATCCCAACACATTTCATCAAAAAAAATAAAAACATACTTTGTAATACACACGTTTTGACATTTATTTTATCATTTAGTTTAAAAAATGTGTTTTGCATTGTAGCTAAAAGCCTAAAAACACTGAAATGAAAATGAAAATAGATTTTTACTAAAAGCAGAATGTATTATGAAATTCAGTTTAGTTATAACTAAACTGATGTTCTTTAAACTGATGTTATTTATCATATGGTCTTTAATTTAATATAACTAAACTGAATATATATATTTTTTTTTCTCTGAAATGAACATCAAGCTTTATCATATGGTCTGAAATGAAAATGAAAACACTAAAGAACATCAGTTTAGTTATATTTTTTTCTCTAAAATGTGAATACTATTATAAATTAAAAAAGATTTTTACTAAAAGCAGAATCTATTGTTTGTACTATCTTGACCACACACAAAAAAACAAAGTAATACTACGAATTGGTAGAATGAACAGAGTGGTCATCTAAGCCAAAGGGACATGAGATTGCAAAAGTGTTTTCTATGTCTTTTAGTTGGGATTGTGTTTCTGATTTCGCGATCAATACTTTTATAGATGGTAAATGTAGGGATCAAAGTGTGTTTGTGGAGGACATTGTTCATTTGACATCAACTAGTTAGCCAATGAATTAAGTTAACAATCGGTTTAATATTATACATTTTTACTTGCCAAAAACTTTTCTTATTTTTAAGTTTTATTTTTTGTCGACACAATCAAAAACATAATTTTTTTTTTAAAACACATGTGAAGCTAAACCTATAATCACCTCTAACGGATTATAAAGCATGATTTATAAATTCTCAAATCGAATTTAACCCAAATAGAACTTATAAAAACTATGTAATAAGAAAGTAATTTGAATGGTGGTAAGAATTCTAATTGTTTTTACAGAATTCAAAATTTTAAAAAACTTGTGTAATAGTAAAATATCAAATATTGTTTAGGACAATTTCCAAAAAAAATCATATTTTCAAGTTTTTTTCCAAAAACCATATTTTTAGTTATTTTTTCCAAAAATACCACCTTTTATACAAAGTTCCAAAAATACCACAAAATTAAAATTCACTTTTAACATTCAAAACTATACCCTCAACCCCAAACACAAACCCTACCCCGTAAAACTATACCCTAATTTTGGAATAATTAACCCAAACCCAAAAATTTAAACTATAATCCTTAAAAATCAACTTTTAATTATGTGGTACTTTTGGAACTTTGGATAAAAGTAGTATTTTTGGAACTTTTGAAAAAAAATGGTATTTTGGAAAAAAAAACTTCAAAATGTGGTATATGAAAGAATTTTTCTATTTTTAATGAAAGTTTTAAAATAATAATACGACATTTTATATCTTTACGATGCTTTAAAATAATTTTAGAATTAGTAGCCATAAAGGAACTCAAAACAATTTTTTTTAAAGCCACAACTCAAAAGATATGACACGAAAAGACAAAATCCTACAAAATAACCATAAAACGGTTATTTTCGAGAATCCACGAACCTACAAAATTGAAAGAACACAACCCTTCAAAATAACCATAAATCGGTTATCTTCGAGAAGACACGAACTAAAAAAATTGGAATGACACAACCCTTCTAAATAATCATAAAGCAATCTTTTCGGAAAAACATAATTCTACGAAATATTTTTGAAAATAAGCGATCTTACGAATTCGAAAGCACACAATCCGTTAAAATAACCACAAATTAGTTTTTTACGAAACAAATGCGACCCTATGAAATACTTTTTAAAGGACACGACCCTAAAGTGTATATATATGTAGTTTAAAACCAGTTTTTAAAATGACACAATTCTTCAATTATTTTTTTGAAGATTGTTATTATTAATAGCGAAAATTTGCGACCCTTTGATTTTTTTTTCAAAAGACGTTATCCTACGAATTCGAAAGGACATAATCCTTCATAATAACCATAAAACAGTTTTTCGAAAAAACGCGACTCTACAAAATATTTTTTAAAAGACACGACTCTAAAATATATATATATATATATAGAACTAGTTTAAAACCGTCTTTTATAATCAACTCTTCGATTTTGTTTTGTAAATTATTATTATTATTAGGGAAAAGTTGGAACCATACAAAAAAAAATCAAAAAGACGCGAATTTACGAACTCGAAAAGACTCAATGCTTCAAAATAACAATAAAATAATTTGTTTTCCAAAAGACGTAACTCTACGAAATTCTTTTAGAAGACAGGACCCTAAAATATGTATATAATAATAGTTTAATTCACAACTCAAAAAAATACGATTTAAAAAGATGTAACTCTTGAAAAAAAACCATAAAACAATTAATCCGAAAAGATGCAACTGTTCAAATTTTTTTTGAAAAATCACTCAAATGCAAAAGAAAAGACCAAGAACTAAGCTTAACTATATATAAAAAAAGAGAAAATCGCATAAAAAACTTTAAAGGTGGCTCGTACTGACACTTTAAACTTTGAGAGTTTAGCACTATCACTTTAAACCTCCAACTTGACAATATTCACAATATAAACTACCAACTTGACATTTTAATACGCGCCGTCAAAATATTAAACGGAATAGTAAACGTTGTTAACAGAAAAATAACTCCATTATCTTTTCCGTTAGAGTAATTAATTTTGTTTTACTTCTTTTTTTTTTGAGGGTGTATAATATATTTAGTTTTTTTGTAAGGTGTGTTATTAAAATAAAAAAAAATCCCCAAATCAGCTTGAGAATTAGGGTTTTTGGGATAGAGATCCTCATGATGTTTGATCTTATTATATATGGCTTCAAGATCAGATCAAAGCTTCTAGGAATTGAACAAAACAAATTCAAGCGTGAGAAATCACTTCTTCATTCTGAGTTTCATCTCTTGATATGGGCGAAGGTGTGTCTATTAGATCCACCTTGAATGTAAAACCCAGAATGACACACTTGAAATTGAACAAGATATACACACAATCACGCATTGAAATTGAACAGCCAAAGGAATGGTATAGAACGATATCCCCACATTGGACTAACACATATCATTCCCTCATAAACCTTAATCCTCAAAATTCCTAAGAAATCTGAAACAAGATCTCCGCCTGTTCTTGTAACGGACTTTGTAAACAGTTCTGCCGTTTTCGCGTTCGTGTTGAGTTTCATTTCTCGAGATCGCCGGCCGAGGTTCTGTTACCTACCATAGGTAACGGTGGTGATGGAGATCGTATGTTGGAGAGGATGAAGTAAGAGATGGAGACGACGTATTATAGATTTATATGTTTGGAAATTAAACAAAAGTTTGTGTGGCAAAATGGTTGTGTGAATTGTGGAGGTTAGCTAGAGTTCACGTGTTCGATTCCCAGCATTGCGTAGGTTTGTATTTTATTTGTTTTTTAAATAAATTAAAAACATATTATTCAAATAAATCAGACAGTTTTTTTTAAAAGTAAAACAAGTTTAACAGAATTATTTTTTTTGTTAACATCGTTTACTATTCCGTTAAATATTTGACGGCGCGTATTAAAATGTCAAGTTGGTGGCTTATATTGTAAACTAGTATTTGACCCGTACTACGTACGGGTTAGGAATCACTTGAATGTTTTTTTAACTAAAAACTGTTAAAAGTTAACGTATACGATTCAATGATTGAATCTTTCTTTTCCAACTCAAGGGTGAATCTAGTTTTAT
The DNA here is from genome assembly GCA_900128785.1 of Arabis alpina. Lineage (NCBI taxonomy): Eukaryota > Viridiplantae > Streptophyta > Magnoliopsida > Brassicales > Brassicaceae > Arabis > Arabis alpina. The sequence goes on from LT669793.1 coordinate 24,915,059, forward strand.
GCTTGGTAAAATACCATATTATAAGGAGTGGAAAAAGCATTATTCGGAAAATCAATACAACCCAAAAAACTTCTCAGGACTGATTGATACAAATATTGTGTTTATTGAGACAAATATTGTGGTCTTATTAATGCTTTTAGTGATGATAGAAAACTAACGGTCTTTTTTAATTATAAAGGATATGAATAGTTTTTTTTTCAAAAATGGTAGTTATGGATGAGAAAATTTAGGTTTCTTTCTAGATTTTCTTTTAAAAAAAAACCGTTGTGTTAACTTTTTTTCTATTTTTAATTTATAGTTTTGAATGATTTTCCACTTGTCACTCTCTCATTGCACAAGTGGCTTGTGATTTAGTAGTAAAAGATATTGTCAAGTTGGAAGTTTAAAGTGATAATGTTAAACTCTCAAGGTTTAAAGTGTCAGTACGAGCCACTTTTAAGGTTTTTTATGCGATTTTCTCTAAAAAAAAAAGAAAATTCACAAATAAATCAATAGATTGCACACGTATGCATACGACCAAATTATTTAAAAAAAAAAAACACAGATTATGAGTGTATTATTAGCCAACATGCATTTTTATTTATACACTCCAAAGCTCATTAGTTCTAAAATAATTAACTATCAAATCATCAAAATGCCTATCTGTTTCTCCTTCCATTGCACGAGAAAACTCAGAAAAAGTTAATCACGTATTAATGTTTTAAACCTAATTTGTAATCCACCGTTAGTTAAGTAATGACCAAATAGCACGTCTTAGTGGGGGTTGAATATTGGATTACAAGTATTCGTGACGTGTTTATAAATACAAAACATTAAATTTTAAAATAGATAAATAGAAGTTTATTAAGGAACACAAATCACTTCTGGTTGGCATCAATGTGCTTAGTTGACAATTAACCATTGACCCATCATGTCATCATCATCATCATCTATTAAACTCCATAACAGCTAAACAGCCATCAATTCTTAATACCCTGCTTTCCAAAACAGAAACGAACAAAATATGTAAAGCACACCCACTTTATCACATTTACGGTATATTTAATTTCAAATAGCGAGGATGTGGTGCAGAACGAAATAAACGAGAGATGGTGATTTAAACATTAATAAAAATGAATATATGTATATATATATATATATAAGTATAGTTTGTATATATGTGTTTTTGTTACTGATTTCGATTGATAATTTCGTACTAGGTAGCTGTTTTAATAGTTACCAATCATAAAACGATATCGAAACTGTTACATTCAATTTTATATACAATTATTTTTACATATATCTTTTTATAATTTTGTATTATTCTATAACCGTTCCAATTTACAGCTACAAAAATTGTCATTTTTATATTACACTAAAATATATTGTTTAGTACAAATTGAAACGATATACACATCATAATTAGTATAAATTATATTTTGTGAACCATATTTCAATTGTTATCCACATTCAAGATCTATAATTTTTAATAACTAAAAACAAAAACACCATGTAGTATATATTTATACACTATTAAGTATTAACTTGACAAGCTTATTTCTTCTCCCTTCTCCAATAACTTGTAGAATTCATGTAGGAGTAGGACACACTTACTGAACGAGACATGTCATACTGATTTGACACGTCATTTCTTAACGACTATGACATGTGGCAGATTTTGCCATGTCATATATCCAAATCAGTCTTTCTTTTTGTGTCATCTTCCTCACCGTCCCCGTGAAACTCACAAATTCTATTCTTTTTCCCCAACTTTTTTTTTTAATTTTGGTCATGGAAAAGCCACGTCTATTTAGTTTTAAATTCAAATGTTTCAAACCATGTATTTCCAAGCAATATTTTAGTACTAATTGTTGAATAAATGTAGCAAATTCTCTTTTTTTACATCAAGTGTGACACATTTATGAACGGGATTCGTCACTTTTAAAACATATATACAGTAGTAATCAAATTTCAGTCTAAGATATATGTTATGGTGACGAATGTATAATATTACCTTTCACACTTTTTAAAAATAGTATTAATCAAATTTCAGTCTAAGATATACACTACGTTTTTACTTTTTTATATTTTTGAAAAGTGATATTGTTTATACTACGAATGTGTACAAACATAACAAAAATATATATATATATATCATTAATCTACTAAAAAAATTAAAATATTAGGATGTAAAAAACTTGTCAAATTTAATTTTCCGCTATTTGATCATTTAGTTATTTTAATATTTCACCGTTTAGGTGACGTACTAATTAAATCCTAGTTATTACTATTTGATTTGCTTGGATCAATTATTTTACTAGTTCACTTGCTTGGATGATATCTAATTATTGTTCAGATCACATCGAAATGAATATTGACTCGAAGGATATGTAAGTATAATTTGCCAAGTCCTAGTGTCCATCCCTACATACTCGACAATGAATTTAAATTAAACATTAAATGGTTGGATCTCGTAGCTTCTTGGCCAATCAAAATCAAAGGTTTAAAGTATATGAAAGCTAATAATCTCTTCAAGTTCGTAAATGAATACTATAAGATGCTTTAAAAAGAATTGTAACTGGGAACCATATAAATGCATGGTCCCTCTTTATTTATTTATAGGATTACGTTATTATCACAATAAATTTTAGATCATGCAACTTATATACATCCCCACATCATATCACCATCATACATAACTACCATTTAACCCCAAAAAAATACATCACGAACCAAACAAAAACAAATCAAACAAGAAGTTTTAAGAGAATACTAATTACTATCAAAGTTTACTAATTTTGTCTAATGACGATGCCGTTTCTGACAAAACATCTTCATGCAACAAACATACTCGTTCCCATTCACACCTTTATACTTTCATATCAGTCAGTTCCTTAATCAATCACTAATAACTCTTTTTTATATATAATTAAGGAATCTATGGTTTTACCACCAGACAAATCTTCTGAGATAAATGTAGTCGTTGAGCTCCTTCACCAAATTTTTGTAATAAATGTAAAATGTAGTACCATTTCAATTCGTAAGACCAATTGTGCATGTCTTTTATCCGTGGGGGATTTGTAGGAAACTCTTTTATCAAAGAAACATGCTTGTTTCTGATTGGTTAGGCACTTCGACAAAATTGGTATTTCTCATATGAAATCTAATAAAAACAAACGAAAAAGAGACATTATTAGTAAAAATGATCAATAAATATGATTCATAACACAGTCCCTAAACTCGTAATTATAAACCAAAACAAAGGGTAAATTAGTCACAACACAAAGCTGTCATCCTCCCAACTTACTTACAGCCTGTCATTGCCCCCACTGGTCGTTCAAACTTCAAAATTAAATTAAACACAAAAAACCATAATCACAAAACGACATAATCCTACGTGGCAAATCATTTTATATATACACACACAAAAACACATTTCTCTTCTTCATCTCTCACTATTCAACTCTTTCACCGGAGAAACCGAGTCGACGACGACAACGACTTAGTGAGTCAACCAAATGGGTATATGCAGTTCTTACGAGTCGACACAAGTTGCTACGGCGAAACTGATCTTACAAGACGGTAGGATGATGGAGTTTACAACTCCGGTTAAAGTTGGTTACGTTTTACAAAAGAATCCTATGTGTTTCATTTGTAACTCTGATGATATGGATTTTGATGACGTTGTATCCGCCATAAGCGCCGAAGAAGAGCTTCAGCTTGGTCAGCTTTACTTCGCTTTACCTCTTACCTCTCTTCATCATTCTCTTAAAGCTGAGGAAATGGCTGCATTGGCTGTTAAAGCTAGCTCTGCTCTTATGAGAAGTGGTGGTTCTTGCGGTAGAGAGAAGTGTAAGTGTCGTAGGAAATGTGTTTCTCCGGTTATCTTTTCGGTTAGGAGAGTATCACCGGTGGGAAACAGCGGTGGTGTGACGAGGAACGGGAAGAGACGCGGTGGTGGTGGTAGTGGGAGGAGGAAGTTTGCGGCGAAGTTGAGTAAGATAGAAGAGTAAAGGGTAGTTTGGGGATTTTTAATTATTAATTATAGGGTTAAGTTTTGTAAATATGTTAGTTTATGTAAGGGGGGATGCATATTGCATTTTTACAACGTTGGAAAAGTGATCGTATTTGGTTTACTGTATCCATATGATTGGATGATTTCTGTTTTATATTTTAGATCAAAACGAAAAAAAAATCCATAGTATGGATTCAAAGATACAATTTTACCCTTGTTTGCATGTTGGTGCATGTTTTTTCCACTGTTTTCTTTCGACAAAGACTAGTTTAATTGTTTGATCAGAGTATGCCTTGTTCTATGGATAAGAAAGGACCATATGTATGATTTTCGTAAATGGTGTTTTGATTGGAAGTTAAACTAAAACCAAACAAACAAAATAATAATAATTTATGGTGTAAGCATATACATATAGGTGGAGTCCACTATCATAATATGGACGGAGATGTGTGTTTGTTACTTTGTTGTAATTGACTTTTGAAAGAAACACTTTCACATCTTCCTCAATATTGTTTTCTCTCTCATTGGGCTAGTTTTTCTTTTTTAACATGTAATAATTCGAACCAAAAACTTATTAATCTCTAGGTAAATGTAGCTCTTAATCTATAGCCGTCGACCGAGTTTAGTGATGGACTTAAAACGTGACAAGAATTTTTTACCAAATGGGAATGAAAGAGATTCGAAAGAAAATCGAACAAAAGAAGAGCAATGACGCCATGTATTTGACTCTTTTACGACAAAACCACTTTAATTATCATTGGCTAATCTTCTTTCAAGTTTTTTTAATATGCAAATATAGTATGCTAAAATAGCTATGTTATTACAGTGGACGTGTTTTGGAAGAAACAAATGACAGTAAGGAGCATAATGAATTTTGAAGAAAACTAGTTTTTTTAATTCAGTTACACTCATGATGAAAATATATTGAACTGAACAAAATTGATGACGTCTGACTTTTTTTTCCTTGTAGCTGTGAGAACAAACATATGAAGAAAACTAAATACAAAACTTAAGCATTTGAATGTTAAAAGACACATAATTGGATTGAATCGAAAGATAAACACAATTCAAACTTGATTCGTTTAGTGGAACAAAAGGTACTTAGACACATGATATTTGCATATGACATTGTGAGATCTGTCTCATGGTTCAAAGTCCGGAAGCGACTATAGAAACATATTTCTAGCAATGCTCTATCTTTTAGGATTGATTAGTGACATAAAAAAATATGATAAACGAAAATAATTATACAAACAATATAGAATACTGATAATTATTAATCGGTTTTTGTTATTGATCTATACTAATAAAATGAAACATTCGCTACTAATTGATAATCACACATTTCTACGACATTTCCGGTTCAATTCTCAACTTTAATAACATTGACATTTATTTTACGGTTGTAATTCTGCAACGAAACATAGCATAGATTCAGTAATTGACTTTAAGAGACCCTACACGCTTAGGGGTTAGGTCTGAGACACATCACCCGATTTGGTCCTATGCCATATGATGCATCATGATTCATGATGAAGTCACTTTCTTGGGATTACGATAACATTTTCTGGTGGGGAATTTATTTTGGTTTTACAGCTATTGATAAGCTAGCTAGTAGCTTATACATGCAAATGAAACCACATCACACACTCGACCGCCGGATTGGTGTGGGATTTTTATGGCGTATTTATATGAGTAATCCGATTAACGGTTTAGTTTTAATGTGTTCAGTATCTCTTTTGCCCAATAGTCAAAGAGTTAAAAACTTGTACACTGGTCACCAGATTCGATATTGATTCCGGAGAATGCAGATTTACAGATTGATGGATACAAAATTTATCAGAAATTTTTGTTGCATTACAAACATAGTCGTATGTGATTTTGTGTGTTGCAGAAAAAAATAGTCTATCGTAAAAAAAAAAAAAAAAAAAAAAACTCGTAAGTGTAGTGTAAATTGTAATTAAAAATGTTTGTCATGGATCTGTATGTTGCGGTAAGACATGTATCGTAGAATTATCCATCATAATCACATGTACTACAGGTTATTGGAATCGATCGGTTGATTCATTTGTATAGAATTAAATCAAATATATCAATTAATTATATAACGACGATAAAATGAATGAATACAACTATTTCTAATTAGGTTTCAGTTTGGTTTTTGGTTTGGTTTTAGTAAAAATATTTAACCTAAATATAAATATAAATAAAATATAAATATAGTAATATGGTTTGGTAATATCCATACATGAGTCTTGATCCATTTTGACATCTATACCCATACATTCTCACGATCCGCTTTGACCATTACTGTTGCATTCAACAAGTTTTAGTGATATTAATGTTTTATTGGAGCGTTACAACAAGTAATTTTTGTCCTTATATCATTAAGGTTGCATTCAACAAGTTGTAGTGTAATTAATGTTCTATTTGAAACGTTACGATAAGTGATTTTTTACTCTTTAACATTAACGTTGCATTCAACAATTAGTTTTAATTTCTTTGGGCTTAAACTCAGTCCAAAATGTTTTTTTTCTTGTGGTCCATACATTCTCAAGACCGGCTCTGACCATTACTGCTGCATTCGATAAGTCGTAGTGTCATTAATGTTTTATTGGAGCGTTACTATAAGTAATTTTTGTCTCTATATCATTAAGGTTGCACTCAACAAGTCGTAGCGTAACTAATATTCTATTGAAACGTTACAAGTGATTTTTGACCGTATATTATTAACGTTGCATTCAACAATTAGATTAATTTATTTGGGCTTAAACTCAGTCCAAAATGTTTTTTGTTTGTGGCCCCTACATTCTCAAGACCGGTTTTGACCATTACTATTGCATTCAACTCGTAGTGTTACTAATGTTTTATTGGAGCGTTACAACAAGTAATTTTTGTCCTTATATCATTAAGGTTGCATTCACAAGTCAAATCGTAACTAATGTTTTATTGAAACGTTACAACAAATGATTTTTAACCTTATATCATTAGCAGTACATTCAACAATTAATTTTTATTTTTATTAGCTTAAACTCAGTCCAAATTATTATTTTTTCATGTTGCCCTTACATTCTTAAGACCGGCTCTGAAGTCGTCATGTCATTAATGTTTTATTTGAGTGTTACTATAAGTAATTTTTGTCTCTTTATCATTAAAGTTCCATTTAACGAGTCGTAGCGTAACTAATTTTCTGTTGAAACGTTACACCAAGTGATTTTTGATCCAAATTGGTATTGATAAAAATATTTAACTTAAACAACAATATGGTTGTTTTCGGTTTGGGCGTTTTAGTGTATTTTGTTTAATTTGGTTAGGTTTGGAATCACTTCACTTCAATTTCGGTTTTAGATTTCAATATAATGAAACCAATTGTTTTTTATTACATTAAAATTTGCTTTATTTCAAAGAGTCAATCCACTCATATCATTAATGGATAAGGAGAAATAAAACAATTCCACTCATATCAATACAAATTATAATATTAAATATAACCAAAAAATAAAGAAATCAGAACCATACAACTAGATCTTAACTAATAACATAACCAATGTTTTTAAAACCGGACCGGCGACCGAACCGGATTTTTTTTGGGTCGTGGGTTAATATGGTCCGACCGGATCTAACCGGGGTTCAACCGGGTTCAATAATATTTTAAAAATATTAGTAAATAGAATTTGTTCATTATATGTATGTGCATAACTATCCAAAAATCAAACAAAATATTAAGTTTAGTACAAATATTTAGGAAAACAAAAAAAACTTCAATAGCTATAATAAAACTAAATAAAAAAATGATGATACTTAAATACATAACTAATCTTTTTGTCTAAAATTTTAAAAAGATTATAATTATTTGAATTTTTTTTTTTTCATTGAATATGATTACATTAGAAAAAATGTTAAACTTTTACTATTTCATTATCTATAAACATTATTTTTCTAATTTTAATTTTGATAAACATATTAATTAAAGAAAAATGAAATAAAAATATGTTTTTTTTAATTAAAAAACAGTTGAACCCGGTTTGATCCGGGTCAACCGGTTCGCCGGTTCCCGGTTTTTTGCCGGTCCGACCCGGTTCGATAGCCGGTTCAACTACTTTTGGGTTTTTATATTGACCCAAACCGGACATGTGACCGGTTCGCGGTTGAACCCGGTTCAACCGCCGCCGGTCCAGTCCGGTTTTAAAAACATTGAACATAACACAATCCAATAAAAATGTAAAAGATAATAATTATCAAATCTGTTTCATCGCTTCATTGTTCATCGTCTTCATTGCTTTAATAGCAGTTTGGATGTATAAAACCATCTTGAAATTTTTCATTTATTCTATCAACATCCCTAGAGTTTTGTCTTTCTTTGTACTTTTAACAATTTACAAAACACCTAGATCTACTACAAAACAAAAAAATTACATTAAAAGAAAAACAAATAGTAACCTCATCACTTTTATGAATCTAGCCCATCTATTTATTCGCTAACTTAGTTATTCAAAAGTAGTAAAGAACCATACCATACAAATGAAAAAGATGCATAATTCACATATGATCTTTGATCTGTAAATAACAAAACCACACAAGAACAAATTAATATAGACACAACTTCAACGATATGAAAACCACCAAAAAATCTCCCTTTTTCACTATAACCCAATGGGTAAGATAGGTGGCAGCGTTTCGAGTAAAGAAATAGTGTTACCATTTAGACGAGCGGTTGGAACGAGCGATTGAAACAGGCGATTAAAACAAGAGGTTGGAAAGGTCGTTTCGACGTGAAAAGAGGCGGTTCTAAAGACCTTTTCAAACGCTAGTAAAAATGGGCGTTTGCAATTGCATACTCGTATGTGAATAATTGTTTTTTTGTTTTGCTTCTAAATAAATATTTGTAAATATCTTTATAAAATTATTTCTAACACACATGCATGAATAATTGTAATATACATTTATTTCCAAATAATTTATGTTATTACTTTTAAATTATTTATTAATGCATATATATTTCTAGATCAACTAAATAAAATTTGATCATATAATCTGACCCGTTTAAAAAATTGGTTGCATGTACAGATTAAATACTGTTTATTTTAGACGAGTATTTTAATTATTTTGCATGTCCAACAATTATAACATATATAATATATACACATGCATATAATTTTTGCTACAATGAATCTCCATAATTTAATTAGACGGTTTTTTTTCTTCTAGATGATGATTTTAATTATGACGTAAATGATGATGAAGAAACACAGAGACAACATGCAACTCCTGAAGATATATATATATTTAAAACATATAACTACTATTTTATTACGTAATTTTATTTAATTATACTTTTCAACCGCTATATTGTTACCAATCAAACTTATATTTCAACTGCTCCTTCTTACGAAACCGCCTTCTCTAACCACTGGTTTTAACCTCCTCATTTCAAACCCTTCAATACAACCGTTCAAAAAAAATTAACTGCTCGGTTGAAACGAAGTGACCAATCTGACCCAATAAGTTTATAAACAGATTTCGGTTCAGTTTTCGATACAATCATTTTGGTTTAGCTGCGTCTGCTATTTTTTGGTCCACCGGTATGGTAGCAAATGCTGGAACGCAATATGAAGGGAGTGGGAGTAATAAGTTTTGGACAAATCTTTAATGAGACGTACGTGCGGTGCCAAACCATCATGGCCTACTTTTAAAAGCCCACTTCTTCTTTTGTTTTTTTGTGTATTACTCCTTCCGTTGCAAATTACTTGTCATTCTAAATGTTTTCACACAAATTAAGAAAATAATTAAATTTTCTATTTTACCCCTAATTAATACACTATTTTGTTTGATGTAAATAATTATTAAGCTGAAAGTTAAGGGTAAAAAATGGAAAAATAGTAATAAATTTGTATTAGAAATACAAAACGACAAGTAATATGAAACAAAAAATAAATGCTAGAATGACAACTAATATGCAACAGAGGGAGTATATATTTACTAGTATTACTACCCGTGCTACACGCACGGGTATATTTTTTGCTTCCATTAATTTTTGTTTTATAATTGTACCTCAATTATATACACGATTATTTGTTTAACTTTTGAAAAAGTTATTTGTGAGAGGTTTAAGAGATCATGGCTTAGTGGAGAAGAGAAGTTTTGAAACAAATTTATGCTTCCGTTTTTTTTTGTTTTAAATTTTAAATTGCAGAAATAAATATGAAGCACTTTCCACATGTTAACACATAATTGGTTATGTGACTTGTGATTTAGTAGTTAAGGATGAAGGAATATAAAATTAATTAAATTATACAATCATGCATCTACCAAAGTATATATCAGAAATAAGCAAAAACCAAACATATGAACGCGAGGCAAAGTTATAGAGTAGACAGTCTTTTATATACAAAGCACTTTAAAGTGTATTATATAGTGTATAAATACACTTAAACAAAACCCTATATAACATGAAAAGAGAGAAAAGAAAAAGACGAGAGAATTTAATCAGAAAAAAGATAGGAGCAAAAGAGAAACAAAGGTTTACGTTCATAAAGCTATCCACGATATTTTTTTATTCAAAGTGTGTGTATAACATCCCACTACTAAAAAGCTTTTGATTTTGTTTTTGTCCTTAAGTTTATATCATGCATGCTTTTGAATGATAAAAACGGTGCCTTCTTCCCGAATAAACATTAGATTCATGAGTAGTAATTAAAGAGTACTTTATTCTCTTGATACTTTTAGTTTAAAGTGTATGTATTAAAAAATTATTTGAAACAATTCAATAATTTATTAAAAGTCTCCTGAATACAAATGGCCACAAAATATCATAGCAATTTATAACATGTACTAAAAATATCTTATAGTAACAAAACAATTAGAACATCTTTTATTTTGATACGGAAGTATTACTTTCAGAGTGTCAATCTTGACCATTTATTGTAATAGTACCTGATTGTTGGGTGATTATAATTTGTAATTTAGCAATTTATATCAATCATGTTGTCGTGTAACCACATGAATATAATTTTGATAAGAATTCAATCATTTATGTGTGAGTTAGACATAAATAAAACTCAATTATTGATATTTAACCAGCATTTTTTGTTAAAGAGATATTTAGCCTGTATCCATCTAAAAAAAAAACAATTTCTCATGTAGTTTTTATTTTTTGGGAAGTGAAGATGTTGCATTAGACAAGTGTATTACGGAAGAAGAATGTCGTACTCTGATCAAAATACGAAACAAACAATAGTTTAACTAATAGATCGTTATGCACCAATAAAATAAATAAGGGAATTGATTTAGTATGTACATATACCTATTCTTCTAAAAAGAAAAACAACACAAGCCAAAACATCATCCCGGATTGGTAACCACTAAACGGCAAGCAGTGTTTCCTTTATCTCTATTTCTACTCTCTACACTTGCAATACTATACACTTCACCAATACATCACAAATCAAAACCCTTATCAAGAGGAACACATGAAATCTTTCATCTAACAACTTCTCTGGCAATTAAATACCGAAACACGAAACTATGAGGCGTCCATTCGACAATACTCTTTCGAGATCTCCCTGAGTTAAGTTTCTTTACGGTTTTTTTCATTTTTTCGGGGAGACATTCTTGAATCATCTCCATCAATGCCGCTTGACTCATACCTGAGTCTTTGCTAAAAGATTCAATGATCTTTGGCAAGACTATTTTCTGGTCTTTTTTAACCCCAAACATTGCGCGAATGTACTCTTCTTTTGCTGCTTCTAGCTCTTGGTATATTCCCTTTGGCGTATAAACACGAATCTACACGCCAAGAAAACAAACATTCAAGATCTTTCAATTTCCAAAGAAGATTAAAAAGTTGTGTACGCTTTCTCTACATACCGCTGGATCAGAATGGTTGCCAGCACAAAGGGAAAAGTATAAGAGAGGCTCGGAATGGTCAAGGGAATATTCTTGATGCTCATCTCCGGTTCTGAACTTTCTCGGGATGAGTAATAACTTCAGCCACTACAAACAGAAGAGAGAAAGTTTAAGACACAGCCACATTGACAATTTCTGGTTTTGAGTTATGCAAGAAGAAGGCCCTACCTGGCCAGGACGAGGCATCCTGATGCGAAGAATATAACTTTGTATCGCTTCTATGCTTACCATGCGACCTCCTATTTTGTAAGCTGGCTGGAAAATGAGCAGAGACCAAAAAATGTCAATATCATTCTAAAAATTTTGGGTTTTAAATCTATCTTCTTGAAGTCAACCAAGAAAAGTGTTGATAATATTACCTTGGAGAGCAGTAAAAACCGCTTCCCATTGTTTTGTGGAATCCCATTTGCCAGAAATGTCTGCAATGGTCAAAACCATGTTTAAGTTAAAAAGATTACAGTAGAATAAGACATAGTTAGATCAAAGGAACAGGGAGAAAACCGCGTACGTGCATCACAAGCGCGTTATGTATGTTAATCCAGAACGCCAGTTTCTCTTGATGTGTCAACTTTCTGGGATCAACACTTTCCAGTTGCTTAATAAGCAAGCTGTATAAATATAAACCAATGACAGCTATCAGCATACAATTGAGTGAAAGAACGATGAAAGACTCGGATACTGCTATTTTAAGGCTGACCTGAAGTTTCGATTCATCAGGTCAAGGTCACGTCCTTTCCTGTGGTTTCGATGAATGACTGACACTTCGATCATTGAGCTATAAGGTCCACTGAATTCAAATTGGTCATCGAAAGACGAGTTTTTTCTGAAGCTTGGACTCCACATATCATACTGGTCATGAGGTGAAAACTCGCTTGTTGATGATGGAGATGAACTTGGGGATGAGAAGCCGTGGTTTATCGATGGCGGGTCTGCAAGCTTGGAGTATATAGCTGATGCACATTTTATCATTTCCTCTGATAACTTGTTTGGAGTCATAAATATGTGATCGGATATTCGAGTTCCCATGTGTTCTGCAAGGCTTCCTGTATTTGATCCATTTTGTATATACTGTTTCATGAAAAGTAAGTTAAGTTACAAACTTTATAAACTCTGACATGTCAAAACAAGATGCTAGAACCAATGCAATGAGACTTACTTTCTTTACGTTAAATGGTTGGGAGTGGCAGACATATACCGAGTCTTCTGGTGGAGATATTCGATTATTGAAATTGGAACGTTGATTAAGCGAGGATTGGCAACGGCGAACACATGAATCGATGTCCTCCTTCTCTGAAAAACTTTGATCTTTCAGTCTATTGTCAAAGGAGAAACACCGAGAATCAATTGTTGAGTTTTCTTGATTGAACTGTCGAGCAGCAGAGCCAGGTTCCTTCAGTCTATTGTCAAAGGAGAAACACTGAGAATCCATTCTTGAGTTTTCTTGATTTAACGGACGACCAGCAGAATCGGAGTCCTTCAGTCTTTTGTCAAATGAGCAACACCGAGAGTCCGTGGCTGAGTTTTCTTGTATGCATCTAAAGTTAGGTGAATCTGGCTCCTTCTTGACTAAACCTGGACTCTTCAGTCTATTGTCAAAGGAGAAACAACGAGGTTCAGGTGTTGTTGATGAGAAGTCTAGACGTTTTCCTCTGAGAGTAGATTTAGGTGAATTCGAGCCATGTTGCTTCGATGCTGGAGATGCAGAAGATGGTTGTTGATCAAATGCTCTACGGTACAAAGATAAAAGGTACTGTTCCAAATGTGAAACTTCTAACTCTAGCACAGCAATTTCCTTGATCAATTCTGTTGGAGGCTGCATAATACAAGAATCATTCATGAGTTGCACAATACCAACGTTCCATCGCATACTTACATAAGAAATCAATAGTCTACCTTTTGCGAACAGTCGGCCATCGTATTGATGTCTCGAGAAGGTGTTTTATAGCCTAATGCCTTCTCTAAAGCACCACGGACATCGAACTGATTCTGTAATCTTTTCTCAAGCTCTATAATCTGAATGTAAACCAAAGACCATAAAGAAATCAATCATTCGAATCAAACAAATCACATTCAAGTAGAGAGAGCTACACAGCAGTTCATATACATACCTCTTGCTTCAAAGAGCTCTGGACTTTTACATCTGGTGATAAACTCTTCATTGTTTCAACAGATTTATCGCAGCAGCGAGGTAAGTCCTGACAAAAACCAGTTAAAGAAGTGTAAGAATCCCTTGTCCTAGAGTTCTTAAAATCAAAAGGAACTTGTTGGTTTTTGAACTCACGAGCTTGAAGCGTTGAGAAGCATTAAGAGAACAATCAATGCTATTATCTTCTTCAAGCTTCTTCTTTTCAAGAACATTGCAGCTAAAACAACCGATCAAGATACTAAGAATCAATCAAAACAGTTAAACAAAAACAAAAGATCAAAAACACACATTCTAGGAAATGTACACAAAAGTTTCAACCTTTTAGTACTAATCCTAAAATTCTTCAACAAAGACACAAACTTGACCCATCAAGCAGTGAAATTACTTTGCATCTAGGCACATTTCAACTACCCAACTTGACGAATGACCCATCAGAGACAAGTAACATGAAAGCTAAAAACAGAGCTAAATAAGAAAAATTGCCAAACCTCTTGGAACGCTTGTGTCTTTGTCTCTGCATTTTCTTGTCTTCAAATCCCATCTCTAAGATAACAAACCAAGAAAAGAAATCGTTAATATTTCTCGAGAATAGTGAAAACCATGGAAGCTCTAAAATCAAGAATTAGAACTTAGAAGTTAGAAACAACAAAGCTCACTTTTTGTTTGTACTGATCTCAAAGCAAGAACACAAAGAAGAATCTCTAAAATGGGTTTTGGCTTAAAGACAGAGAAAGAAACAAAGCTTTGATGTGTTTTCCTCAGATTCAAGAAGAAACCAAAACTCCAAGAAAAAAATAAACAATCACTTGTCTTGTTCCAACAAATCTGAGTTTCTGATAGCGATTAATTTTTCTTTCTTACTTGTACATAGAAGAAGAACATATATACGGATACAGCCAAGGAAATGTAACAAAGATTTGATGTTTTTTTTCTTCTCTCTTTCTCTCTCACGCGCTTAGGACACAGAGATTATATATACAGAGAAGAGCAAAAGAAGATAAAAAGGAGAACTGGGTTTTTACTTTTTGACCCTAGAGAGAGAGAATCTTAACTTAATAGTAGTACATCATCATTCGTTTAACACACACTCTTAGTCTTAGCCTTTATCAATATTTTTCTTTTAAGCTTTTTTTTGTTTTTGTAATAAGAGACTTCCTCTTTTTGCATTAAAAGCACAACATATTACGTGGGATATCGATATACGTGAAAATATTACTATCAACCTTTTTCACCATATGCTAAAATAATAGATAGTCTTTGACTACCTAATACTCTCTCGTTTTAGTTTATTTATATAAAAAAAGGATGTTTTGGTTGAATGTCTATAAAATTATGAGTGTTACAAGTGCACACTAGTATATATATAAATGATTTGTTTTGAATTAGAAATTCAAAACATTTGTATAATATTATAGAACAAACTGAAATAGATATAATCAAGTTCGAAAAATGTAGAATGAGGAACGAGATAAATAAGCCGAAAAATTATCATATGGAAGAATCGTGTTAGAATATCGAATATCGTAAGTTAAGATAATTTTACATAAATATATATATATATATATATCTAGTCATTATCAATTGTTTTGAGTTAATATTTATCAAAAAAAATTAGTCATATTTCATATTTGTCTACGTCATTTAACTAATAAAAATCATGTAGAATCATTATTTATTTTGTTTAGCAATTATGCAAACAATCATAAAATAAATAAATGATTCTATAGTTTTAAAAGTTTTTACTTAATGATTTTAACATTTCATTATGTATATATTGTTTTCACGGGTTTTATGTGTAATACAGCTATGCATAACCAATAATAGTAAATTGATATATTTTGCATGAGATTCAAAGTTAGAAAACATGCTAATAAAATTAATCCAAAGGAACTATATATACAATTTAAATATATATATATATGGTAATATATTTTAACAAACGTAAGAATCATTCTCTAAGGGTGGTGAAACAAGGAGTCACTGATAACTAATATATACAACAACAACAAAATTAAGTAAAAAATGAAATGTACAACAAAAGCCAGAGGGTAAAAAATCTTGGTTACTATTTTTGTGAGGAACCAAGAAAAACGAAAACAAAATGAAACAAAACTATATATATATACGAATATTATTTTGTCAATATTTGACGACTTTCAATTATAATATATATTAATGTACTGCCAAAGAAGAGCTACTCGAAAAGTAAAAACTATTGGTATGGGGCTTTCTTTGTTGGAATATCAGTGGGAGTTGTTAAACCATCGCATTGCACATTGTCTTCTTTCTTTCTTTTTGAAGAATACATTGCACACATTGTCTACGCTCATAGGATTATTAGGATGCTACGTTTTGTTTTTCCTTTCTTATATTTTTGCTACATTCTCTTAACTCTTGTATTCATTCTTAATTTTTAATTACTTACCATATACACCATCTTTACATGGTTTTTTCATGTTACTTCATATGCACTAACTTAAAGACTACATAATCTATATGACAAGTTCAGTGCAACTAGTCAAATCAATATGAGCTTGTTTAATTTTATTTTTTTGGTTGAAAACCAACTATATATACAAGTAAAGGAAAATAAATATTAAGTTTGCTCTGGAATTTAGTGCGATAAATAAAGATTAGATAAGTTTCCATCTCACTCGAGTTGTTGGTGCTTTAGGCCAACTAATTAGGATCAGATCGATTATTAAACCACTAACCAGTAATTCAATAAAATAAAAACTAGTTAGACTTGTGTTAATATTTTGTCAAACTATCCAAACAACCACAATTATACATTTGTCCAAACGATTTGACGTTTTTAACGTTTCCTTGTCTCAATTTAATTGTAAACAAAAATAATTGACAAGTCCATATTCCCCACTTGGTTTGACAATTTTTGCTCACTATTTCGTAGCCATCGATATTTTATTGTCTTCAACTCTCTTTTTTTCGTGTGCAAAATATTCATTTTCATTCAAAATCTTTTACATATCAAATCTTTCTAAGGTACTCTTTGCAAGAACATCATCAGAGTGATTCGATTCTCGTGGTACAAAATGAAACTGACATTCATCGAAATGTAAAGATAGAAATTCAATATAATTTTTTTGGGGATATACAAGTTGCTGCAATCATATTTTGCAATAACTAAATATCTATTATGCATATATTACAAAAAAAAAAGAGAATTATAAACACGGTAGAAAATTGTATATCGGTTGTTTCTACACCTATTTTTTAACAAAAAATGAAATTAGATTGAACTTTTAGAAAATTATCTTGCACACTATGTCCAAACATTTAACTTAATATTTACAATATTAAAAAAATGTATATGTATATATAGAGATAATTTTCCCTCCAAAAATTTGTTTTCTACGAGACAAAAAGGAAAGAGACATAGGATGCTGTAAAGGGAAAACTTCACAATGTGGGTTAAGTTACTTTTCTTTTCTTCTTCTTTTGTTTCACTTTATGTTTTAATTATTTTTCTAATTAACTCAAATAGGCGGATACCCGAATTGTCTTCCAGTACCAAGTAGACTAACGTTTGTCAAAGAATCCCAGAAACAAAAAATCTATTAAAAAATTAACCAAAAAGCGACATCGATCTATATGAAAAAGTAAGACTGGTGTTACATTTATCGTTGTTTTATTGACATTGTTTCCATTTGATAAGATTTATTAGCTTAAAATCCCAAATTCAAAAATTAATTATAGAAATTCTATTTTTTGCTTTTCTAATAAATAATAAATCGACTAATACAAAGATATTGTAAAATAGAAATAATCACAAAATATTATATTATATTAAATTTTGTATTAAAATTTTGAAAAAAGTAAATAAATGAAACGAAACAAAACTTATAAAACATTTACTACAATTTCTTGCATATTAATGGAGAAAAACTTTTTCGGAGGTTCAATCTTCTAGGGAGACTATTTCCAACATGGGAGATGTCGTACATGCAGAACCGTTCAATAGGGAGAGTTCATCCATCATGGGACATGTCGTACATGGAAAGCTGCATCATGGAGGCTATGCAAGCTGTTCACCGTAATCGCATAGACTGCAGGTAAATCAAATATATCTAGGACTGATGTAATATATTATATGATAATCAAATGTAAAAAAGCGGTTGACCCTAATCGTTTCTCCATCATGTGACATGTTCTACATGGAGAGCTGCATCATTGAGGCGTTTCTCGAAGCTGTTCACCTTAGTTGCATAGACTGCAGATAAATCAGATATATCTAATACTCATGTAATATATTATCTGATAAACAGATCTTGCTACTTCTGTTTTTAATATCTTGATAATGTTTGGGTTTACTATGTAATGAACTTAATCACTAAAAAAGTTTAACTTTGTAAGATCCAATTCCAAAATATTGTTTTTATTTTATCAAACATATATGTAAATTAAAAAATCTTTAAAATATGTTATATTTTGAAACATAGAGAATATGATATAAAGTATCACATATATGTAAATCATTTATGTGAGGTGCAAATCATCAAAAAAATTCGTTTGTTATCAAGAATTGTTTTTGTTGATTAAAAAACAAGTAGTGTAGTAAAAGTTGAATTTTAACTATAAATAATGATAGATCATATACAATCGAGAAACTAAAATCCAATCCATCCAGGATTTTAGATGGTTTCAGGTTATTCAAATTGCATCGGAGTATTGCAATACACAAATATTGCATTACTAGTCGATTATACGCATTCTGACTAATCCCAAACGTAAAAAGACCCATCGAAATTTTTTTCTACATAACTGAAAAGTCCAAAGTTCAACTTGCTTTAAAGTATCAAATATTACACAATCATTCTTCAATTTACCCAACATGTCATGAGTTTCTGTTGAAAATTAAGCTCACGAAAAGGGAGATTACGTCTTTCTCCTGACCAAATTACTCACCAATAGACTACAACACATTATGCTTATGAATAAAAACTATATTATATAACTGTAGTTGTGTAATGTTTTTTGTCGTAGTTGTGTAATGTTTTAGCTTGTATATCGAGTAGAAATTTGTATCAAAATGAACTATTCGTTATTTTAAAAATATTGGAAGAAAGATACTCTCCGGTCTGCAGATATTGAAATTTGAGTTTTAAATTTTCGTAAGTGGTTCACTTAACAAACACTAATTTAGTGGAAAGATCCAAAACTTTCTTACATTGAGATTGAGGAAAAGGCCAAAAGCTTGTCGATTATATATTTAAAACAAATTGGACGCTAGTGAATTCAGAGGTTATTGTAAGATTGACCAATTTAAATTTTGATTGTTATAATAATATTAAAACATATTTTTGTGATAATCTATGCAAGTTGAGCTCGGTATTAGAGCATGAATAACAATGAACAAATAAAAAGTGTTATTTAGATTAAACTAATATTATTTATGTGATAGGTGTGACATATAAGTTATAACACAAGTTCTTTTGGATCAATACCTTAAACCGATTCTTTTCAAACCACACTAAAATACTAATATTTAATTAATCTCTCTAAATGAACTTTCTTTAACCCTTCCGTTATTCATGCTCTTAGTGTTACAACTTCTTATTTGCACGGTGTCGGGGACACAAATAACGGTAAAATAATTCAAGTTTCACCACTACCCACTGTTCATTTCTAATAAAAATGGGATTAATATAAGATAAAAGGAATTTAGTTATTATGGAGTTTATAACAAGAGAATGGTGAGATTGGTGATTTGTGGCATGTGGAAGCAAGTGTGAAATGAGTTATAGATTAAGATTTTGTCAGGTGAGAGAGACAAACATGCTTTATTAATGAAACTTAATTTAAGATGCATTTGAGTTATGAAGTGCAATTAATTTGGAGATTTAAATACGATTTATTACAAAACGTCTCAAAGATATTAATGAAGTACTTAAATTTAGGTCAATTTATTGGATTCCGGTTTATAATTCCATCGTGCCGTAAAAAACCAGCTTCTTCGTAATATTTCTTTAATAATTATGAATTTATTATCAGTTAGAGATTTAGGGGGTTATAAAATAAAGAAAACAAAAAGTTGGGGCAGTTTAGGATTAAACAATAAAAAGGGGTTGAAAATGGAATCATACAAATAAGACAGCAAAAAGCTGAAAGTTCACAAAGGCATTCGGACAAGAGAGTCAATGCCAATCATAACTAGCAAAAAAAAAAGCATCTCCTTTAATTTCACTTTATCTAACTTGTAACTCACGCGCTTGCTAGTGATAAGTTTTGCAATACGTTTCTACAAAACATACTTTCTCGCGTGACCATTAGGCCATAATGTAGTTAGTAAAATAGATGCTTTTTAGTAATACTATTAATCTTATAATTTCTTGTTTTTATATAGAGAAATGACACATATTTATGATCTTCAATCGTATGAATTTTTGGGAGTTATTGGGAAGTACATTGTTAGTAATTTTTCATTTTAGTTAACTGGGAAATCTTAGACAAACGATTAAAATAATTTCTGAAGATTATCAAAGAAAAAACAGATGTTTTTGTTACAATGTCGATAGTAACCAATTGTTTTGAAACTTTAGTAAAAGAAAACTTGAATTTGTCATGCTTATTCCATCTATAACTCTCGGACTCATAGTAGTAATGTGTATCTTTAATTGTTGTTTGTTTTTAGTAACTTTTCAGGCTGTCTTAGGAACACCCTAAATTTTGTATAATGTATACGTTCACCAAATAATCTATTTATTCCCTTTTAGTTATTTAAAATTAATCCATGAATTTAATTTAGTCGAAATTAATACTTCTTTTCATAAACAAGAGTTATTTTGTTCTAAATATAGATAAAAAGATCCGAATACTCAAGAGTTACTTAATTATTAATTATGTATAATGTTTTTTTTTTAATTATTGGTTATGTGAAGTAGTAATCACTTATTGATCGTAGGTAAAAAAAAAAGTTGGGGAATTTGCAAAATTATGCCACATTGAATTTTTTTTTGTCACAATACACCTTTGAGGTATTTTGTCATTTTTGACCAAAATTACCCTTAAAGAAAATATAAAATATTTGAAATAGATTGTTTTTATAATTTTAAAAAATCTGAATATTAAAAATACATCATTAGTAGTCATCTCTATATATAAAAATAATAATTTAACTTTAAAACTATGGTTAAAATTAATGATATAGTTTTCGTCTACAACTTCCAGAATCGACATTCTACGGCTATTTCTACGGCCGGGTAAAAGAATTTATATTCTGCTAGATTGTCTATATTCTGCATTGTTGTAGAATATGTCTTCTCCTAATTGTATTTCGATCTACGAATTTTAGAACACACATTCTAACACTTCTTATGTCATCTACCAATGACAAAAGATAATTTCTTCCATTTTGTCTATAGTCTACTACTACCGTAGAATATGTTTTCTGAAAATCAGTTATAATAAATGATCTAAATTCGTTTTAATTAATATTTTAAATTCGTTTTTCCATAAATAATTTTAAAAATTAATGAAAAAACCCTTAAATCTAGGATATAATATTTTCCATATCTTGCAGTTTCCTTAAATAATTTTTTAAAAATCATTGTAATTAAATATTTCCTTATTTAATTTTTAAAATACAAAAACAATATATATTGAACAAAATTAAGAGGTAATTTTGTATTGAAAAACATTGAAATCTTAATGGGACAAACTTGCTTTTTTAAATGTATTGTGGGACAAAACACATTTCAATGTGTCTTGATTTTACAATTTTCCCAAAAAAGTTTAGCCCCGTACTTTCTAGGGGGAATTGCTTGGTTTGACCAATAATTTGATTTTAACTACATGGGTAACCCACATATCTCATGTTTGTGAAAACTAACCCAAATGGGTAGTGAAATTACAACTACAACCTTTATGACCAAATAAAAAAACGAATGTCATAATGACTGTTTTAACCCTATCGAAGTCTGCTACGTAACGTAGACGTCTACTAGCAGACTTTCACCCGATATCGAACTCGTAAACTCCATGTGAAGTCTACTTTGTGGTTTAGTAGACTTCTTTGCAAGGTCTACTCTATAATTATTTTCCAAATTTAAATTTATAAATTAACAAAAAATATTTTGATAAAACTTTTTGGTTGATGACCAAACTATAAATAATTGTGAAGTATGAAAAATAAAATTTCATAAAAATTCACAAATTAAACCTATAAAGACAAATTATGTCTACTTTGTGGTATAGTAGACTTCCGCAGAAGTCTACTAGAGAATTATATTTCAAATTTAAATTTATAAATTAACAAAAAATATTTTGATAAAAAATTTTGGCTGATGACAAAACTATAAATAATTGTGAAGTATGAAAAATAAATTTTCATACAAATTCACAAATTAAACCTACAAAGACAAATTATGTCTACTTTGTGGTATAGTAGACTTCTCTAGAAGTATACTAAGTAATTATATTTCAAATTTAAATTTATAAATTAACAAAAAATATTTTGATAAAAAATTTGTGTTGATGACCAAACTATAAATAATTGTGAAGTATGAAAAATAAAATTTCATAAAATTTCACAAATTAAACTTACAAAAACAAATTAGGTTGTGAATGAAATACATACTATACTAAACAAAGAGTTACCAAACAAGGTACTTCATAACCATTTGTTTAAATATTGATGTGGTGATATGTTGGTAGTTTAATGTTTGATATTTATAGGTTTTATGAGTTTATTTACGGTTGTAGTGGTTTAGTTTTAGGAATTAGATTATTATTTATGGTTTAGGGTTTAGTGTTTGAATGGTTTAGGGTTTCATTTTATAAATCGTAGTGTAGGGTTTGACTTTTTAAGATGAATTAACTATAAGATGATGTAAAATTTTGACAAGGTTTTCATCATTTGGCGTAATTGGCCGAGTTACGAGTATGAAGTATGGGTAACAATGTGACATTTATAGGTTGCAAACATGTTTTTACACTTAGGGTTAGATTTAGGGTTTACGGTTTTCATCTTTAAAATGTCAAATTTGCATAAAAGTGTTAACTTGTGAATATATTAAACTTTTTGACCGTTTTGTATAAGTTTTTATTTAGACTTTTGAATAATCATTGAAAATAGTCAATTTACGTTTTCGGATAGTAGACTTCATTAGTAGTCTACTCAAACTAGTAGACTTCTGATAGAGTCTGCTTCAAGTTTAGGGTTTCGTTGAAAGTATAGTAGACTTCATTAGTTGTCTACTCAAATAAGTAGACTTCTAATAGAGTCTACTTTAAGTTTAGGATTTCGTGGAAAGTTTAGGGTTAAGATTTAGAGGTTATCATTTATATATTTAAAATGTAAAATTTGTATTAAAGTGTTAACTTGTGCATATTAAACATTTTGAATGTTTGGTATAAATTTTTACTTCGGGGTTTTTGAATAATTATTGAAAATAATCGATTTAGATTTTTGGATAGTAGACTTCATATAGAGTCTACTTAGTGTTTAGGGTTTCGTCGAGATTTTAGGGTTTAGTAGACTGAAAACGAAGTCTACTAAACCGGAAACTTTAACTTGACTAAACCGGAAAATTTAACCTAACCGAATGATTTTACGTGCATATATAAACAAATTTTATTTAGACCTAACCCTAATCACTCTCTATCTCAAACGGCGCACCACCTCTCTGGCTTTCTCTCCACCTTTGGCGATCGCATTTACGGCTATTTCGAACCAGCCGTGAGTCCTCCTCATATATCGCGTTCTTCCTCTTTCCGGCGGTCTTCTATTCACTCAGGTGAGTCTTCATCACTTCTTGTTATAAGATTTTCCTTTTTTCGAATCAATTCAGTGTTTCTCTCTCATTAGCTTTCCATTTTCCTTACAAATCTCGGTTTTGGTTGATGGATAATCATAACTAGCTTAGATCCGGCTTTTGGTCGACGAAGATGGAGAGCTTGTTACGGATTGCGGCTGCGGTATATTAGCTTTGTGTGTGTATCGTCGTTCGAAGCAGATCTACCGGAGGGATCGGGAAAGTTAGGGTTTTCGTAACATTAGTGACAAGGAAAAGTATGCTAAAGCGAGGAAGCGAAAGGTAATGAGCTTTTGATTTCGCTAAATCTTCTGTGTAACCTATCATGCTTTTACTTTTCTAATCAGCAACCTATCATACGATTGCAGGCTCATATTAGAGCATCATACACCAAATATCAAACCGAAAATTACTTACATGTATATATATGTCATTTGGTCATGAGGATAAGCTTCTGTTGTATAGTCTTGTTGTATCTTTAGTCATTTAAAACTATATTCAATGTTTCTTTGATGCTTTCACTTTTTTCTTGGATACAATTGAATAAAGTATCGAATTTTAAGGGTTGAAATCTTTCTTGTTAACCATCGTAGACGAAAGTTGTGTTCTTTTTGTGACTATGCACATGATTAGTATAGAGCAGCGAGCTGTTTCTGTAAGGTGTTTCAGTGATGGAATTAGTTCTTATGTTGAAAATCCTTCATGTCTTTTGGTGATTTCAATCTAGATTGAATGTTTCTTTGAGGGTCTTGCGTTTGTGGTATATTTGCTAAACGATTTACGTGTGGATTCTTTGATTAATAGGTTGGAGTTTGTGTCAATGAGAGGAAGGAGCTACACACCGTCGATATGTAATTCGTAGTAGGGACCTCCCGACTAGTTTTCTGAATCCTAATCTACGCCATGATTGCAGGTACATACTTGACCTCTATATCATCCTTTCAGCTATTGTCTTTCACTTAGGATGATATTATTGTCAAGAGGGAGGATGAAAACAACAAGCACTTGAGAAAGTTGATGCATAGGCTCAGAGTCTTCTTGATTCTTGGTAACTATGTTTTGGTTCGGTTAATGTGCTTTCTGACAATACTAAAAAGAAGCTGTTTTTGTATTGTATCTACTTATATCTCCAGGGTTTATGAAAATCATAGTTTTTTTGTAGTTGACTTTGGCTCTTATCTGTTTTTGTTTCTTGGCTTTAAGCAAATTGTTAAGTCTCTTCTTACATCTTTCTTCCTTTTGTCCTTTGAAGGTCATTTACTTGCCGATGAACAACGTAAATGATGAATAAGTGGATGTTAGATTGGTGGTTGAAGTTGTTCCCGCCGACTACTCATTCGATGCTCCTCTCTATGTAGTTGAGAGCATGTGCATGCGTTGCAGTGAAAATGTAACTCTCCCTCTCACACACACATGGTTTCTTTGAGTTTCTTGATGTTGGTTATATTGTCATACTCTCCCTCGGTACTTTTTCGTCTTTCTTACTCTTCTCTTGTCTCTGTTTCTTTGGTTGAGACAAATGATGATTCTTTTTGCTTACGAAACACTTAATCTTCATATCCTTATCTAAACATTGGAGCTGGAACCACTCCATTTTAAGAACTTTTTTGGCTGTGATTTTGGAAAAAGGTGGATCTTGATCTTGGTAACTATGAGAGATTTTTAGATATCAAACTAAGAGAGGCTCAATCTTACCAGGTATGAATTGTATATCTTGTTTAGTCTTTTGGGTTCTTGTTATGTGGTTGGTTTGGGTTCTTGAAAGTGATCTTTGTTGCTTCTGAAACAGTGTTGTTAAAGAACCTTCTCTTAGGTATGTTTCATGGCTTTGAAACAGGTCTGGAACTATTCTCCATCTCCTCCAATTCAAGACGCATACAGATGCTCAACAATTTAACAAGAAGCTTAACACACCTATTTTGGTTCTAAGATTGTTGTCTTATGAAATCTGTGTTTTTTATCAAACCCTTGAATCATACATTTGATTTCCCTTTTAATTATGTATTAACGTGTCATTGTTTTTACTTGTAAGTGCATTGATTAGTACTTACTACAAGATGTGTACTTACAACACATAATACCGGAAACTATATACAACCTCTTTTGCATGTTCAGTTGTACAAAGATTAAGATGCTAAAACTGTTGTGATCTAAAGATTGAAGCTCTTGTAATCTACACGTGTCTATATATGTGCGAAATACTAATGAATACTTAAAATGAAATACTAATGAATACTTAAAATGAAGAGTAGTCATGTTTATATATGTGCGAAAAGTTAACGAATACTTAAAATGAAGAGTACTAGAATATGTCGAAGTAGTCGTGAGAAAGATCAAGCCACAACAACGGGTTAAACAACTTGGATTTTTTCTGATTTCTCTGCCCTATAAATTTAACCATGACTCTAGAACTAAAATGCATAGAAACCAAACAAACTTCACCCGAAATTACCACAAATGAGTTATAAGGCTAACTAAACAAGAAAAAGTATTCTACTACAAATAAACTTAGAAAAACTCATACAAAAGTAATAATAGTTAGGAAACAAATATCAAGAAACATGACTTAGTAATTAACACACATTTGAGATCAATAAAATCTAGAAAATACATTATAATTTATAAATAAATTTTAATTGCATTTCAAACAAAATACAGACTTCATACGCACTCTACTCGTAGACTTCAACGGTAGTCTACTAAAATGTGAAAAAACGAACTGACTCGAGACACAAAGACGAATAACATGCGCTCTACTTAGTTCGATCAAATTCTGAACTTGTCGATCATTTGTGACATGCATTGGAGGTGTATCCGGTGCCATATGTTGCATGATTGTTTCTGGGAGTGAATAAGTTATCTCCACCAACTCTCTTTTTTTGTCAAGCTCATAATCAACTTGTACCATCTCAACAAGATCACCATGGGTACAACCATCACTCAAGAAGAAGAGTCTTCCTCCTCTAAGATTATCAACAACGAACTGCCACACCCCATCTTCCATAGTCCATTCTCCAAAGACAACAGCTAATTGAACCATTCTCTGTAAAAACAAATCGGAAACACATTAGTAATAAAAAATCATAGCAGACTTCAATGGTAGTCTACTAAACTGTGAAAAAACTAATTAATCAGAAATAAATGGTTTCATTACAGCTGAAGATGTCAAACTAATACATAAAAACAACAATAATATAACACACATTTGAAACCAATAAAATCTTAAAATTTCGTTATACATAATTTTAAAATAATGTTTTACTAAAAACATAAATACAGACTTCCCATGCCGTCTACTAGTACACTCTTGAAGAAGTCTACCGTGAAAAGCTAATTACTACTCAAACAAGAAAATTGATTTACACCGTAAATATTGCATTTAAATATCTCAAACCCATACAGAAGATCACATATTAGAAAACACACATGTGAGAGCAAGACAATCTTGAAAATGTATTATATATAAGTTATAAATTCGTTTTTAAAAAACGTAAAAACGCAGACTTCACCAGCAGTCTGCGTCAGAAGACTGCGTTTAACGTTCACTAGTAGACTTCCGTAGAAATCTATCGAATGGGTTAGTTTTTGCAATTACGGCAAAACCCAGTAGACTTCTAACGGAAGTCTTCTTGCGTAGTAGACCCTAATTGAAGTCTACTGAGGTTATTTTTGCATTTGACTAAAATGTTGACTTTTAGTAGTAGATTTCTCCAGAAGTCTGCTGTAAAAATAGGTTATATTTGCAATTTGACTTTTTCAGTAGACTTCCGCGGTAGTCTTCTAATACCATAAATATCTAGCAGACATCCAACGGAAGTCTACGCACTTTAGTAGACTGCCGGTTGAAGTCTACTGGAACAGTAGAGGTTACATTTGCAATTGACTTATTTTTGACTTTTTGAGTAGACTCTAAAAGAAGTCTACTTAAAAAACAGGTTAGTTTTGTGTTTGACCAAATATCGAATTAATATCGAATTAATTAACGAGTAGACTTCCCCAGAAGTCTGCTGAAAATTCAATTTGCAACAGACTTCTGGGGAAGTCTACTCTAAATATTTTCAAAAAGTCAATGTTCGAAATTTTGGTCAATCACAAAACTAACCTCACCGTATAGAGTAGACTTTAAATAGCGTCTACTAAAAAAAGTCAACAAAAAGTCAATTGCAAAAAATAACCTAAACGTAGTCGAGCAAACTCTGAGGGAAGTTTGCTAGTAGAATCGCGTACAGAGTTTGCTAAAAAAAGTCAACATTTTGGTCAAATGCGAAACTAACCTATTTCATAAGTAGACTTCCCGTGCAGTCTACTGATTTTTTTTTGTTGTCAAAGGAGAATAAAGGAGCACAAGCAGACTTCTATGAGAAGTCTACGTAAAAAATCTGAAAAAAGTCAATTGCAAATCTACCCTCTCGTTGACCAGCAGACGTCCGACGAAGTCTACTCTTCTGAACCAGATCGGAAAATACGGTTTTTAGCTCTGTTTCGCCGTAGATCCCTGTTTTTAGCTCGTTTAAACACACAAAATCCATACTCTAACTGTTTACTACGAAGCCCAGACATTATCTAGGAAAAAACACGAAAATTCAAGAGATTGTGAGTGAGAGAATTTTTCAAATGCTCATTTACATAGTGTTTTGGATGAAATTGGAGATGAAATGGTAGTTGAGGAAGTTATGAGTTGGTTTGTGATGTATTTATGCACGAAAATCAGATGGAGATGCATTGAAGAGCTTCAATTTGGTTGTTCATGGTGATTGTGAAACTTGATGGCGATGGCATTTTCGTAAATAAGTTGATATAATTGGGTGTTTGTTTGTGAAATCAAATGTCTGATTTTCAAAAAAAGAAAAAAAAATTCAGATATAATGGCATTTCCGTAAATAAGTTGAATGTTTTGGTTTTTTTGAAAAAAATTTGATGAGAGAGAAAATGGGGTATAGATTTGTAATTGACTTCAAATTTTGAGATATTTTAGAAACCACCCCTATTTTCTACTCACAATCATATATATATATATATATATATATGTATGCATTTTCTAAGAGATTATAGTTGTTATTATCTGAAGTCAAAATGAATAAGAAGTCCTTTAACAAAAAAAAAGAAAAAAGAATAAGAAGTCAACAATTCAGAGTCAGCTTCCTCCTCGTTGTCCAAAAGAGATGTATCAATTTTCAATTATTGATTTTGCCCATATATATGAAATGACACGATTATCTTTTGTGCTAACTATTTTAAATCAGGAAGAAAATCGTGCATCAACGAAACGAGAACCTAAAGTGCTAAAACAAATGTTGCAAGTGTTCGTAATTAGATGGGAAATTCTACCCACTCTCAAGAAATATATTAGAATCATGAAAATAAAGTGAATATGGGTGATGACCTAATGGGTCCACTAAACTGTTTAAGAAATGATAACTTGTTTAGTAATTAAACCAAAACAAAAAATCTTGTTTGGTAAACTATCGACCAAGAGTTGTCATTTTTCTCTCCAAAATGTTAAGCACATAAAAATTTCCTTCTATTTTCACCACTAAAAGGGGCAGAGAATCGTAAATGATAGTAAAAATTTATAAAACACGTAAGTGCATCTTGAAATAATTCGTATAATGTTTTTCTAAATTATATATGGGACAAAAATCACAATGTAATACTATTTTTACTCATTGGGTTAGCATGGACTTATTTGGGGAAGTTGAGTCCTTGCTTCTGAGATCAAGTCTGTGTGTAAAATGATGGGCTTCAATAAACATTGGGCCAAGTTCTTTTGTCTTTCTCTATTATTCACAAGAGTTTCTCTAGTCCAATTTTCTTTTAGTGTTCTGAACCACGACCGACTCTTACAAAAGAGGAAAGTTAGAACAAAAACGAATAACAGAAAAAGGCACGATCAATTGCAAAATGGAAACAGAGAAGCTTAAGTTTGGCTACATTTTGTATATATGTCACATATAAACTAAGTGTGGTGGTCCAATGGTTGAAAAAAATGTTTTGAATGTCTTTCTTTGGCAGAGTTCGAGTACTACGATTTCAATTATTTTAGTCACCATAGACATTTTAGTAAAAAACAAATTCAGATTTCTATGAACTATGAACTATGTATAACAAATTGAAGATTCATGTAAGATTATGTTACCATAAATCTAATTTTTTTTTCAGATAATAAAAAGAGATCTGTGTACATGGAAGTATATACCTATCGCTAATCTATACATTATGAAAATGTATGGAACAATCAGACTCGTGCCTATAGTGTTAAAAAGAGGCATTTGCCTCAAGACCCCTAGATAATATATACACTTTAGGGTCCCATATTTACAGATGTTAGTGGTAGTTTAGTGGTTATGAGAGGAAAACTTAATACATGATGAATAGCATATTTGCCTCCTCATAGATTGTATTTCCATTTTTTTTTATTCGCATTTGCATCCCATTTCAATTATTTTAGTCTCAATTTAGTGATTAAAAGCATTTAGAATCATCGGATGGTCTCTTGCATTTGCATGATATCTTTAGGTGTTTTTCATATATTATAAAAGCTAAGATGATGTATGAATGATGCATGGAGCCAAAGGAAAGGAATGCAATCAAGAACAAATGAGAAGAAAGCCACTATCCTCCTCATGAGTTCGATAACCAATGCCCTCCAATTTAGACTTTTTTTTTTTTTTTTTTTTTTTTTTTTTGAAATAACACCTAGGGAAAAAATATTTATGATAGATTTTGTTTTTTTTTTGTACCTTTTTAGATTTTTTTTCTTATTGTTATTGTTTTTGTTTTCAATAATTTTTCTTGTTTAGAATTACCGTTAAAAAAAAAGTTGAAAAGGGCCCATAACTCGTCTCAAGCGTATACAAGTCTTAGCACAATCATAATTCACAATCACATGGAGTATGAAAAGACGAATTGTTCTCGGCTTCTCGCTTATGTTTTTTTGTTGTTAAATGGTAAATATTTCATTAAAAATGAATAAGATTTAGGTTTATAAATCGAAACTATAAACTTATTTAGTGATTCTATGACAAAAAAGAAAGAAAGTATGGAAGCATAAACCTGAAAATTTTCAGTCCATCTACTCGACAATAACACAAAGGTTAATAGAGATATGACGAAGTGATGACGATGCGCTGCGCTTGTTCTTTCCAATACTGTCACAGGAGAAGAAGATGCCACAACAAACCATACAAGACTAATGTACCTAGATCCACATTAATAGAAGCCTTTCAATGGAGGCCCGAAAATGCTTCGTCAACGGAAGTGTCCTCAATCTCTCGATCACGTACTCCTCTCGAGTCATGTGAGAGCGGATTTTTACACAAATCCATGAGCCTAAAGCATAGAAGAAACCTTGCAAATCAATATCAGAGAGTAACCCAGGCTCACCCTACCAAGCTCATCCTGAGGCCAGCTAGTACATAGCTAGATTTAATCACTTATAACAACGCCAAAATCCATTAGTCTTACTACCTCCTCTAAAACTCAAAACTAGAGAAACCAAGCTCACACAGTTTGCGAGACAAACAACCTCTACACGGCAACAACAGAGGCAGGACACAAGCAACAACTTGGCATTATACCAACCCTCGAGACTAGATATACCGTAAAGTAGAAACTGAGGTGACAATACAAAGCCACCATCGATAACAAGACTATCACCAAAGCTACATTACCACAAGTACTAGAAGATTCTAAGAGGATCACATAAGAAGAACTCACACACCTGAATCACCATTAACCAAACACCAAAGTAATCCTTTGCAAACTACATAAATGATTGAACACGGAAAGCTAACTCATTGAGCCAACACTTTGAGAGATAAAACCATAGAATTCAACCAGTAAAATTTTCCTGCAAACAAAGCTAAAAGGGAAAGGACGAAGGGAACCGAGGCACCAGCAACACGGAGAGGAAGAGAGGTCCCATTGCAAACACTTTCTCTACCACCAGAAATCTCAAACGCCAAAAAAAGACCCAAAAAGACCTCCTCAGATTAACTAGTGAGAACGGAAACAACTCGCAGCTTCAAATTCCTCTGAACCTGAACGGAAGATACTAATGAAGGAGAAACCCGAACAACTGGAAAAAGTGAGACGCGGCAGATCTTCCAGACCAAGTTTGAAAGTTACAAAACCACAAGACGGAGAAGCGAGGTACCTGAACTCCACCATTTTCACTCGTCGTCGTTAAGCAAAATCAGCCACGGTAAAAAAATCCTGAGCACCCAGACGAGGCCGTCACACACGGATTCATTCGACCTACTCCTCGCGAGAACATCGAGATAAGACGATTGCCCTCTCACGGTGATGGTCGAAACCCGCTACCGGAGAGGCTTAGGCGGAGACGATGTGAGGTGTATCCTAAATCGAATTTGAGAGAGAAAATATTAATGGATCATACATATACATGCCATTCTTTTGACATAGTAAATATGTTTGTATATGTTGCAAGTGGAACATGGAACAAACAGACGAGTAAAATTGTTAGTGAATATGATGTATCTGTGTTGTTATCACATATCACAACATACAATCCTTAGACCACCTTCATTCGTCAACTTTTATTGAGTTTCTTATAACTAAAATTAATAAAAAAAAATAAGAAATGAGAAGAGAGAGAGAAACAAGGAGAAATGGTTTCTATACAAGAGTCTTTGGAAACAGTTCATATTAGGCATGACCACGGTGACAGTTATTGCGGTTACGGTTTATTAACCACCGGTTACGGTTATCAATTTCTTTTAACCGTAACCTTAACCATTTAATATACGGTTAAAACGGTTACGGTTGAAACGGTTACGGTTATATACGGTACGGTTACGGTTAGATACGGTTAATATTTAGGTTATAATTATATAATTATGTAATTTTTTAAAAAGAAATATTTAAACAATAATATTATGAAATTTTTTTTTAATATATTTTAAAAAGTCATGATCATGGGAAATGGTACTAAAGTTCTAAAACAAACGGCAACTAATTTATCTTAACAAAGTCAATTAGTCAAAATCATTTATATTGTGTAACGTAAACGACCATATTTTATTTCAAATTTAAGTAAATCTTTGAGTTTAACTAAAATATAAAATAATTCACAATATTCTCATCAAATTAGTTAGATGCCATGTTTATAGGCATAACTTTATTACCACGATTTTTTTTTGTTACAATTAATAGTTTTTCTAGTCTTATTTATTTTTTATGTAAATTTGATGTGTTTTAATATTATTTATATTAGTTAGAAAATAATCAATTTAGCACATTCAGTTTTAATATTTAGTTATTATTGATTTAATTTTTTCTAATTAAATATTATAAAATTAGAATCGATAAATATTGATTACACATAATTTTACTATGTCATATTTATCATACATAATTAATTATACATAATTTATTTTTATTTTAAAATGGTTACAGTTAAAATTTTAACCTTACGGTTAACCGACGGTTTTAATATGGTTACGGTTAAATAACGGTTACGGTTAACGATTACGGTTTAACCATAATTAATCAACTTTTACGGTTACGGTTACGGTTTTTCAACCGTTTAATACGGTTACGGTTTGGTTACGGTTTAAAGCGATACGGTTACGGTCCGAAATACGGTTACGGTTAGATTTTGGTCATGCCTAGTTCATATGCTCAAGTGCATAGTTGTCATGTTGCTAGTGGTGCAATACTAAATATAAACTAAAATATATTTATAAAATTAAAATATTAATAGTTTTTTTTAAGAAACTCTTAGCATGTATCTCGGATAGAAGTGCTTTTAGGGTGTTTGAACCCGAAACGTATTTCGTTAGAGAAAAAGCTTCACAAATAAGTTAAAAAAATTAGGCATTGGTTTACCAGTTATGTGACTATGTCTGTAGCTGGATTAAAAGCTAATAATGGAGTTGAGGAGCATATACTCAATCTAACATGTCAAGCTTAAATTAGAAAATACAATAACAATGTAAATATCAAAGCAACGAATAAAGGTATTAGGCTTGTATTTTCAAAAAAAAAATTATTAGGCTTGAAGCCGAAGTTTAATTGAAAAAAGAAACCCATTGGTTGTTTATTTGCCAAAAAAAAAAATCAACTACACTCATGACTATTATTAGGTAGCGATTTTGATGCACTATAAAAAAAAGGAATAAATCAAGATCTTCATGGGTTTATTATGAGAATCTCATTATTATAACTTCACAAAAAAAAATTAAGGATTCTCATTCAATCTAAATGGATAAATTAGTGGAAGAAAATTATTTGATTTAGCTAATTTTACTCCTTTTGTTTAAATTGTAATTAATTTTGTTGATGTCATTTATTGTAA
Organism: Arabis alpina; assembly: GCA_900128785.1. NCBI lineage: Eukaryota > Viridiplantae > Streptophyta > Magnoliopsida > Brassicales > Brassicaceae > Arabis > Arabis alpina. Next base: position 24,949,195 of record LT669793.1, read on the forward strand.
AGATTACCTTGTAAGGGCTATAAAAAGCTCGATTGTTTCATTGTAAAAATACATAGAAATTTTTGGAAAAGAAAAGAGAGAGTTTTCTCACTTTTAAAGCTTAGACTTTGTTCTGCTTGACTTTTCTATTGTGTGTGATTTCTTTCGAAAACAAGTGGGATCTTTATCTTTGTGTGCGATTCATATAGATATTGATTAGTGTTCTTATCACAAAGGCATTCCGCATCTTTTTTTAAAGGAATCACACACAATAGAAAAGACAAGCAAAACAAAGCCTAAGCTTCAAAAATGAAAAAAACTCTCTCTTTTCTTTTCCAAATATTTCTATATATTTACGATGAATGGAGAAATGAGCTTACAAAAATCAATCAAGAATAAATTTTGAGAGATTTATCAATCGACATTAATGGAGATTGGTTCTTTTAATCTAGACACTTTCTTGATATGTCCATGAATTGATGGTCTTCTAAAAACTTCTTTTAATTTGGGGTTTGATTTGCGTTGTACCATTTGTTGATGAGCCATAGATGTGAACCATATTTTCAAGACTGCATCATATTTGAACGATAAGCCCATGAAAGTTGGAGAGAAAAAGTGAGATTGTTCAATGTATTTTGTGTATTTTTCGGAAAAAATCAATAGATAATTTTGTGAAACTATGACGTGTAAATTAATGATTGATTATAGGAGATTTCTAACTATTACAGAAAACTAAGATATTTTAAATAAAACATGTTTATAATTAATTTTAAAATAATTGAACATTAAAAAATTTATATACATAATTTAAATAGTTAAAAACAACAAAAATACAATTAATTTTGTATAAAAACTTGAAACCATTAATTAAAATGAAACAAAAAAATCTTTAAAACATCAAATATAATAAAATGGAAGGACTAGAAGATTTTATTGGACTTGTATTACTTGGAGTGAGCCTGCTATGTTCGAATGGTTTTTTCTAGGCGTGGGCATTCGGGTACCCAATCGGATTTCGGGTTGGGTATTTTGGGTATCGGATTTTCGGATTTCTTAATATAAAACCCATACGGGTTATACAGAAATACAAGTTGGGTACGGGTTGGGTATTTTCGGGTTCGGGCGGGTTTCGAGTTTGTCATCAAAAACCGAAATTAACCCGATCAAACCTGTAAATTCAAAAGCAATGTCGCAATTAACTCTAAGTTACAAATTGACAAACAAGATAATGTCTAAAACAACGTTTAAATCAAACCAAGACTTCAAATCTATACATAATGTCTAACAACCACATAAACAAAAGCAAGTAATGTCTAAAACCAAATTAAGACTTCAAATATATAATGAAACTAAAATGCAAACTGGAAATTTAAAAGATAACTTTCTCTTGTGATTCTCCATCCTCCCTTGTCCATTCTTGATTCCTCTTATGATAAGTACAAATCAAATAACAAACAGAGATTAGATAATGATTATACAAGTTCATGCGAGAAACAATTTATAAATCTAAAGCTTATTAAACGATTGTTGTATTAGCAAGTGGTAATATTAATAATAAATCAATTTGGATAACATGCCTTTTTTAAAGCATTGATCTTTTGCTAAAATTACTAAACAAATATTTTGTGAAAAGTTTACGGTTTATCATCACCATCACTATCTTATAGAGGATAAACAAATGATTATTTAAGTAAAACAATTTTTGTTCCAAATATCAAAGTAGGACCTCTATAAGGCTATCCTCTCGTTATAAAGCAATTCAGCAGAATTGGAAAATTTGACCAAATTGATTTATGTAGAATCTAGGGTTTATATATAATCAAATCAAAGAAATCAAACAATCACCAAAGACAAATCAAACCTATACAAAAAACTACATTGAATCAAAAACAACAATGTATCAGTCACATACATTCAAATGGTTTATAGACTCCTCTGATGGAGGAGACGAATTCTTTAGAAGATTTGAATTTTCCATTTTGAAAATCAAAAAGGAATTATGTGGATTTATAGCGTATATCGGTAAATGAGGATTTATGTTTTTAAAACTGGAAACTAAACATGCTAATACCGGTAAGTGTATATTTGTATACATATGTGTTCTTTAGGTAGTTTGGGTAACCGTTTTTTTTTGGGTAACCCTAACCCGAACCCGAACCCGAAATTTTAAATTATAAAACCCATTCGGGTTATTAGGACTACCCGTACCCGTTCCAAACCCTGTTTTTCGGGTCGAGTTCGGGTTCGGGATATATGTCCATGCCTAGTTTTTTCTTGTGTTTGTTGTTCACTTAATTTATTTATATCGATATTTGTATTCAAAATAATTAAAAGCCAAGTAGTTCAGATTCATAAATATTATGCATTAAGTACTGGTAAACAAATTCTGCATATGGTCAATTTAAGTAGGTGAGTAAAAAAATGCTATTCCATTTCCAATATATGTGCAGGTTACTTCACCGTACTGGTGATAAGTTAAAGGAAAAATGATACTAAGCTATACGAAGTATACTATAATATATGGCTCCATTTAAACTAAATTAATGTATCAAAATCTACACCAAGAATTGAATTTGCATGGTGATATTCACAAACAAACATAAGTTATGTGGCTAACACCATAAGGCTCATAACCCTTATTTTTGTCACGGCTTTGATATATCGCACTACTGAATGGTAACATCTGGTTAAATCGAAATTGATAAAAAAAAGTTTACTCGACCCGGTTAGCAATTAGCCCAAAACTCAAGTTAATCGACTCAAAGTGTTGTAATGACATTTTCGTATTAACCTTTTTAAGTAACAATGGCCCTCTAATATATTTGGAGTTACTAATTTATGTTATTTATGTTAATATAAACCTAAGAAGAAATTGAAAGAATAATTCAAGAGCAAAAGAAATAAAAATACCTCATCAGAATGAGATTAAACTATGAATAAATATTTAATGGCGATTTCATGCAGCAAATCGAGAAGATGTCTCCCGTTTCAAATGAAAAAAATCTGTGAATAATGACTAGTTACAAATTACAAGTCTAGATCGAAAGATTCTTTTAGAAATAGTCGGGTTGTTTCTAATGGGTCGGGTTAGTATTATGGGCTGGTTGGTTTTTTTTTAGTTAAAAATCGAACTTAGTCTCGGCTGATTTAAATGAAATTGGGTTAGATTAACCGGGTCGGATATTTTTTATTGGTCTAATCAGACAATACCAGTTATGTAGTCTGGTATACCAAACCCGTAACAAAAATTATGGTTATGGTGTTAGTCACATAAGTTTTGTTTGTTTGTAAATATCGCCATGCAAATTTAATTCTTGGTGTAAATTTTGATACATTAATCTAGTTTGGATGTGGAGCCATATGTTGGAGTTTATTTTGTGTAGCTTATAATCCTTTTTCCAAAGTAAAAACTATTTACTATAAACTCGATTTGTGTTGATTTAAACATCTATTTTTAATATGATTTAGATGTTAAGTAATTTAAATTTATAATATATATACGTTTCAGAAATGTTTTCATATTTATATTTTTAAATACATTTACGTATTTTGAAATGTTTTGCTTTCGTGTATCTACTCTCGTTTTCATGTAACTTAATTCTCGATCAAAATTACCAAATTGTATTAAGGTTTTTGCAGTACACTAATTTCTATTCTTTATGCAATCTAATAGCTTTTAAAAAAAATTAACATATGAAATTTCTGAGAAATTTTTAAAATAGACATTGTATTCTATCTTATTTTTAACAATAAATTATTCCTACTTCAAAAGAAAAAATGTAAAATAATCAACGGCAAAAAATGTATTCAAAATTTTTTTTTTCTCTAAACTCTCTAACTTCTCTCTTCTGATCAACTAAAGCTTTCATGATTGTATACCCGGCGTTCGGCTATGCCGGCGCTGTGGTTTATATATATGTGTTATAGTGTTTTAATTCCGACTTGTTCGGATCTATCTTCGGCTTTGTCCGATCTTTTCTTCCGATTTCGTCATGTTTTTGTTTTGTTTTAAGGTCTCTTTCTCCTTCCTCTATGGGTATTTGTTAATTCTGATATCTCTTGAATCAGATCCGTTATCATCAGTCCATGATTCTCTCTTTCTAATAGAGTCAATCTTCATCTCCCTAAAATTGGGTCGTAGCCATAGGCAATTAGATGAAGTATCTAGGATGGAATTGAGCATCGTGTTTTTGGAATTATTGGGGGAGGTCTAAAACAATCTCGGAGGGGCGTGTTTGCCGACGGTTTGTTTCTTCTCTTTCAAGATTCTCTGCAATTTATCCGCTGGTATTGAATTCTGGACAAGATGATTCGGTTATAAGATGTGAGGAAGGTTTATATAGTAACTTCACGATGAGAACTTCATGAATCTTTGCGGTGGTGATGGAGGAAATCGTCGCCGGAGACTGTAGCTACGACTTGCAGAACGGCAGCGGTGGAGGTCAATTTTGCATGATTGCCACGTAGCAAAGAAAACCTATCTCAGCTGACACGTGTGTTTTTCACTGTATTATCCTTTGTATTGTGTTGGTCTTCTGTAAAATTATCTCATTTGTGATCTGCTGTATTGTAGCCCATTGGGCTTTACTTAATGAAACCAATGGATGACAAAAAAAAAATTAACTGCAGAATGTGACAAAAAAATTACAAATAAGATGATTTTCGAATATACACAATTTTCTTTAAAAAAAAATACTAATTTAAAAAAAAATACAATAAAAATTCTTATATAATGTAATATATAGTTAGTGTTTGTCAAATAAAACATTAATGATACAAGGATCAAAAACCACACATTACGTTAAATATAGTTATATAAACTAATAGATTTTGATGATATTTTTTGCGCAGACATTTCATTGACAAATTCTAATATGATATGATTAGATCGACCATATTGTTATAGGTTTATAACTTTCTAGTAAATGTATCACATGTTTGAATGACCAATTATGTAGGTTTGAAGATTGGCCATCACTTGTTGTAACGTACCAATTGAACAATGACGTTACGACTTATTGAATGCAACATAGTAATATAGGGTAAAAAAACACTTGTTGTAACGTTTCAATAGAACATTAGTTATGAAGTCTTAATGATATAATAATAAAAAAAATTAGTTGTTGTAATGCTCTAATAAAACATTAATAACACTACGACTTGTTGAATGCAATAGTAATGGTCATTGTCGGTCGTGAGAATGTATGGGCCACAAGCAAAAATATTTGGGATGAGTCTAAGCACAAAAATATTAAAACTAATTTTTGAATGCAACGTTAATGATATATGGTCAAAAATCACTTGTTGTAACGTTTCAATAGAACATTAGTTACGCTACGACTTGTTGAATGTAACCTTAATGATATAGGGACAAAAATTTCTTGTTATAACGCTCCAATAAAACATTAATGACTCTACGACTTCTCGAATGCAGCAATAATGGTCATAAGCAGTCTTGTGAATGTATGGACCAAAAACAAATATTTTGGGCTGAGTTTAAACCCAAAAACATTAAAACTAATTGTTGAATGAATGCAACGTTAATGATATAGGATAAAAAATCATTTGTTGTAATGTTTCAATAAAACATTAGTTACGCTACGAGTTGTTGAATGCAACCTTAATGATATAGGGACAAAAATTACTTGTTGTAACGCTCCAATAAAACATTAATGACTGTACGACTTGTCGAATGAATCATTAATGGTCACAACCGGTCTTGAGAATGTATGGGGCACAAACAAAAAAACATTTTGGGCTGAGTTTAAACCGAAAAAAATTAAATTAATTGTTGAATGCAACATTAATAATATAGGGTTAAAAATCACTTGTTGTAACGTTTCAATAGAACATTAGTTACGCTACGACTTGTTGAATGCAATCTTAATGATATAAGGACAAAAATTAGCGGTTGTAACGCTCCAATAAAATATTAATAACACTACGACTTGTTGAATGCAACAGTAATGGTCAGAGCCGGTCGTGAAAATGTATGAGCCACTAGAAAAAAAAATTGGGATGAACCTAAGCCTAAAAAAATTAAAGCTAATTTTTGAATGCAACGTTAATGATATATGGTCAAAAATCACTTGTTGTAACGTTTCAATAGAACATTAGTTACGCTACGACTTGTTAAATGCAGCCTTAATGATATAGGGACAAAAATCACTTGTTGTAACGCTCCAATAAAACATTAATGACTCTACGACTTGTCGAATGTAGCAGTAGTGGTCAGAGCCAGTCTTGAGAATGTATGGGCCAGAAAAAAAACATATTGAGATGAGTTTAAGCCCACAAAAATTAAAACTAATTGTTGAATGCAACGTTAATAATATAGGGTCAAAAATCACTTGTTGTAATGTGTGAATAGAACATTAGTTACGCTACGACTTGTTGAATGCGACCTTAATGATATAGGGACAAAAATCACTTATTGTAACGCTACAATAAAACATTAATGACACTACGACTTGTCGAATGCAGCAGTAATGGTCAGAGCCAATCTTGAGAATGTATGGGCCAGAAAAAACCCATTATGGGTTGAGTTTAAGCCCAAAAGATATTAAAATTAATTGTTGAATGCAACGTTAATAATATAAGGTCAAAAATCACTTGTTGTAACGTTTCAATAGAACATTAGTTACGCTACGACTTGTTGAATGCAACTTCAATGATATAGAGATAAAAATTACTTATAGTAACGCTCCAATAAAACATTAATGACACGACGACTTGTCGAATGCAACAGTAATGGTCAAATCCGGCTTTGAGAATGTATGAGCCACAAACAAAAAACATTTAAGGCTGAGTTGAAGCAAAAAAAAAAACTAATCGTTGAATGCAACGTTGATGATATAGGATCCAAAATCACTTGTTGTAACGTTTCAATAGAGCATTAGTTACGCTATGACTTATTGAATGCAACCTTAATGATATAGGGAAAAATTACTTGTTGTAACGCTTCAGTACAACAGTAACGACTCTACGACTTGTTGAATACAACAATAATGGTCAAAGCATGTCGTGAGAATGTAAGAGCCACATGCAGAAAAACAATTTGGGCTGAGTTTAAGCTAACAAAAATTAAAATTAATTGATGAATGTAACGTTAATGATATAAGGTCAAAAATCACTCGTTGTAACGTTTCAATAAAACATTAGTAACGCTACGACTTGTGAATGCAGTCTTAATGATATATGGACAAAAATTACTTGCTGTAACGCTCCAATAAAACATTAATGACACTACGAGTTGTTGAATTGAATAGTAATGGTCAAAGCCGGTCTTGAGAATGTATAAGCCACAAGCAAAAAAAATTTGGGCTGAGTTCAAGCTAAGTTTTTTTTTAAACTACACTAAAACTACACACAACAATTCTCTCATCACAACACCAACAAAGCAAACTCGGATAGAGGCCACCTCCAAACCAAGAAACTCAACTAGAGTCCAAACCTTGAAGTCTTTGAGAACTATTAGCCAAGGAGAAAGAAAGAGACAACATAGATATTTTTTCCGGTGGTGGTAAGAGACGTCATTAATCGAAATTAAGTGTTGTTGCGTTAGAGTTTTTTTTATTTTTTAAATAGATGTCCCTCAAATACTTTTTCAATAACTTATTAATACTAATAATGTTTTTCTTAATTCTATTTATGGTTGAAATTTTTATACATTTAGCAAATTAATCTTTAAAAAAAAAATATTTACTTTGACCAATTTTTTGTTGTTTTGACATACAAAGCACCTTTCTTCTAACATTCAAAGAACACTTATTATTAAGACTATAAAAAGAATGATGTTGACAAAAAGTTTATGAATATCATATCATATACCCACACTAATGATACAATTTTGAAGTCATAAAACACTATTAGAGATATTTTAGTAGTACGAGATTTTACAGCTATCATACATAAACATAACATATAACAAAACCACCCCCCATTTAACTCGGTCTTCTTTTTATCTAATAAGTTAATATATACATACACACACACATATATACATATATATAATTGTTTCTTTTTCCTTTCTTGTATATATTTATTTCTATCATATAATTCAAATTATAAACCACACAATAATAATTATCCCAAGCATAGAAATAAATCTTCCCTTTTTCGACATTCTGGCCTTGGTACATGCCCAAATACCGATGTCCTCGACCTGAAATCTTCATAATCTAGAAAAGATAAGAATATTAACCCAAACAAAAAAAAAAGTTTATAAAATCTCAAATCCGTTAGATTCAACCTCTCTTATTCTCTAATTTTGCATCCACAGATCAAAAAGGTGTGACCTTACCTTCCATGCCCAAAACAAAAATCCAATCTTTAGGGTAAAAACATTTGCTTTTTTTTCTTTGCTTCTTATGTCACATACATACATACATACATACATGTGTATCTACTTTATAATTGTTTTTTGTTTTGTTTTCGTTTGTTTGGTTTTTGGTTCTTCTTCCGTGACCTAGCCTTTGATTCCGCCATGCTTGTTTTCCATGTATGTCCTAACAAGTTGTTGTGTTACCTAGACCCTTTAGAGAAATACCTTTCAATGTTAAAAATACCATCTTTTTTTTTATGCCAAGATTTGATTTTTTTGATTGTTGCATTTTAACATTTTTGGGCACCTGGGTTTGATTGGTCATGTATTGATCTTCAATTTGGTATTATTTCTCTTCTCTTCTCTTTGATCTATGGACCCACTTTTTATATCTACCTTCTATAATCCAATATTGGGTTCTTACTCAATTCTTTGTAAATGCAGGGTTTAGATCAATTTTCTTGGTGTGATTTTTGCTTGTGGATTCTAGGGTTTTAGTGGTTACAAGATCTGATTCTTGTAGCTGGATTAGTAGATTAAACAAATTTTATCATTTCCATTCATGCAATAATTGTCATCAATTGGTCTGATAAAATTGTTGCCTTTTAAGAAATTTCAATTTTTTTGATTCATATCGTTAAGGAAAACAATATATGTTGGTTTATTTCTACATTGATTTTTAGAGTTGCTTTGCATGTTTTAACTTATTGTTTTTTTTGTTTTGTGTTCCTCTTCTTAATCAGAATGTGTGATTTTGTATAATCCTGGGTTTAAAGTAAAGCGAAACATCTAAGTGGTGGTTATGGAAATTCTACCGTGTTCGAGTTCACAACACGCGGAACCAGTTAAAATTCCTGGTGGTATTGTAATGGATGAATTGCTACTTGATTTGGATGTTGAGGAAGCAAGAGGTACTGAAATGTTGTTAAAATCTGAGCCAGACGATATAAATGCGGAAAAGCATACTACTGAAGTAGCTATGGAACCTCTCCTTGGTAATAACGGTGAAGGAGAGTCATCTTTGTCTGAGCCCAAATGGCTGCAACAAGATGAACCTATAGCTATGTGGGTGAGGGTAATGACTCTTATCTCTCTCTAAGAATATGGAATCTAATTCATTTAGAGAATGTTTATATGTTTTTTTTTTCTCTGTGTCTTTGTGTTATAGTGGAGAGGGAAATGGCAAGCTGGAATCAGATGCGAGAGAGCGGATTGGCCATTGACGACGTTGAGAGGGAAACCGACTCACGATAGAAAAAAGTATTTTGTGATTTTTTTCCCGCATACGAAGAACTATTCGTGGGCGGATATGCAGCTTGTTCGATCCATCCATGAGTTCCCGGAGCCTATTGCATATAAGTCACACAAAGTGGGATTTAAAATGGTTAAAGATTTGACAGCTGCTCGGCGCCACATAATGCGGAAGCTTACAGTTGGGATGCTCAATATAGTTGATCAATTCCACTCAGAGGTATAAGCTGGAACTGAGTACTGGATATCGAAAGCGTTGGATTTCATTTTGATTGCAATTCTTTTGATGTTGCAGGTTGTAGTTGAGGCAGCTAAGGATATAATAATCTGGAAAGAATTTGCAATGGAGGCTTCTAGAAGCACAAGTTATCATGATCTTGGAAGAATGCTTGTGAAGCTTCATAGTGTAAGTTCTCTTTGCTCTTAAGATCAGAGTGTTTTATTGGTTCAGTTCTCATGTAATCATGTCTCGGCTTTGTGTCATGTTGTTCAGATGATTTTGCAACGATACATAGATCCAATCTGGCTCGAAAACTCGTTTCCTTCGTGGGTACAAAAATGTAATGATGCATTGAATGCGGAGAGTATCGAATTGCTGAAAGAGGTAATGGTTTCACCAGAGGCCGATAGTATCATTGACTTGTATGTGTCAGAAGTTTTTTCTTATGGAAGTCCACTTTAATCTGTTGTGTTTAGGAATTTGACAATGCTATCCAATGGAACGAAGTCAAATCAGTTTCTGATTCTCAGATGCAACTAATGGTGTTGTCAGAATGGAAAACGTGGAAGCATGACGTTAGAAAATGGTTTTCGATATCTCATCGTAGTGTTGGAGAAGTAGCACAGCAGGAAAGTAAAAGCGTGTTCAACACAGATGTCCAGGCTAGTCGTAAGAGACCGAAACTTGAGATTCGTCGTGCAGAAACAACAAATGCATCACAGATGGAATCTGATGCTTTGCCCCAAGGATTGGCTGCAATTGACTCGGAATTTTTTCATTCTCGAGACAACACAAATACTCCCGAGGTGATGAAAAGTGAAAATGTAATCATGAATACACCAGAGAATGGTTTGGATTTATGGGATGGAATTGTTGTGGAAGCAGGAGGTTCACAGCTCATGAAAACAAAAGAGGCTAATGACTTGTCTAACCTTCAAGTCCACAACATAAACGAATCAGCTGTGAAGAAACCATATGGCTCGGGAAATAAAAGTCAGCAGTGCATAGCTTTCATTGAATCGAAAGGACGACAATGTGTGAGGTGGGCGAATGAAGGCGATGTTTATTGTTGTGTGCATTTAGCTTCTCGTTTCACCACCAAATCTATAAAAAACGAGGGATCCCCTGCGGTTGAAACACCAATGTGCGGAGGTGTTACTGTTCTTGGTACCAAATGCAAGCACCGATCTCTACCCGGATTGTTGTTCTGCAAGAAACACCGTCCTCAGTCGGGGATGGAGAAACCTTTTAATTCTTCCTCTCATCTGGTGAAAAGAAAGGCAGCAGAAATTACGCCAACCTTAGAAACAACTCACTATCAAGATTTAGTGGCTTTTGGAGAAACTGAGGGTCCATCTAATGGAACCACGAGCTTCACCGAGATGCTTGAACATTGTAGCAAAGATGATAACTTGTGTGTAGGTTCTTGTTCAGAAAACAGCTATGTTCCTTGCCATGAATTCTCGACAAAGCATTCCTTATACTGTGAACAACACCTTCCTAACTGGCTCAAGCGTGCGAGGAATGGAAAGAGTCGGATAATATCCAAAGAAGTTTTTGTCGATCTTCTAAGGAGTTGTTCATCACGAGAGGAAAAACTGCCTCTACATCAAGCCTGTGATGTTTTCTACAAGCTCTTCAAAAGTGTCTTATCTTTAAGAAACTCGGTCCCAATGGAAGTACAGCTTCAGTGGGCAATATCGGAAGCTTCAAGAGACGCTGACACTGGAGTTGGGGACTTCTTGCTGAAGTTAGTATCCCGTGAAAGGCAGAGACTATCTAGGATATGGGGTTTCAGTGCCGGTACTGATGAAGAAGATGCATCACTATCAGAATCTCCTAATCGATTGTTTGCCCTCACCAATATTGGTGATGGTGATGGTGATGATAAAGAAACCAGAGACGAAGATAAATGGTCGTTTGGTGGATTTGCTTGTGCTATTTGTTTAGATTCTTTTGTGAACAGAAGCCTTTTGGAACATCATGTAGAGGAGAGACATCACGTGCAGTTTGCTGAAAAGTGCATGCTTCTTCAGTGTATTCCTTGTGGCAGTCATTTTGGAGATAAAGAACAGTTGCTGGTACATGTGCAAGCTGTGCATCCTTCTGAGTACAAATCAATAACTGTTGCTTCCGAGTGCAAATTGAGTAATAATGAATCTTCTCAAAAACCTGAAGCAGTCGGTTCAGAAATTGTTGTGAGCCAAAACAATGAGAGTACAAGCGGCGTACATAAATATGTTTGCAAGTTCTGTGGGCTGAAATTCAATTTGTTACCAGACCTTGGCCGTCACCATCAGGCAGAACACATGGGGCCGAATCTAGTTGGCTCTCGTGGTCCAAAGAAAGGGTTAAGGTTTAGTACCTACAGGATGAAGTCTGGTAGGCTTAGTCGTCCCAATAAATTCAAGAAAAGTCTTGGAGCAGTTTCATATAGGATTAGAAACCGGGCTGGTGTAAATATGAAGAGGAGGATGCAAGGTTCTAAACCACTCGGTGCAGAAGGAAAACCTGGATCATCTCCGCCTCTGAGTGATAGTAGAAACTTCGATAGATCAACGGATGCTCATTGCTCTGTGGTCTCGGACATATTGTTCTCAAAGATTCAGAAAGTTAAACATCGTCCTAATAACCTCGATATCCTGTCTGCTGCTCGATCAGCTTGCTGTAGGCTGAGCCTTGAGGCCTCGTTGGAGGCTAAATTCGGGAATTTGACTGAGCGGATATATCTCAAGGCAGCAAAACTCTGTGGTGAGCATGGTGTACAAGTGCAATGGCATCGGGAAGGATACATTTGCTCTAACGGATGTAAGCCTTTTAAAGACCCAAATCTTCTATGTCCCTTGATCCCGCGGCAAGAGAATGATCGAATTCAGATATCTATGGACACCAAAGAACATTCTAGTAACGAGTTGGAAGTGGACGAGTGTCATTGTATCATGGAGGCTCATCATTTCAGTAAGAGACCGTTTGGAAAGACCGCGATTTTGTCCAATGACATCAGCTTTGGTAAGGAACCAGTTCCAATATATTGTGTCGTGGATGATGATCATTTGAATTCCGCTGAGAGGCCTTGGGAAAGTTTTACTTATGTTACAAAATCAATACTTAATCCATCAATGAATCTTGGAAAGGAGGTATCTTACTTGTTCTAGCTTGTTGTATCGTTGAAACAAAATTGTGACTCCATGGTGTAACCTTGGTTTTTGTCCACTGTTTATGATGCAGAACCTGCAACTCAGGTGTAGCTGTTGGGGTTCAGTGTGCTCGCCTTTAATTTGTGATCACGTATACCTTTTCGATAACGATTTTGAGGAAGCTAGAGACATATATGGAAAATCCATGAGGTGTAGATTCCCATATGATGACAAAGAACGGATCATCTTAGAGGTAAATTTAGCTGCTTCTCTATTGAAGTGAAGATTTTTGTGGTAATTTTAGATCTTGTTACTACTTGACTACATATTCGCTGATCATCTTGATTGTTTCTGGAAATGTTGCAGGAGGGTTATCCTGTTTATGAATGCAATGAGCTCTGCGGATGCTCTAGAACATGTCCTAATCGAGTTTTGCAGAATGGAATTCGCGCGAAACTTGAAGTTTTCAGAACAGGAAGCAAGGTGTGATCCTTTTTAGCCATTGTCTTTTTTTATCCATTTGTCTTGTTTCAGTTGCAATATCCATGTTTGATAAAAAATCCACAGGGATGGGGATTACGAGCGTGTGAACATATACTACGTGGCACATTTGTTTGTGAATACATTGGAGAGGTCCTGGATCAGGAAGAAGCAAACAAGAGGCGAAACCAGTACATAGCTTTTGTCCTTTTTGCTTAGGAAATTCGCTAGAGGTTGAACAGAAGTTAACCCTCCTATTGATTTCACAGGTATGGAAAAGAAGGTTGCAGCTACATACACGACGTTGATGCCAATATCAACGACATTGGTAGAATGATGGAAGGAGAGCCTGATTATGCTATTGATGCTACTACTCATGGCAATATCTCTCGGTTCATCAATCACAGGTGAGTTTTAAAACAAAACTGTTGTGTTAATCTACCAAAACTTTTGCATTGTACTACTACATAAATGACTGATGCTTTCCATTTTTTAAATCTCAAGCTGCTCGCCGAATCTCGTTACTTACCAAGTGATTGTAGAAAGTATGGAGTCCCCGCTTGCTCATATCGGTCTATACGCTAGTAACGATGTAAGGCTCTTCTTCTCTCTTTCTTGAAAGAGGTTTCAAGTGTTGGACTGAATCGATCTTTTTTGTTATGTGCGTAAAACAGATAGCTGCGGGAGAGGAGATCACGCGAGACTATGGATACAGACCGGTAACATCTGAAGAAGAAAATGAGCATCCATGCCATTGTAAAGCTACAAATTGCAGAGGTCGTTTCTATTAGATTTTCATTCTAGATTACATTCTTTGCAGATTTGTTTCAGTAATTTCCTTAAAAGCTTTTTACATTTTTAACATTGAATCTTAGACAGCTTTAGACTATTAAATCCTGCAAGTTTTTTTTTTCAATATTCATAATACTTCAAATCTTGATTTCTCCTTTCTGAATTGTGAAGAACCAAAATGGAAGTCCATAGCCAAAGATTACAGTTGCAGTAACCCCTGAAATCATTAAGAACACCTAATTATTAGTTTTGAAATTTACAACTTTTTCAAGATATCAAATGTTTCTCATTCTTGTTCTTACCAAAGTCAATGTAGTTCTTCTCTTTGGGTTGTTTTGAAGAAGAAGAAGAAGCTCGTTGTTGTAGAACCATGGAAGCTATCACTAAACCACTTCCAATCTTCTCTCTAACCACTCTATGAGTGAGATCTAAAGACAAAACTCCAACTTTCTCTGTTATTACATCCTCTGCAACAACTTTGAAAAACAAGAACATACCCAAGATTAGAGCTGTTCCAGTAATCTGTTTGATTCTTGTCGATTTTGATATTCTTTTGCAGTTTATCAGATTAACAACACAAGCTAGTGTGTACAGAGGAAACCAAAAGTACCAATCTGCACACAAAAAAACAAACATAAATGGTGAAATATCAACATAGAGCGAAAGAATATATTATTTTTGGTTTGTTTTGTGAGTACCAGGATCATTAAGCTGTACAGATGCAGAATAAGCAAACAATAATGCCATTAAAAGAGAGCAAACCCTAAAAAGATTTCTTGGTTTTTCCATTTGTTCCTTCAAATTTTGGAGATTAAAACCAAGATTGCTTGTGGAAATCGATGATGATGATTTCGTCTTCTGCTTAACCGTATCAATAACTGATCCGATTCAAATCAAAAAGCCGGTTCTCTGGTATTTTCCGGTTCTCGTTTGATACCCAAAAGCCCAATTTATTTTTCCTCAAACTTAATCGATTACTAAATTAAATTGTTGGTGGGCTTTTCAGCTATCACAATTCACAAGGCTCCCGATGGCCTAATTAGAGTTTTTCTATTGTTTTGAAATTTAGGATTTTTTTAATATACCCTATCGCCTAATCCAGTCAGATCCGAGAGAAACATACCAAATGTTGTAGATAAACTGGTTATAGAGTAGACTTTAAAGGACCACCACACTACTTAACCCGATTTAGGAATGTGCTTTCCGACTAATATATGAGATAGTCGGATTGCTTGTTACCGGACTACAAGATAAAAATGTCTATGCGTAAATTTAAATCCATATTTCTCATATGGATGTGATTTTTATTTTGGGGAGGTTCAAATCCCGAGAAAATGTTTTATCACATTCCCAAGTCTTACCAACCACTCGAACCACCACAATTAAGTGGGCAATTTAGGTTTTCTTATTGCGGATTAGATATGTAATTTTTTTACCGTTAAATACTTGATATAGTCAAGTTGATATGTTTTATTTTAGAAAAATAATATATCATATCCGGACATACATTTTAACCGTACAAAGCTGTTGAACCTCCATATGATTTCATTATTTCAAATTTTTGTTATCATTTTCCTTTCTCACATGTAGAGCTGTCGGTTGGGCCTAACAAAGCCCAATTGGGTCTGACCAAGTGGACAAATTTTATTATGGGCTATGTATGGTCTTAACCCATATGGTCTTAAAACCCATATGGTTTTGACCCATTTGGACAAAAGACAAAACCATGCGGACATGGGCCGTCCATATGGTCAATATATAATATTTGTGTATTTTAGAGTAGAGAGTTTTTTTGACAAAACTATCACATTTTCTACCAAAACCGTAAATTTTTCCTGCCAAAAAGGTATAATCTAGTATTTCAGCTAAAAATGTTCCGTCAAAAACGTAAATTTTCTCGCCAAAAACGTAAAATCTAGTATTTCACCTAAAACGTAAAATCCTGTTTTACGCCAAAAACATAAATTTCCCCGCCAAAAACGTAATTTTTTTCCGCCAAAAAGTATAATCTACCATCTCAGCTAAAAACGAAAAATCTAATTTTCCCGCCAAAAACGTAATTTTTTCCCGCCAAAAAAATATAATCTAGTATCTCAACTAAAAACGTAAAATCCCATTTTCCGCAAAAAACGTAAATTTTTTCCGCCAAAAAAGTATAATCTAATATCTCAGCTAAAAACGTAAAATCTCATTTTCCGCCAAAACATAAATTTTCCCGCCAAAAACGTAAAGTCTAGTATTTCACCTAAAAACGTAAAATCTAATTTTCCCACCAAAAACGTAAAATTTTGTTTTCTTATTAAAACATAAAATTCGTGAAATGTATAAACTCTAACCCTGAATTAGCAATTCACGAAATAATGAAGATAAAGATTTAGAGAATCGAGAATCGGTTTCTGCGAAATAGAAAAATATGACTTTTTCGTTTTAACAAATGAAAAAATGTTTATTTCTGGAAAAAAAACTAAAAAATGTCCACTTGGGTCGCCCACTAACCATATGGTTTTAGCCCATTTGGACATTAACCCATCTAGATATTTTTATTAAGGGCTTAAATTTTAGTAACCATATGGGTCAAAATACTTTATGAACTGGGGTAAGCCCATGGCCTTTTGTCCATCTTATACCTATACTCACATGACTGATGATTCTCTGGATAAAATATTGTCGATAAAGTTTTTCCAATTTTTTTGTTTTTTTTATAAACCCTATCGACTGATCCGAAAAGCCCCGGTAGGTATTACAATGTGGACTTCTCCCCGAAGGACCACCACACTGCGTAAGTTTTCCCAATTTCTTAGTATACTCACCCAAAAAAATGACATGGTAACACATTTTTAGCATAATATTAAACTTAATTGTCTCGTGCTTTGTGTTTTTCTGGTAGTATGTAAATGAAAGGAAGAACCAGAGAACAAATTTATCTTTCCAGTAAAACGAAAATATAAGATGAAACTTTCTTCATGAAGGTATGGCTAAGTTGTAAATTTGGGATTTGTGTAGTGTGATTAAGGATGATGCTAATCCAAGAAATAAATAAGATATTTAACTAAGGCATGGTAATTAAATAAAGAAGACAATCTTATTACCACAAACAACAAATTATGTAACAATTTTTTATAAGCAACGATTTTTATCCACTCCTAGACCTGAAAAAAAAAAATTGTATCCATTCAACCAGTACTACTTCTTATGTGAAATTATGTAGATGCATATAGTATTGTTTATGAGGCCACATTTCACGTCACATGGAGATAAGACAATAAAAAGATACGCCCTATCCTAAAAAATTAATTATTCCAACGATAGATGCATATAGCACTGTTCTCCAATCATTCTATTATCGAACCCCAATACATTTATTGTATAGTTATTATTTATATTGATGTACACATCTAACGTATTCGTGTTGTACGTATTTATGGTGAAGAAAAACATTTTTTCTATTGGTTCATACCAATGTTGTGTCGTTACTTTGTCACTACCTAAACTCAAACTTAAATAATACTCCATGCATGCTGTGATGGAAAAAAGACGGTATTTATGATTCCAAACCTTGAATGGTTCATGGCTAACCAAACGATGAAATAGTTAAATGCATAACGTTTTAGCTGGTTGTTAAAATTAATGAACAATATTTAGTTAAAAAATAAACAATTAACATTTAATATAATCACGACTCACGAGTATAAATTCAAAATGATTGACTGAAATAAACTCCTCTAATACATTCCATTTTTTGGAAACAAAAATAAAAACCTAAATATGGTTACACCCATAAAAGTTAATAATCATAGCAGCCCTTGTCTTATAGTACGATTCATAAGTTTAACATGTGCTCGTTATACAAAATAAAATTCCCAAAAATAGAGAAAGTTCAAGACTTGGGCATTTTGTGGATATGTAATTTATGTATGTGTGGTTGAATATATTAAACAAAAATCTAATAATTGGTTTGAGTGAGGGGACCTATTTGGTCATAAAAGCATAGTTGTGTATGATGAATAGTCATCGGATTCGCGATCGCTAAATTCCGTGATGTCATGGGCCCAAGCCCAATACAATTGTAAATGGGCCCCACCTCTCTCTTGAGAAAAATCGTGGGCCCCACACAACTTGGTTTCTTCTTATTCTACTCCATTCAATCCAAGCATACAATTCTGGCACGATAAAAAAGTCTTTTAAACCCAAAAAAATATCTTAAAAAAAAATATCACATAGTATATAAAATACAAAGGGATATTTGGTGCAATAGCTATAAAAAAACTATAACTAAAATTCTAACCATTTAACCTAGATTTAATGGCTATAATTTTGCCACACATATCCATTTTAGTTAGATACTTAATTTTTTTTTTTTGGTTATTCAGTAAATTAACCCAAATACAAATAACATAAAAAACATACTTTTATCTAAGAAAATAAATCCTATTATATAAAGTGTGATGCGTCAAACATAATAATTAACAAGATCGTGACACATATCAAGTTGGCCGATAAGATTTTAACACGTGTAATTTTATTACATAAAAATAAATTAAATCACATATTTGAAAAAATTTCTATTCCTATTTAAATTAAGTTTTGACACCTATTATTTTTTTTAATTAAATTAAATCATATATTTCAAATTTTCTTAATCCTATTTAAATTAAGATTTAACACTTATTATTTTGTTTTAATTAAATTAAATCACATATTTTAACATTTTCTTAATCCTATTGAAAATAGGTTTACTTTTACTATTTTAAAAATAAAATTATTATTATTCTACATACCTTGATTTTACAATCATCTCATGACTTCTTATACATATTGGATAATTTTCTGTTGATTTCATAACACATAAACAAATTATTCTCTTTTTTGTTTTTATGTTGTTCTACTACACGTTGCTTTTTTTAATTAGTTGTTTTTCTTCTTGACTTTCTTTTGTATAATGATTTCTTAATTATCGTTTGGTTGGTCTCTATTATAAAATTTGATTTTGTGGTGATTTGTACTGACTTTGTTTTGTTTTGCTTTTGTTTTGTAGGTTTGGTTAATTTATATTCAGATTAAGAAGGCATTTTATTTTACTTTTATGTTTTTTTGGCTTTTAGAATTTTTTTAATCATTTTTGTCGATTATTAATCATTCCCGTTTATGTTTTTTTGGTGTTTATATATTATCCCTACGATTAAACAGGGTCTGATTTTCTTATTAATTTTAATTTTGGTGTCACGGGTTGTTTCAAAATATTCTCTTTTTTGTTTATTTTAATGTAATGTTACTTAATATATTGTAGGGTTCTACACTATAATTTTCATATTTTCACTGGGTTTACCTCACCAATTACTAATTGGTGGGTTTACCTCACCAATTGGCAATTAGTTATATATTGATTTAATTTAATGTTGCTTATATAATTACAATCATTATTGTAGATTTTTTTGTTGTCGTACTGTTGTAGACTAAACTTAAATTTTTTGCATCGTATTAGTTTGGATATTTATTCGCTTCCAAACCAAACAACATGTAACAGATATTTCGTAAATTTTGGGAAGAAGGTTTTCTTGATGAGCTTATAAAAAATGATCTTATAATAATGGGTCTTCTATTATTTGATGTAAAGATTACCATATTTGTATATTATATTAATAAAAATCTTAAACTATTACTACTTCTTGATTAATGTTTAACTACAATTTGGTATTGTTTTAACATAGAAAAATACTATTCAAGGCTCGGTGTATCATTCACTTCTTAAAAATACGATCAATATAATTATTTTATTCGATTAATATATGTAATCAAATAATATAAGAAATAAATATGAGAATTAAGTAGATAAAACATTTGGTAAAATTCTTTATATAGGTTTCATATTGACTTTTTCAATTTTATTTTATTTACTTTATTGAGTGATCTAATTTTGTTTTTTAGATTTTCGTGTTTGATTATTTTTCACAGGTATAAAATATTAAAAGAGCAAAATCATTCAAATATAAACAAATATAATTTCAATAAAAATCAGAAAAACGAATCATTTGAAAATATGTAATAAACTTTAATTGTAAACCCAATAACAAAAAATCAAAACAAAATTTAATTGTAAATCAGTAAGTGGTTTTGCAATGATATTTTGATTTTATTTACTTCAACGGTTTATCTGATTCTTTTTCGACAATAACATGTAATTTTAAATTGGTTTTTAAAATATTTAGTAAAAAAACCCGCATATATGCGGGTCCTTCACCTAGTATTGTTATAAACCATTATATGGATGTTCATTATAAACGCATATTCTAAAATATTCTTTAGATTTACTTGTTCCCTAAGATGTACTTCCTTTCAAAGATATTGTATCATATATATACTTTTGGTTCTTTATAAATTACTACAACATAATTCTCTTCTCTTCTTTTATTCACAACACGTTATCAGCACGATAACACGTTATTAGCTTAGTTAGTATTACTTATTATCGATTTTCTTTAGTAATTTAGTAGAGCATGATAAAGTCGACTTGCTTCTTTGATTCTAACCGCATCTTTATGATCTTTCTTTCTGATCTCTTTGTCTTCGAGCGAGATCTACACCGAATCATTAACCGATTGCTGAATCCTAGAAGGTCACATTTTTCTTGTTATAAACCAGCAACCTGGGGTTTGCGAGGTTATTTCTTGATTAAATTACAAGTTCCAAAATTTATGTTTGAAACCTGATTATTATTGTCCATTGGGATGATTATTGAACATCCTGAAGCTCATGTTCATACACAAAATTTTAGTATCATGGATTCGCATCAAGTCAATGAATAAGTTCTTGTTCTCCCCATCATAATTGGTTTAGGGTTAGAAACCAAATAGTTCTCATCTGAAAAATCTTTGAATGTGAAAAGTACTCCACCACAGCGCTCTATGATGGAATCTCAACAGAGGATAAGTATATGTTGGATATAAAAGGTAATTAAGTATATACAGTCATCCCTGAAGGATTTATATAAGGCTCAGTTTGTATATTCTCATTTTAGTCAGTCAATTTTTCCAACATTAGGGGGAGAAATTAAACAGTTGGAAAAAGAGATAAGTATCTATGAATTATCAATTATCCTCGTACTAAAGTATGTACATTAGTAGTCCAAAAAGATAATTCATAAGCAGAGCTTAAGCGTATTAATTGCTAGACGCATTTACTGACCCAAATAGAGTGATGAAGTCACCTATACCAGCTATATATGCTCTAATTAAAACTGATGTCCCAGAAGGACTATATCAAACTGCTAGTGAGTCTAAAAACCGCATGAAGAGTGATAGATCTATTTGGTTCGAAATATAAGATTCTTCGAAAAAGAAAAATGAGCAAGAATTGAGAATGACCAAATCGAAGAAAGAAAGATTCTGAAAGATCTCTAGAAGAGATTGAATGATCTGTAGAAGAGACATAAACATGACAAATGACGAAATTCAAGTACTTGAGAATGAAGAGATTTAGCTAGCTATGTCATGTCTTAAATAAGATGGAACCAAAAAGCAAATCGATGTCGTAATATTTTGCATGCTATAAGCAGTTGATATTATGCATAAAAAGAGAGGATCATGAAAGAAAGTCTATTGAATAGTGTACACAAAGTAATGATTGGCCGAAATGGAAAAGAAAGAAATAGACATATATAATCTCTTGTGGAGATTTAGACTAGTAGTCCTTACACTTGAAGTGTAAAACCAGTGGAAGATAATTGAGTCTTTTGTATGAAAGAATAGTGAAAATAGTGAAATTTTCATAAAGAAAAGGAATGTTGTATGAAGAGATATATTCTCTTGTGGTGGATGCAATTATTTTTGATATCTTATAAGTCTGACAGTTAGAGATGAAACACTGGATAATGAAATTTGTATGCAATCCTTGAAGGATATAAATATCGAGGATATAATCCCTGAAGGATTAATGATATCAGAATTATGTTCCCGGGAACTCGACTTGATGGAATAAAAATAAAGGATGTAACATGGGGTATAATCATGTAAATGTGTACCCATGTAAACTTATCAAAAGATATTGATAAAGTGATTCTTGTTGATCACGATTATCAAAACTTCGACAGAGTTATCATAAATAATACGATGATAATTTTTGATAAAAAATCACTAGATAGTGATATTTCTATGAAAGTCTCAGAAGGATTTAAGTTGCTAGAAACAAATTCATTTTGGATTTAACAATTTCTATATTGTTAAAAAGATTTGGAAAATGATTTGCTATTATAGCAATGTATGTTGATCATTTGAAAATCACTAGAACTCCTGAAGAGATTTATATATTGTTGAATATATAAGAAATGATTTGGAAAAAATACTTTGGCAAGAAAAATTATCTCCATATATCCCAATTAATTATCTAGTGAAAGAGATACTATCTTAGAAGATCCTTGTAGGATTTTACAGAAAATGCTTATATAAGTTTGGTCCGGAAGTACCATACATGAAATGTGCTTAGAGCTATTTAGTACTCTATTTTATGGTTTAAATATGAATATGATATTCATATAAGGAAAAAATGTGATGGACCAGAAATCCAATGATAAGAGATATCATATAACAACAATATGAGTTTGTTCTTTAATGCTATGCTTATAATAATACAAAAAAGATAGCATATTATAGTCGAAATTTATCTTTTGAAGAAGATGTTTCCGAGGTGGAGAAATATAATGATGTGCGTGGATGTACTCTTTTTCCCTTGTCATAGTTTTTATCCCATAAGGTTTTTCTATGAAAATGTTTTTTAACGAGACATCAAAGAACATGCGAATGATAGACATTTAAAGTGGAATATTATCATTACAATGATATATGAAAGTCTATCAATCTCCCAAAAGAATATCATACATTAATGATATTGAGGAAAACAAAGAGAATGATCAAGATGAATCATTTAAAAGATCCATAAGTTGCAGAGGAATGGCGATGTATACGTTCTACAGATTCATTCAAGCGAAACTTTGGTGGACTTATTTTCCAAAACACTTCCAATTGCCAACTTCAAGACACAAGTTCGCATCGTCACGAAGATCTCAAGTTATGCATTCATTAGGAGGAGTAAATGCGCGTTGCACTCTTTTTCCCTTAACCGTGGTTTTGTACCAATTGGGTTTTCCTGGTAAGGTTTTGAATGAGGCAACATCTTATGCGCATTAGAAATATTTTTACCATAATGGCATCTAAGGGGAGTGTTATAAACTCATTATATGGATGTTCATTATAGACCCATATTCTAAAATATTCTCTAGATTTATTTGTTCCCTAAGATATACTTCCTCTCCAAGATATTGTATCCTATATATACTCTTGGTTCTCTATGAAATAATACAACACAATTCTCTTCTCTTCTCTTATTCACAACAAATATACATTTTAACCAGACAAGTGGTAAATTTAATCGAATAAAGAATTAGAAAATGAAAACTTAATTGAAAACAAACTAAATTCAGTTGTAAAAGGAATCAATCAAAATATACTTAGGCCATCTTTATTGGTGATACTTATATGAGTTTCTTTAACTATAAAGAAATTATAATATATTAAATAATAATATTTTATGACAAAAGTTTGTTTATAAAGTTGAAGAAATTTCTTCTCTCTGATATTTTGAAAGAGTTTCACTTCGTCAAGTATTATTTTACTATTATTTTTGTGTAAAATAAATTCATACAAAAATCCACCAATAATCATGCTCTTATACTAGAACTCGTCGATAATTACTCGTATAGAGATTTCAAGATTATTATCACTATTTTCTCGGATTTAGTTGCTTTACAACATATCGAGGATGTGTACTAGTCTGATAGTTTGTTAGTTTCCATATTTTTACTTTTTTTGTCATGGTTTCATGGAATTTTTATACTATAACATATACTGTTCATTTTTTAATGATATTTACAATTAATTTTTTTTTTTTGGAACAACACATAACTTCATTAACTTAAAGAGATGATTCGGTTACATTGGAATATAATGCCGTTTTTGCTAAAATTGAAAGGAAATGGAAAGAGATACATTCATGGGATAGTCCATATAGTTTGAAAACTATCGAAACCGAAGAAACGGTTCGAACCAATGGTAAAGATTCAAATTTTACCGAGCTTGTCCTTTTGCTTTTGTTTACTTTCCGTGCTAATGTCCATATGGCTTGGGGTCGAGTCACCAAGGGTTCAACCATCTTGGATTTACACTCCTTCCTTGGATGTCCATCAAGGGCTCTAAACACAACAACTATCTCTACCAATGTAATGACATCCGAAGAAATAGCAACTGTTTTTATCAATCTTATAACACTAGATTCTGAATCCGCTAACACAACTCCCTGGACTAAAGCTACTAAAGCTTCTAGACAAACCTCATACACCAAATTCAGTAGAGCATAATCAAGATTGCTTACTAGGTTTCGAGGAAGAGTTCGGCTTGCCGGAGGAGGGTAATTAGACGGGTCACCAAGGTACTCGGGTTGTTGCACCACCGCCAAGGTTTGCGGTTTGATGTTAAACTGGAGATTGAAGCCATTGTGTTATCTTCGGTCTTCACTTCTAGGTAATGGATCAGGTCCACCACTCTCAATCCCACTAGCTCATCGATGGTTGTATTCACCTGAGAACCCATCGGAGAAGTGGACATCGAGAAACAATCTCGAATTTCCAGCCAATGGCGATGAGGGATTGTGGAAGGGAGAGAGCATCTCATGGTCGCACAGAGAAGTCGAGAGTCTCTACCATCTTGTGGATCTGGAGGCTCCGGAGGAGCCATCGTTGACCACTGAGCCACCACCACCGGATCTGGCCATGGTCGCAGGTCTTGTGGTTCTGAAGTTGGGGCCATCGAGGGAGTAGCTTGGTTTAAAGACACCATAAGCTCGTCGAGGCTTCTTCTTCGAAGAGGGGAAAGGAGAGAGGAACGAGAACAACACACGGGGAAGGACCAATTCACCGTCGATGAACGGAGCTGGGATCTTCAGATTCAGATCGAGATTTGCCATTGCCTGCACCAGAGAAACCAAGGTATCTCTTACGCAGACCGGAGAAAGGTTTATCTCGTCAGAGATCTCACAGATCTCGCTTCCCAAAGGAGCTGACTTCGATCGGCGGTTGAGCCGTTGGTGTAGTCGATAGGGATTTGGCCGGAGAGGAGGAGGTCGGAGGGAGAGGTGATGGAGGAGGATAGGTGGAGGTGGAGGTGGAGGTGGAGGTGGAGGTGTGAGTCGCTGTTGTGTGGAGTAGCACTGGAAAACGTCATCTTCATCGTCGTCTTCTTCTCCGGAGGGTGAGAGGCTGAGACAGAGCTCCATCGCGGTGGATCTGGACTGTGCGGCGACCTCGGGTTTTGTACTCGAGAGAGTATGCGTTAGGACGAACTCATTTTTTTCATCAACACCCTAATTTCAATAATGCAAAATATAGTCCAAGTTTCTCTGAACTTCTTCAACTACCCCACGCGCTTAAGAAAAGATTTTACCAGTTCTTAGAAAACATTTACAATTTAATTTTAAAAACGCATTTTTTAATGTTTTTCCATGAATTAACCCAAAGTCATTAGAAGTTAGAATCCTTGAACCTCTTTAAGAATCAATCAACGCATTTGGAACCAAAAAAAAAAAAAAAAATCCAATGGGACTGTAATCAAATCCTAGACTCCTAGTCCATGTAAATCCAGAAGAAATGGCCTAATTCATGCACTATGTAATAAGCAAAATATCACATTCTCAGCAAAAAAAACGCTTTCTATATTCCTAATTCCATGTCGCAATTTTTATGTCACACAAAAATTGTAATTTCTTATCAAAGAACCAAGAGTGAATCAAAATTAGAGATCTGGCAAAACAATCGGAGCATAACTCTTCGAAGTGGATATGAAAAAGGATTTTCTTCATCACAACTTCAGTTCCAACACCAGAAAGCAAAAATTAAGCTCGAAATTAGAAAAAAAACAGCGTAATCACAAAGATTTTGAGATATATTATCTTTTAAATATTTTCAGTTTTTGTTTCGTAACACCTCAATCAAACACCAATTCGAGGTGACGTGGATAACTTAAGTCAGTGAAAACATTGAAAAAATTGTTGATTTTCTACCATTTAATTTACAAAATGCTTCATTTCTCCACGTGCATTAATTACTAAAATGATGTATGATTTAATTTATGTGTAGATTTGGTAGTTCGAACCGACGTGACATAATAAATCGTTTATATTACATTTAAACCAAACTAAATACTATAGTTTCTAGTTTGATATCACAAAACACGACTAAACAAACCAAAACAACAAACAAAGAAATAGAAGTCACATGAAATGTGAAATCCACTCCCATGCATTGAATGAACCGGCATCTAAAAAGAACCCGGATCCATTTGCGTCTTCGTATGTCGGCCAAAAGGATGTATGTGAAAAAGCGGTTTTGTGGCTAGATTTGTATGTTTGTGTGTGTATGAGCATAAAATAAAGAACACATAGAGTTTTTTCACGAGGTTCGTTTCCTACATCCCCGGGACCTAGTCCAGAATCTATCCATTAGAAAAAGAAGCAACCTACAATCGCTATATGGATACAACACCACTCTTTTCTATAACATGGATTCAAACACCAAGAGGCAGATCTTTTTTATGTGATCTCCTCTCTGGTGGACGACGCCACACACACATGTGTGCCTCTTACAATAGAACCCTAGGCGCGTGAGTTTTCTTGTCACCGTCTAGTCCTATTAATCTACCACCACGAAACCCTAAGTTTCATGTTATGTGGGCTTTCAATCTCTCTCATAATTGGGCTTTCTAATTCAATAAGAGCCTAACTCTTCTTTGTTCTGCGTGTTGGAACACCTTCCTTGTTGTTCCAACATGATGCTTCAAAAACCTCTCTTTCATTCTCCCCCTTTTTGATTGAATGTGTGCATCCAAGCTCATCTTCACACTCTCTAGATTCAGCATTCGACTCCCCCTCTCTGGTCGCATCATCACATTCTTCATACTCACTTTTTAGGCTCTTCATCGGATTTGTTGGAGATGCATCGACACATTAATCTCCACCTGCTTGGTTGGCACATTCATTCAAAAACTCTCAAACTAATCAAGCCTATCTATGTTCCCGGTCATGTTCCAATATTCTCTTTCGTGTTCCAGCATCTGCTATAGTTTCTGCTTCATATGATATTTGGACAACTTTCACCACGATTTGCAGATGGAGTTTAATCTTGTATGGTAATCCGTCACTTTATATCTCTTCCTTGCAGTGAGATCTTTCCATGGACACCTTGTTAGTGACCTGGGTCTACATGAGTCGGCGGGAATACATCTTTGAAGGTGGCTGCATGTTTCAGATTGCAGATTTTTCTGCATATATGGGTAGAAGAAAACACTCATAACTTTCACAATTTACCTCCGAATTGAGTTCCGTTTTCTCCTGTGGAAAGATGACTTCGTTATCTTTGCAACCATACCAATATCAACTTTTGGTTTGTTCGGGTCCGCCGGGAAAACAGCCCACAATATGGCTTGTCGCAGTGGTTCCGTTTTTTCTTTTCTTTTCTTTTCTTTTCTTTTCTTTTCTTCTTATGATTTTTCTCTTCTTCTGATTCTTCTCTTGTCTTCTCTCGAGGCAACCATTAACTCAAGCTTCTTCTTCGTTAACACGAAACATGATTCAACCCTAATCTCATACTTTGCTCTTCAATCTCAACCACCAACACCGAGTCCAGGATCATACCCAAAAATAAGAATGAATCTCTATCGAGTCCCGCTCTTGATACCAATTTAAAAAGCGGTTTTGTGGCTAGATTTGTATGTTTGTGTGTGTATGAGCATAAAATAAAGAACACATAGAGTTTTTTCACGAGGTTCGTTTCCTACATCCTCGGGACCTAGTCCAGAATCTATCAATTAGAAAAAGAAGCAACCTACAATTGCTATATGGATACAACACCACTCTTTTCTATAACATGGATTCAAACACCAATGGGCAGATCTTTTTTTATGCGATCTCCTCTCTGGTGGACGACGCCACACACACATGTGTGCCTCTTACAATAGAACCCTAAGCGCGTGAGTTTTCCTGTCACCGTCTAGTCCTATTTAATCTACCACCACAAAACCCTAAGTTTCATGTTATGTGGGCTTTCAATCTCTCTCATAATTGAGCTTTCTAATTCAATAAGAGCCTAACTCTTCTTTGTTCTGCGTGTTGGAACATTGTTCCAACATGATGCTTCAAAAACCTCTCTTTCAGTCTGTTAATGATTTCACCGCCCCATTTCACCATTTCAGCGTGATCTATCAAGTGTGTGAAGATAAATGTTGGCCAATATGCGACGAATTCCCGAACGCCATTAGGAAGGATGATAATTAACTACCAACATTCGAGCTTTTGATATTCTATATATATATATATTTTATACCCTACAAAATAAAGTTAGAAAAAAGGAAAATCAATACCCAAATTTTATATTTTAATATTTTTTTGTAATACTTAAATTTATGTCGCGTCTTCATGCATGTAAGTTTCTTAATCATGAAAAAATATAAATAAATGTCTTAATCAGAGAAGAAAATGAAAATTAATACCTTATATTTGTATCTTCAATTTGTTTTTACGATTCCTAAACTTAAACAACGATGTCGCAGGCGTTAAATCTAAGATGTAATCATAATCAATGAATTCAAAGTATGAGTCGTTGCATTTTTGTTTGCTTATATTTTGTTTATATTCTACTTATATTTTATTTATGTTTTGCTTGAAAAAATAGTTATTCCAAGTTTTTTAAAAAGAAAAAATTGTTAAAATCAAAGTAAAAAATACATAATATATATACTTTCTTTCATATGAATATTTTCATCTCACGTCAACTATATACTTTATTTCGTATGAAGATTGTAAATTAATTATCACATATTGAACAATAAACCTAATTTTTGAAACTAAAAAATAGCAATATATTCATAAGTGTAAAAACTATCTAATTGTTCACTCACCGCTTTTGAAATCTTACATCGTACTTTTTAATTATATACTTTTATATATTTTAGTTAAGATATTAATTATATTTACATCACATGATACGTTTTTGCATTTATAAAGCGTTTATTTCTTTTTTCTCTATAGTTACATTTAAATTTATTTATTTTTGTTAAAAACAAATCACAAAACACAAAGTTTTTTAAAATTTAAAACTTAGGAGGTGTTATTGGGAATTGGATTTGTATAGATTTTGAAAATTTTGAAAATATGTTGTTATTGGGAATTGGATTCTTGAATTCTAAGTAAAATTCATTGTTATTGGTTTAAGGATTTTCAAATTCCAAGTGAAATCCCTTGTTATTGGAAAATTTTGGTTTTTAATGATTCTATAAATCTATTAGAATCTAGTGTTATTGGTAGATGGATTTCTTATAATTTAACTCATTAAACAAGATTTTAAGAATACTTTATAAAACCATTGGAAAATCTTTATAACTAAACTTTTAAAATACACAAAACTCTCTACAAATTTAACAAATCTTTAGATTTTTAAAATTTTGGAAATCTATTCAAATCCAATCCCCAATAACACCCCCTCATATTATTTTTTCGTGTAAATACTTTTAATCTATTTTTAAACAAATATTTACTTTTACGTTTTAACTCAATTATGTATAATTGCAGTTATGTTTTTAAGTATACTGTAATTTTATTTATTTTTATTTTTAAGTCTTACCGATTTGTATTTTGCTCTATGTATTTGGTTCTAATTTTTTGTTTTTTAAAAGGGAAATTGACACCAATAATATATTTTAGGTTCAAAATTAAGGATCTAACACTAGATTTAAAAAAAATTAGGTGAATAACATTCACATTAGATAGAATGACTAGTGCCCTTTGTTAATATACACTTTTTATTAGGAAAAAAATTAAAAAACCAAAAACTAAAATTACCAAAACAAAGAAAACCCTAATTCATTCTCCTTCTTTTCTTTTCACACCTCTTTTTCTTTTTCTTTCTTCTTTCCTCTTCTCTTTCACGCTTCTTTTCTCCATCTCTTTGTTCTTCCTCTTTGATTTCTTCTTCCATTGTTATTTTTTATTTTTCTCTATCTATAGTTGTTTTTTTCTTCTTTACACAACCATCATAATCGATCTCGTCTTTCTTTGGTGATCTACAAAATCAATCATTACCATGGATAAAATCTCAAATCAAGGATTAAGATGATGATTTTTATCATTCGTTAAACTCTCCATTGTTATTCTCTGTAAAATTGGAGATCGCTATAGTTAACTATATATTTTGAAATCAGTATAACAGGTAATGATAATAATTAATTATATATGCTATTCTTTTTCATTATGCAGACTATAAATCGTAAATATGTTTCTGATAATAGTCGACTATGTATTAATAGGTTACTACGTTCTGTAGTCAACTATGTTATGAAATTAATAGCCAACTTTATTACGAAATCAGTAGTGAACTATATTAAATAAGTAACTATCACACTATAATTTTTACGTAGTTAACTATGTTATAAAATTAGTAGATTAAACTATTCTATGAAAATAGTTAACTATATTATGAAATCAATATAATATGTAGTTTTGAAAATAATCAAATATATTATTAAATAGATAACTATTACAACGTATCTTTTTCTTATATTTTTCCGTAAATTTCTGATCGAAATATATTTTGTTAGCTGATTAAATCTATTTTTTCAGACATAAAGACACAATTGATGGAGCACCAAAGAGTGAGGAGCAACTTTTGTATTTAGGAAAAAAAAATCTTAGAGATTATTTTTCACCAACAATAGTTAAAACATTTAATATGGGCAAAATCGTCCACTAATTATTTCTCTATGCTACTCACTTATTTTTTTAAAAGGCATGTTAGATCCCTAATTTGTTACCAAAAACCTATTATTCACCTAATTATCCCTTTTTAAAAAGGTTCTAAATTAAGTTATTTGTTTAATTGTTAAGACTTATCGATTTGTATTCGGCTTCATCATTCTTAAAGTTAATTAATTTCAACACATAGAGTACTTTCAAATATTAAAAAAGTAGTATATAACTATATATTCTTTTTTTTCATAAGAGAAATTAAATGACCAATCAAATTGCTTTACTTAACAAATTAATAGTAGATGTCTTGGTATCTATACTGTATATATACACACAGTAAAAACTCTATAAAGTAATTATGTTGAGACCCCAAAAATTTATTACTTGATGGAGTTATTACTTTATGAGTAATGCTTACAATAATTCAAAAGAAAATTTTTATTGATAAATTCATAATAAAACACAATTTAACTACATTGATAAAACAATTTCCAGAATACAAAAGATTAAAAATAATAAAAAATCAATTAATTATCTACTAAAGGTTAAAAATATAATATTGTTTGAAATAATTTGTTTCTCCTAAAACATCACTAACTATGAAATGAAAGAAATATATAGCACTTTTTAATTTATATGATATTAATGATACTATATATTTGTATATGATTTTTGAAAAATTTATTATCTTATCAATTTGTGTTCAATTTTACACTGATCCGGCTCAAAATCGACACAATTTATCAGTTTATTAAGTATAATAAATTATTACTTTATAATTTTTTTACTGTATATGCGGGAATAGAACGTGTTTACACTTAATACGACCCCATTTCTCAAGGCCAGCTTAATCACTTGTATAAATAACTTACATGAAAAATTACAAATAGCTTAGCATAATTTTTCAATGTATGCGTTATGCGTGCTAAAATTATGCAAACCTATGACGTATTCACACACACATGGATATTGCATGTGGATTATTAAAAGGCAGGCCCTCCAAAATTAAAATCAAGAATCTAACACTCATGCATATGGATTTTCTTGTCACGTTCGGATCTGCATTTAGTTATTTGTTTTTTCATTCAAACAAAAGACAAAAGAATTTGATGTTTTAAGTTTTGGACCAGCCAAAAACTATAATGAATTATATCACGATATGATTTTTTCCAATTAAAAATTCTTTTTATATGAGTGTGGTAGCTAAAGGACAGTGGTCAGACAAGAAGGGTTAAAAAATGGACCACTACGATTGAAATAAATGTACTTAAATTAATATCATATGCATTTAAGGAGTTTATAAGATCAGGCTGCACTTTTATTTATTTAGAAAAATACTTTTAAATAGTTTTTTTTTTGTTTGAAAAATACTTTTAAATAGTTCATTAAGACGGAAGCACTCTCACAAAGACACTATATTCATAGTGTAGTTGTAGTTGTAGTTGTAGTTGTTCGTGCAAAATTCTAATATATTTGCTAGCCTCACCATGCCTACACACGAAAATTGAGGCGATATCCACAAAAAAAGTGGGTTAAAAAAAGTGGACTATAAATTTTTTGATACATCCAGGCTACGTACGACCATATATATGAAACTTCACTGTCGCGGTAGAATATCACAGCCTCCAAATGAAAAAGGAAATTAACTTCTTTTTGAAAGTGACCGTCCTCAACTCTCTAACATAAAAAAAAAGGAAACACTTGACGAATCTTAATTTAAAATAAAATAAAATATTTATGTATACGTATAAATATATATATCTTCTCATCTGTCATTAAATCATACCAATATAATATAAGTTTAAATTTCAATTCTCCTAGATCATTAAGTAAAATAATAGTAAACACATACATGTTGGTAAACGTGATTCATTATCAAGTAATCAATCTATATAATTTTCAACCCATCGATTCTACTTTTTATTTGATGAAATGTAAGTAACTCTTCTAAGAATTCTTAAATTTTATTGCTCACCATAGTTTTTATGTTCTTATGTTATATATACATTCGTATGTGCATTAAAAATTTGTGTCAAACATGCATACATTTAGTCCTAAAAATTTAAAATATGAAATGATCATTAAAAATAGGGGAATTTGCTAAGAATTACCTAAAATTTTAATTTGTTTTCAAAAGTAACCTAAGAGTTCATGTTTGACAAAAGTAACATAAAATGGTAGTGAAGTTACAGTTATAACCTTTATGAAAAAAAAAAAACAGAGACCTAAATGACTGTGTTACCCCTAGAACTGGTAAACTCCATATGTAGTCTTCTATTTGGTTTTGTATACCTTTGTGGAAGTCTACGTATAATTAAATATAAAATTTAAATTTATAAATTAACAAAATTTTGTTTGATTAAAATTTTTTATTGATGACCTTACTATAAACATTTATGATCTATAAAAAATTAAATTGCACAAAATTTCTCAAATTAAATTAACAATGACAAATTATGTTATTTATGAAATACATACTTATACTAAAGAAAGAGTTACCAAACAAGGTATTTCATAATCATTTCTTTAGCTATAGATATGATCACATGTTGATAGTTAATATTGTTTTGTATTTTTAAGTTTCATGAGTTTATATTTGGTTATAATGGTTTCATCTTAGGGATTAGATTATTATTTATGGTTTAGTGTTTAGTGGTTGGATGATTTAGGTAAATGTAGTATAGGGTTTTAGTTTAAAAGTTGAATTTACTCAAAAGTGATGTTAAAGTTAGAGTTATGTCTGTAATTTTGCGTATGTATCCGAGGTATGAGTCATAAATATAGGAAATAGTTTGAAATTTATACGTTGCAAACATGTTTTTTACACTTAGGGTTACATTTAAGGTTTTGATTTTATTTTTAGAATGTCATATTTGCGTAATAATGTGAACTTGTGAATATATTAAACGTTTAGAATGTTTTGTATACGTTTTTATTTAGGGTTTTGAATAATCTTCGAAGAAAACCGATTTAGGTTTTCGGATAATAGACTTCTGATGAAGTATACTCCAATTAGTAGACTTTATATGCAGTCTACTTAGAGTTTAGGGTTTCGTTGAGAGTTTAGGGTATAGTAGACTGCAAACGAAGTCTCCTAAACCGGAAATTTTAACATAACCGAATAAGTCTGCTAAATCGAAATTTTAACCTAACCAATGTACCCTGCATATATAAAGAAAATTTATATGGTAACCCTAATTTTGTTCGAAAAATGAGGAATCTCTCTGCCTCTCTACAACGGCGACTCCATGTCTTTTGATCTTCATCTATTCTCAATTCTTATCTTGAAGAGATTTTCTGCATCCATGATTTCAAGCTGGACAATATCTAGCTCTTATTCTAAGGTTTTTCCTCTTCCGAATCGAATATGTTGATAAATCATTTGTTTCACACCTTTTCGGGAACATATCAGCTGATTCGACGAGCTTGTATGTGTTTTCAGGTGGATACATAAACCCAGCTACGGTGCCTGAATTCTCCTAGCACTGTTTCTGTCTTCGAGATGGGTTCTTCGTTTGCTTCTGCTTCTTCTTTGTCGCTGCCGAGGATAACCAAGGCGAAGACATTTCCAAGTTAGTTATTCCCAAAAAAACCGAAACCATCGGGGCGAAATCTATGAAATCTTTCTTCAGACATTGGGGCGAAATCTATGAAATCTTTCTTCAGACAAGTCAGCTTATCTAATAAAGTGGAGCATATTTTCTTTGAATATAGGTCTTTGATGGATGCAATGACAAAAATGATATTGGTATGCTCATGATTTAATATAGTATTAAGTCTCGTTCATGAGTATATAAGCAATTCTGTATTGTCATGTTACTTGAGTTTTTGTTTCTAATGTTCTTCTTCAATGTATTAGGAGTCATTGGGAAGGTGGTTTTTTCTGTCAGGCACTTGTCTTCTGCCACAACAACTTATCCTACTTCATGGCAATTTTCAAATAATCAACCTTGCATTGGTAACACTGCTCGTCAGGTAATACTCTGAATTTTGATTGCATTCTTGGTATTAGTTTATCTTTTATTGGTGTATAAGATTTGTTTTTTGCTTGATTTTCTTCAAATCTTGTGCTTTGTTTCTCTCTTCCAATTGGATCTATATGCAATTAAATTTCTTCAATGCTCAATGTGAAATTCTTGTCTCTTCCAATTGGAACGATTGTGCTTCATTTGTAATATTTGATAAAGGAATTCTTGTCTTTGATGATCAGGCTCTCTTGCATGCTTCTGTGGCTAGGGGTGAGAAACTTGTTATAGATTTGATTTCAGCTAGTGATCTTGGACGAGGGGCGAAAAAGGAGGTATGTTACCTATTATACTAAGATCCACTACTTAATTACTTTAGAAAGTGATGCAAAAGGCCGCATAATCCAGATGCATTTAAGGCCGCATGGAAATTACTCAAAGTCTTAACATTCTTTAATTCCCATCCAATGATTCTTGTGTGGAGATGAACTTGCTCTGGTCGAGTTTGCTTGAACTGTTCGGTTTGCCAGATGATGCTAACAACACTCAAGACTATGAAGACGAACACAAAACTCAACAAGCAGTATAAAAATGTACCTTTGTCTGTTGTCATGGGTAATATTTTAGAGAGTCATCTCGTGTTTCTTGTATTCTTGTCTTTTGTATTCATAATTCTGGATTAGTGTTTGTGTTTACATGCAACAAGATCTCTTTCTACGGTCAATTTCTTTGAATTCATTATTATAGTTAAAATCTTCACTACATTGGTTATTTTGTTATTCCTCGTTTTGATTAGTATGTACCATAGCTATAATCTTTTCTGTTTATTAATAAATTCGATTAGTGTGAATGTACCCTTAATGACATTTTCATACTGTGTTGGTATAATTTTTCTTTGAAGCATTGTTTCCTTAAGCAAATATGTTCGACATTCTGTATAAGTGAGACGTAAAATACATGGGAAATATTTTGTGGGATGATGTTCTTATCTCTCTTCATGTGTATTGTCTCTACCTAAGTTGCAATGAATGCACTGAGACCATGCTTTTTCACCATAACTCTAGATGAACCACAACGAACTTGGCGCTAAAATGCATAGAAACCAAACAAACTTAAGTTGTTAGAATTTTAGAAAATTTGGTGAGTATAATTATAGAAATTAGGTGTTGGAATTTAAACATGTTACTGTAAAGCAGATTTCCTCCTCGAAGTCACCAAGAAATTGCCATTTGAACAAGTTCACCATGGATACAACCATCACTCAAAAAAAAAAAAATTCCCTCTTCGATTATCAACCACAATTTGCCACGACGTATATTGAATCATCCATTCTCCATAGACAACACAACTAATTGAATCAATCTTTGTAAAAAAAAAAACACATTAGCGATCATACCAGTAGACTTCATAAGCCGTCTACTAAAATGTGGGAAAGACTAATTAATCAAGAAAAATTAGTTTATTAGAACTGAAGATGTCAAAATCAGACATAAGCAATACAATTAATTAACACATATGTGAGATCAAGAAAGTCTCAAAAAATCATTATACATAATTTTAAAATGAATTTATATTAAAAACTAAAATACAGACTTCATGTGCCATTTACTAGTAGATTGCATCCAGAAATGTACCAAGAAAAGCTAAGTACTACTAAAACAAGAAAATTGATTTATACCATAAATATTACACCGAAATATTTCAAATTCATATAGAAAGAAACACATGAGATAACACACATGTGAGAGCAAGAAAAACTAAAAAATTCATTATAAATAAGATATAAATGCATTTTTAAAAAGACTTTAAAACATAGACTTCACGAGCACTCTACAAGTAAACTTCGCCAGAGGTCTACTAGTGGTCACAAAAGTCTACTAGTAGACTAGTGATGAAGTCTACTAAACGGGTTACTTTTTGCAATTGACCAAAATTTTGACTTTTTTATAGACTTATCATGCAGTCTTCTATAAAAAGGGTTATTTTTTTGCAATTGACCAAACTTTGACTTTTTTAGTAGACGTCCCCTGCAGTCTACTTACAATACGCGGAAAACCGTCATTTTGAATAGACGTTATCTTACGTCTATTGTAGAGTAGACTTAAGATAGCGTCTACTCTATTTTCACGGTTTTCCGCGTATTTGAGTAGGTTAGTTTTGCAATTGACTGGATTGTTGACTATTTATAGTAGACCTTAGCAGAGGTCTACTCGAGAGTAGACTTATGGTGAGGTTTACTCTTAAAAAGAGGTTACTTTTTGTAGTTGACCAAAATTCGAATTAATTAAATAGTAGACTTCACGATGAAGTCTACAGATGTCGTAGACCTCTCGAAAAGTCTACCAGAAATTGCATATTCTGGTCAATGTTTGAAATTTTGGTCAAATGCAAAACTGACATGTCCGTATTGAGTAGACTTAAGATAGCGTCTACTAAAAAAGTCAACAATGAGTCAATTGCAAAAAAAAGACCTCAACTTTTTTGAATTTTGAACTCGAAATCTAGTCAACGAAGTCAAAGTTCGATTCAATTTCAAAACTAACTCATTTTCACGTAGACTACTTATAAAGTCTACGCATATATTTTTGTTGTCAAAGGAAACAAGTAGACTTCAGGAGAAGTCTACGCTAAATTTTTTTAAATCCAGGCAATTGCAAATCTAACCTGCGTTGACTGGTAGACTTTAGTGTCAGTCTACTCTCGCGAACCAGATCAGAAATCACGGTTTATAGCTTTGTTTCCGTCGTAGATCTCGTTTTTCAGCTTCTTCAAGCACTTAAAACTTATAATATGACTGTTAGCAAAGAAGCCCAAACGGCTTTAACCAAAAACCATTGAAATTTAAAAGATTATGAAATAAACAATTTTGGAAAACCTCATTTACATTGTTTTTTGGAGGAAATTGTAGAAGAAATGAAAGAGGAAGAAGTTATAAGCTAAAGAGTGGAGTATTTATCTACCAAAAATCAGATCTCAAACCATTTAGAGCTTGATTTTGATTGTTCATGGTGATTGAAAAAAATGATGATGATGGCAATTTCGTAAATAAATTGATATTTTTGGGTTGTTTTATATTGCTTTTATGTCTGATTTTATTTTATTTTAAAAAAAAATTCAAAATTGAATGGCATTTTCGTAAATAATATGAATGTTATGGATTGTTTGATATAAATTTGGAGAGAGAGAAAATGAGGGTTAGTTTTGCATTTGACTTGAAATCTTAGGTCATTTTAGCAAATATCCCTTAAAAATATGTAATCCAATCAAATATACATTTTTAAATTTATGTTATTTACGTAATGTTTTATTTGCCTAATGTACAATACACTGACATCTAAAAATATACTTCATAAATCATATATGACGTGAACGGAATAAGTGATTAGCTAGGTTGTAAAATGTAAGTTATATATTATCCATAATATGGCGTGATGCTCCTTATTGTTCCGAGTTTTTTGTTGCACAAAACTATGTATTTAAAAATGAAATGTCAAATTAATAACCGTATAGAATTTGTCTTACCAATTCGAGGTTTATTCTCGGAATGGAGTATATAACTTAGCTACTTTAGAATATAAATTCATGATCTATATATGGAATTAGATGAAACGTAAACTTTCGTGTCTCAAAAAATTATTGTAGTGACTTTTAAGGAACCCCTCTTATAAACAAATTAAGTAATGAGTCCCTATTATAAACACAGTAATGAGTAGCCCCATGGCAATGAGCTTAATACCCTTTTGTGGAATTAAAATGTCACCGTCTCGATTGAGACATGCCCAATATGACATGTAACCAAACCATTGTATCTTTAGGGAAATTGAGCGGTTAGAGAGAAAAAAAAAGGCAAGTAAACTCCTAACAAACAAAAAGAATTAAAAGAGTTTTCTTTTGCTACAATGACATACTCATAGACAAGTATATTGCTAAAGCATTAGCCTACCATACCTTTGGTAATAATATAATTGTTAATAAGTCGATCTAGTGTCCCAAACATATATTGTCGCCATTACTAGATTAGTAGCACATAGTTGTAGTAAGTGACTAAGTGGGGATTAGTTGAGGTAATTAATTTGATTATACAAGCAAAGTGATGTATGTCACTTAATTGACATTCGCGCTTTCCTACTACTTTGTCGTTTATTAGTAAAATCAAATGGAAGAGATGTGAAAAGATTTCTATAAAATTGAAGAATCCATAAGTAGTACTAAAATTTTAATTTTCAAAATATATAAATA
This sequence comes from Arabis alpina, assembly GCA_900128785.1. Classification (NCBI taxonomy): domain Eukaryota; kingdom Viridiplantae; phylum Streptophyta; class Magnoliopsida; order Brassicales; family Brassicaceae; genus Arabis; species Arabis alpina. The sequence continues at coordinate 24,988,417 of LT669793.1, forward strand.
CCCTTAATGTAAAACAAATTTCTAAAAATTCTGGTAGGAATATTTAATCTAGAAAACAAACTATAAAAATTTAGTAATTAATGGTGTCAATTTGGAATAATTATAGATTCCAAATGGATATAAAACATTCATGGATTTTGATACTATTTCATCCACTCTACACCCATCATAAATTTATGATTTATATTCATCATGTCTCTCTACACTCCGTTTTCATTCGGAACCATGATCTAAAACAAAATGATAGAACTTTAGTAGCTAGGAATATAAGTTTATATGTGTATATGTCTCTCTCTTCTTCTTACGACAGAAAAAAGAAACTAAAAAACAAAAACTTTAAGAGTATGTGAAGAAGATACTAAAAACATATATCGAATAAACCAAAAAAAAATCCCACTATAACAATAAATGGATTAATAAATGGAGAAACGACGAAGATAAGGCAAAGTCTAAAAATCTCCAAAGTCTCTAACGGAGAAAGAAGGGTTCTTATTATTATCAGGCATATTGCCAGCGTGGCGTAGACCAAGCGTAAGTGACACGTCACCAGCTTGTTTGGTCCCGAATCTTATGACGTTCACACCATCGTCGACGTGGAAGTCACTCATGTCTTGTTGACACGTGGCGACGGTGAAAGGGTCTGAAACGCCGTCGGCGACGGAAGGGTGGAATAAAGAGTCGTTTTCATGAGTTGTTGGAGTTTGTGCGGTAATGACAGTGAAGTTGCTTTCATTGTTGTTGGGTTTCGTGTCGTTGTTGTTTGTTTGTTCATGTCTTCTAATTTGTTGTTGATGATAATCTTCTTTTTCATTTTCTTCTTCTTCTTGCTCTTCTTTTTTTTCTTGTGCTAATTCTCTTTCTTTTGCTTCTTGTTGATACATTTCTTCTACCATTGGTTTCCATAGACGAACCCTAGCATTTATGAACCAATTCGACACCTGAAAAAATAAAACAAAACAACCTCAAAATTAGTCGAAATTGTTACTTTCACACAAGTTGTTAGTAAAATACTTTAAGACATTTATTTGTTTACATACTTTAATTAGTTTTATAATTTCTAATTTAACTTTCCAAACAAAATTTAGGTTTTTAATATATGTATTATTCAAAGCTAAATTATGAATTTTAGTCATTCTAGTTGTTGTTGAACATAAACATATTTATATATATTTATTACCATCAGAGAAATTTTACCGACATGACATATTTAATTTTCATAAATGGATGGAATGCTATGTTCTTCAAATTTTAGCAAAAAATGACTGAATCTCATGTAACAACACTGTCATTTACAATACCATGTTATATTATGCATTTAAATACTAATCGTCTGTTACAAAAAAATCAGTGATAATTATGACTCCAAGTAGTCTACACGATATTTTCGTCTAAGGGATTTAGCCAGCAACAAGTAGGGCTAACTTGATGTATAAAAAGATCTTGTGGTCTGATGGTTTTAATTGAAATTAAAGCTTCAAACTTTCATGTACAATTTAGTCATATGGTCCTAATTTGAGTATTTATGTCTCTCACTCTGACTATCTCTCTTCTTGTTCTCTCTCCTATGTTTTGTATACTTGTTTATATGTGTGTATGTATAATGTATTAAATGGAGAAACAAACCCCAAGAAAAATGATTTCATATTCAAAACCCATGCAAGCAAGAGAATAGACATGAAGCCACTCATGTCAGGTTTTGCATGATGAAATGATTGATATTTATAGTAAAATTGTAAATTAAGTACATGCAGTAATTAAAATGGTTCTTGTTTATATGATCAGTATATGAAAACATATTTAATATATACAGAGATAAAGGCTGACCTGATTTCTGGATAAACCAGTCTGTCGAGCTAAGAGGTGCTTATCAGCATCGCTTGGATACCTGAGAAAGAGACCAGAAAATGACATCACAATCTTTAGAACCCTAATAATTATTTTGAATATATATAAAGAGAGAGAGAGAGAGGAAAAACACAATCAAGTAGATGCAAGAAAAGGTACAGACTTTCTTCTTACAAGGGCGTGAGAATCTAAGAGACAAAAGAAAAAGCTGATTACAGAATAGAAGCATTTTCGTTTTTATTTGTATCTTAACTTATTTTTCATTATAAAGCAAATATTTAACAGAAGGGGTACAAAAAAAACTGTACAACTCTTCTCTTCTTTACTTCACTAACAACAAAATAGTAAAATTCGGCAGACATTAAATAAAGAAAGTACTGATGAATAATAAGAAAGGAAATTGCTTTTAACAGCTTTTATTTTTTATTGTTTCTCTTTTTAAATTCTGTCTTTCTTATGAGACAATTTACCAATGACACTGCACCACTGACAATTCTGAGACCTATTTTTGTAATTATGTTAATGGCATTGTTACTTCTTTTAATAATAGTATGTGGAAAACAATTTAAAGCAAATTAAAGAGAAAACTGTAAAGAAAGGGTTAGGGACAGGATGCTATTATGATCCCAAAGCATAAAAGTTTGCGATCTCACTCTGCAAACTTCTTTTTTATATTCATTATTTAACTCCTTTGCCATGCAAAACTTACTTACTACATTTAGCATAAACATATACACACAATATGCATAAACCCACAATTTTCTTGAAAATCTCAAGGTCAATGCATTGTTATTCTTGTTAATTTTTACTTCTTACTGATCGGTTTTATTAGTGGGAAAAAGTAAAATCTTTTTAAGTTAATTATAAACTGAGTTAAGGAATTTTAAATATATAATTTAACTTTTGACTAGAAAGAAATGGCAACTTCTCAAATTTTGAGACTTATTAGTTCTACCCGCAAACCCAAAATAAGTTTGCAGGAAAACAAATTTTCAATTTCTTAACTTCAATTTATTAGAACACATGACCATTAAAAGTCTTGGTATGCATAGTAGTACTCTATTTTATTTCATAATTTATTGTCTGTATTTGTATCATACTATCATTGTATGTATGAGGAATAATTAAGAGTATGAGAAAATGGACTTACGGATTAAGAAAATGCTCGAAAAGCCAAGCTCTAAGGATATTAACAGAGCGTTCAGGCAAACCACGTTGCGGTCTCCACGCCTCTTGTTCCATCATACCCATATGATGAAACGCACGTTGCTGACGCAAACTCTGCTCTAACAAACGCAATCGCGGTGTTTCGCCTTTGGTTAACCCTGAGGACGTAGCCCCTGCGGCTTCTTTATCCCCTAGAAGTTCACAACTGCGTTTCAGCTGAACCGCAACCGCGTCTTTCAAACACCGGAAATGCCTAGACATTGCCTTTTGGGCCAATGTTGTGTACGGAATCGCCGCGCCGTAGCCCATTACTTGGTCGAATGAGTTTACTACCATTTGCATTTGTTCGCAGTAGTGGTTGTAACGTCGGTCCACCTAAAAGTTAAATTACAAAAAATGAAATATATATCAGTTAGTTTTTTTTTTGTTATTATTAGCTCGTTTGTTAAGGTAAAATACAAATCCCAAGAGATTATTACGTTTGTTATGATAAGATAATTAATCCAGCAAGTTTCATCAAAATATAGACAAATCAGGGAATACGAAATAGAAATGCATACTCCAATGTGTTTCTTTTTCCTACTAGCAGTATATGACACCTAATTATAATATAAATTAAAATACGATAATGTCAACTACAAAATAAAAATAAAATTTAGATTAAAAATGATGTAACTTCAAGGACTAGCTTTGGTTACGTAGTGAAGGTAGCTTATATGGAGAAGGAAACTCTAATTTAAATTTCGGATTGAAGACTAAATCACTAAGTTAATCATAATTTAATTTCTTATGTTAATTTGATTAAGCGATGCCACCAAACGCGTCACACAAAATAAGCATTAATAATATATGAAATTAGACTATAACACCAGTATAATGATATTAGTTAGAAAAATCATATAAGTGATGGTAGGATTGCGTAATCAGGCTCTACCAACTAGAGCATGTGTCGTGCTCTTGTACCAGTCGGTCTTTCTCTATACATTTAATTTTATTAAACATATCTAACGTTTATGAAATATTGGTTAAATTCAAAATAATAACACGAAGAAAGAAAAAATCACGAAGAAAAATCAAATTTCTAGCGACTGATATAAAATTTGGTTATTTGATCAATTCAATCGTTAGAACGGTTCATTTTATTTTATCAAAAATTTAATGAAAAAATTGGTTAGTTGGTTAGAGAAAAATAAATGGTGAAAAGTGAAAACGTTACCTCTTCAAGCATAGAGAGTAGCTTGACCTTTCTTCTTTGATGTTCAATCCGATCAGCCGGAGACAAAGAAGGAGGATTCTCATTGGCTGCTCCGACCGACGAAGACGATCCTCCACTAGGGTTTGAATTGTTCCTACCACTAAGTTTATTCTTCTTGAAATGTCCTCTTCCAACACTACAAAACTCTTCCAACAATTCTTGTGCTGGTTTCGTATACTTGGAATTCCTCAACGTATAGATCCCTCCAATGGAGGAAGAAGCCGCCATAGAAGATGATGATGATGACCCAAAATGTCCTACAACTTGATGATTATGATGATGAGAAGAAGAAGAGTTATCAATAAGAAGATTCTTGAATTGATTGAACTGATGATGATGAGCTGATGCGTTAGAAGAAGAAGAAGTTCCATCAACGGCTGCACAATAAATGCTTCTATATTCCTCAGCTTTAGCTGCTGCTGCTGCTTCTAATGAAGATGATAGAGATAAAGATAAACCCTTTCCACCTTCCACGTGTACGGTCCCGATCATATCTCCTTGAGTATTTTGGTTGTGATGATCCGAGGAAGATGGCCATGTGAAGTGATGTTGTTGTTGTTGCATAGTGTTTTCGTCGGTGAAAGCATAACCTTGATGATGATGATTTGGTAGTAACATGTGAAGAGTTGAGTTGTTGTTGTGACGGTTTTGTTGTTGTTCTAGCAATTGTTTAGTAGAATGATCAAGAATCTGACCGGAGACAGGAACCTCACCGGAGCCACCACCACCACCACCGCTAGGGAAACTAAACATTTCAGATAACATTCCGGCGGTTTCGTAAACCGGAATAGGAGTTCCGGAGACGGCTGATTCCTCAACTTCTTCTTGATGAGAAGCCGATGATGATCGGTGAAATCCATTAGAGAAGGAAAAGATTCCTTGGTGATGATGATAATCTTGGGACATAGATTCTGAATTGTTGTGATGATGATGAAGAGTTGTAGTAGTAGCTAGACCCATATGATCATTTTCTCCTGTAAGGATTCAGACACACACACACACACAACAACTTAAAAGAATCTTGTAAGAAATTTAAGAAAAAGAAAGATAGAGAGAAAGAGAGGAGTCAACTAGGTATGATAGAGTTTTCTTTCTTTTTTTCTGCTAAAATCTCTTTTAAGGTTCTCACTTTCAGCTTCGGTCATCATCTACATATGTATATATATATGTTGTGAGAGAGAGAGAGAGAGAAGAAAGAAATACCTTGGAGTTGCAGAGAGAATTAAAGAAAGAGAAGATTGATGCTATCGTTTTCTAGCTCTCACTAGCTTTCTCTTTCTTGTGCTGTTTTTATATAATTTTATTTTTCGTTGTTAGTGAGAAAGTTTATGTTTATGCAGCAAATTCTGGAAACCATCAAACAGATTATAAAAAAAAAAATCTCTCCCAAAGAGAAAGGAAGAGAGAGAGAGAGAATAGAGAACAAGAGGTCGCTGTTCTTTCTTCTTCGCCTCCCTTTTTAACCCACCAATCTTCTTTATTAGTATTATTTTCTTTAAAGAAATTTTATATTTATTTTTAAAATGAAGTGGTTTTATAACTTTTCTTTTAAATCCGCAAAGGTTTCCATATCAATAACGATGAAGAAGAAAGACAAAATTTATATACATTCGGAAATTACGAAATTCTCCCTGTTTTGTTTTCTCATTTCTTTTTTTGTCAACGATATTTATTTATAAGGTTTTCTGCAAATAAACCCTCGAAGTAGCTAGATTTTGCAATTTTACCCTCCAAGTCAAAAACTCACAGATCAACCCTTAAAGTATGAGTTAACGCACAATATAACCTTTGACCATATATAGATTTTTCTACCTTATATTACAAACATGTTTATTTAGAAACTTATTATAAAGAATGACTTTCTCTTAGAAGAAGATGCAATCGCTTATATACAGACTGAAAAAATTCATATATGGCCGAGGGTTATATTGCGGGTTAACTCATACTTTAAGGGTTGTTCTGTGGATTTTTGACTTGGAGGGTAAAGTTGCAAATTCTAGCCACTTTGAAGGTTTATTTGCAGAAAACCCTTATTTATAAATACAAAAAAAGTATTTAACTTTTTTTATCACGGAAATGTCGGCTGATATCAACATTTTAAAGGAGTTAATTTGGAAACAAAAAATATTGAATAAAAAAAAGCAAACTAAAAAAGAATACAAAGATAAGGTGAGTCCAAGGTCATATCTCAAATGACCCAAACCACCACCATAAATACTTCCACATATTTTTTTGCTTAAATAATATTCCTGAGAAAGTAATATTCATGATAATAATATTTCCATAATACCCTCTCTGTTATTCTTTTGATTTTGTAAGTGTATATATTGGTAGGGTTGGTTATGTCATTCCAAACTCCTTTTTTAACGTGACTATTCTAATCAAGGTTATGTAATTCAATTCAAATTCATCAATATATTGAAATATGATCGGGTAAAAGACTCCAACTAAATTTTTCTTTCATTCAAACATAGGTCTCGTCAAAATACACAATATGTTCACGAAACTTCTTGTCATTAAGAGACTAAGTAGCGACAGCAAGTATTGAAATCATCCCAGACTAATTTCTAGGAAATGTACAACTCACGGAAATACCCTCTCTCCGGATATGCAAATGATCCAAAAGCAAATAAAATTTACAAAAACTTTTAGTATGGTCTAATGTTTAGAAAGCAATCATATATAACAAGTTTAGATTACCTATAAACAGACACTTCCGAACTCGAGTACCATTGGTTTGGATATAATGTTTATATGGTTCTTAATGAGAATTTCTTATCAAATACAACTAGTGCTAAATCCCTTTGTTTAATTTTTTTTTCTTCTTGATATTCTTAGACCAAAGAGATCACTAGCTAGTACACATACCTTAAGTGTAAATAACTTCAAGAGATAGAGACAAAATTATATATGTAGAACGATTTAATTAAGGTTGAGTCAACGCCATCTAATTCTTAGAATAACTACCGATTATAGATAAAACTATTAGTGAGCAAATTTCTTGGCAATTTGTTTTTCGAGTTTCGAGTACAGAAGACCAAAACTCCGAGTGACAAGATTGTGTTGATCGTGTTCTCACGTGTTAGACTAGAAGCGAAGGGCTGTAATTCCAAGGAGTTTACTTGAAATTGCATAATTCCAATTAGGTGGGAGTTGTAAATTTACTTTAAGAGTTTTACTTATATCGTTTTGAAGAATCCTCTGTCTCCAATAATGTTATTGCATATACCTTAATTATCTAAGGTGCTGCTTCAGTCAGGCTTTATGTTCCAAATCTTTAAATTTTGGATTTGTGGAAAGAAAACCGAGGTTGGACCTTTGGTAGAGCTCAAGCTCCATACTATAAATTGTAATAATGACATTTACATTCAAACAAAATTAAAAATAATTCTTTTCTCCAAATTAACGATATTGGACATACTCTTTTTTTTAATTTCCTTTAGTGCTTTTTTTCCTCATTTTTTGGTCTCTTTGTATCTGCATTTAGGCACATCTAAGAGCTGTGTTTTGCTTTCTTAGTAACTTTGAATAGTGAACCGGTAGGATGAAGACTGTAGAACATGTGTGGAGCAAGGATTTTGAAGGAAAACAAGAAGCAACCAAGAGGGAGCTTAAGAGGGAGTGATGGAGATGGAAAAATTAATTTGAAGAATTCAAATAAGGCACGTCAATCATGTGCATCTGTGAGGAGTAGCCAGAAGAATTCCAAGGTTATATTTGAGTTTACATCGATCTTGTGCAACGACCTCAAGTAATTATACGCCTACAACTTTTTTCATAATTTTAAAGATTAGACTCATATCCAAACATGGTCGACCCAGCCTAAAATTCTGTTAGTATAATAGTTTTTAGACTTCTGAAAAAATTGTAAGTTTGATTTTCGTTTTACCCTGTGAGATCAAGAATCTTGGTTATGAGTTTTTTTTTTCTTTCATTATTTTGTCTAATCTAGTGAAGATGTTTCTTATCTCTTTTGTTTTATTTAATCTTTGATGTTGGTTTTGCCTTAGTTATGTGTGAGTAGTCTTGTTTATGGATTGTAGGTTTGGTTGATGAAGAGGAGTTATTTGGAGTTGTTCCTGAACCAGTCGAAAGTACTACAGGAAGTGCATAATCAAGTTGTGATGTGTGGTTGTTAAAGAGGAGCTTGAGTATTGAGTTAGTGCCAACGTGGATTGAGCTAGAAAAGGAAAATGATATTTACTTGGAGGCAAAGGAAAATATATTTAGAGAATATATTCAAGAGAAAAATAAGGAAATTTATCATTATCAATAAAGGAATGTTGTGTAGGGTTAAGGAGGTGCTCTCTATTAGTATATATAGAGAGAGGAACGTGGCTGCAGCTTTTGACGCCCCTTAGAAGAGAAAATACAGAAAACTCGTTTGAGAGAAGAAGGCATTCGTTGTGGTGTTTTTGTAGTTGTTTATGTTGCTTGTCTGAAGCAGTTTGTATTGCTGGGTTGCTGCTACTCGTCTGAAGCAGTTCGTGTTGCTGTTGTTATCTGCTGCTGTAGCAGTTCGTGTTACTTGAAGAGATCAAGTGTTTGGGTGTTGACGTGGTCGTGCTGGTGCTGTAGCAAGACGTGGCTGTGTGCTGTGGCCGACAGTTGTTGTTGGTGTTGTGGAGGTTCCACAAAACTCAAGTCTAGGCTCAGGGGGAGTTTAGCTCAGGGTTAGGTTATCCTGAAGAATCCATGCTATCCTGAAGAATCAGGATAACCTAACACTGATTCAGAAGATGAGTTGGACTTGAGTAACTTTGTGGCTCTTACAACGTTTATCTCCAGCCCTGTAGCAGAATCTGCAAAAGGACCTGCAACAAAATCTGCAGCAAAGTCCATGGTTGAGAGTGTGAAGAATGGAAGTGGTAGTGATGTTGATAACATCAATGATGAAGATTTTGAGAAGAACTATCAGATGTTGTATGAACATTGGCTCAAATTGGTTGAAGAAAATTCGTTGTTAGCTAAGGAGAAAGTCAAGATAGAGGCTCAAGTTGTTGAAGTACAGAAGTATGCAGCTGAGAAAGAAGAAGAAGCAACACAAGCTAGAGTTCAGCTTGAAGAGACACAAAAGCAATTGAGGATGCTTAATAATGGTACAGACCAGCTGAATCATCTTTTGAATATTGGAAAAAGCCCTACAGAGCGACATGGTCTTGGATTTACTGGGAATTCTTCAAAAACGGAGTGTGTTTTTGTGTCTGGAGGAGTTAGAGAGACTGCAACTAGTTTTGCTACAGAGTCGTCAACCAGAAATAGTGAAAAGTCTGGAACTGCTACGAAGACTGCAACTGCTTCGAAGCCTGCAAGTGCTGCAACAGAAACTGCATCAAGAAAGGTAAACTTGCGTAATGAACATGGACGAATTTTCCGACCTGTTTGTCATCATTGTGGAGTTGTTGGGCATATTAGGCCAAGATGTTTTAGATTATTGAGGGAGAATAATCAAAGGGAGCAAGCTTATGTTGGTAGATTTCGTGGTCCAACATGTTATCGATGTGGAGTTCAAGGACATATTCAACGTTATTGTTTCGGATTTATTCGAAGGTTTGGTCATGAAGGTCAGAGGTCCAAGAAAGTTTGGGTTAGGAAAGATGATCGTTATGGAGATGGTGCGTTGGGATTTCATCCTCGATTTGAGCAGGGACGAGCATTGAATTAGTTTTTGATCGTGATGTGACCCAAGTAGGGGGAGTTTGGTGTTGTTGGTGTTCTAGTATTATTGGTGATGATGTCATTGAAGTTACAAGCGCTGAGTTCACATACATAGTCAAAAAGGGGGAGATTGAAAAGGAGTTATTTGGAGTTGTTCCTGAACCAGTCGAAAGTACTACAGGAAGTGCAGAATCAAGTTGTGATGTGTAGTTGTTGAAGAGGAGCTTGAGTATTGAGTTAGTGCCAATGTGGATTGAGCTAGAAAAGGAAAATGATATTTACTTGGAGGCAAAGGAAAATATATTTAGAGAATATATTCAAGAGAAAAATAAGGAAATTTATCATTATCAATAAATGAATGTTGTGTAGGGTTAAGGAGGTGCTCTCTATTAGTATATATAGAGAGAGGAACGTGGCTGCAGCTTTTGACTCCCCTTAGAAGAGAAAATACAGAAAACTCGTTTGAGAGAAGAAGGCGTCCGTTGTGGTGTTTCTGTAGCTGTTTATGCTGCTTGTCTGAAGCAATTCGTATTGCTGGGTTCCTGCTGTTCGTCTGAAGCAGTTCGTGTTGCTGTTGTTATCTGCTGCTGTAGCAGTTCGTGTTACTTGAAGAGATCAAGTGTTTGGGTGTTGACGTGGTCGTGCTGGTGTTGGAGCAAGACGTGGTTGTGTGCTGTGGCCGACAGTTGTTGTTGGTGTTGTGGAGGTTCCACAAAACTCAAGTCTAGGCTCAGGGGGAGTTTAGCTCAGGGTTAGGTTATCCTGAAGAATCCATGCTATTGAATAGAGCGGTAAATTAAGAAGTTGTACTTGATTTACGCGTTTGCAATTGTGTATTGCTTTCTTATTCTAGTGGATTATTTGAATCTGGACTTGGTCCCGGGGAGTAGGAAACGAACCTCGTTAAAAATTCTTTTGTGTCATTTATTTCCTGCACTACATACTATCTCACTTGCACTTACATTTGATCATGTGATCAATGATTGATTAATGATTCTTATGACTATATTTAAATGATTCCTTGCATTGAAATTGGTTTTCGTGTTCAATTAAAAAAAAGAAGGAAATTGGTTTCGTGTTAGTTTTGAACTTATTTTTTTAATGTCCGAAAGATGTTTATAAAAATGTAGTTTTTTTCAAGTGTTTCATAACTAGCCATTAAACCCAAAGAAAATTGATGATTAGGGTGATTAGTAGATTTTATGGACTTTGTGACTAATGTTTATTAGTTGCCTAATTGCAAACATAAATTTAGCTTAACTAGATGATTAATAAATTGATCAACGACATGAATTGACGTGGTTCACCAACAACGTGTTGGCTACATCTACGGATAAAGAAGACTGGTATATTAGTGGAAACAAAAAATTTAAAATACTTCAAAAACTAGAGATAACAAGAATATTTATAAAGAAAACTCTCATGAGTTTTTGTCGGTTTTTGACTAATACGTTTGAACCTAAACAAAGAAAATTAAACTTAAAATTTGTATCTTGTCATTTATGCATGCACAAAATATTTGTTTAACTTAAGTGGTCACTCTTTTAAAACACAGAAAAATAGATTCAAGAAATATTCAAGAAAAACACTAAAGTTGAATGATTGTTCTAGCATCATAATTTATGGTCTACCCTAGTTAGTTGTATTTCCCTTGATCCACATAGCTTTCTTAATTAGTTTAATCTTGTGTTGTTTTGCCTGTTTATTTGTTTACTTGTTTATCTTTTTTTGTCTTGCCTTTTAGTTAGTAGTCCTTGTTTTGCTTTGTCTTTTAATCAGTTGCCTTAAGCTTGCGTAGTTTTAATATATCAAAAACCCAAAAACATTTATTGCTTAGCTTAGTGAGTTTCTCAAATACTTGATGTCTTTGTATTATTAGTCTTCTAGATTCGCACGTAATTATTATTTTCATTGCTTTGCAACTGAAGTTAATCGGGGACTTAAAAACTTTTTCCACATCATTCATCACTCTAGGTAAATCATATATTAAAAAAAAAATATATTTCCAAAATTGATTTGACGTGCGTATCCGTCCCACAAACCGTTAGAGACATCTTGGATGTATACAATGTAGGTTATAAATCCACAATGAGATAAATAATTGATGGAAGACTCGAAAGCAAAAATGTAAAGCCCACTTGTGTATATATCTATTGAGACTTATGTTGGAATCTATCATGTCAGAATCAGATACCAAATCAATAATTTTTGCAGCACCTATGATATGGTTTAAACTTTTTACTTTAATCTAAATTCATATTAATATTAGTTTAGCTAAAGGTAGTTTAGTAAATTTCATTTAAAAAGGTCTAGTTCTCTAAAAGCAAGAAGATTATTTTCAGAATTAGTTTATTTCTACCAATTATCTCTACTTTATAACTGAAAATTTATGTTATTTTTCCCCTTAATATATCTCTAAAAAAATTAATGTTTATGGTCAGTAATTTTTTTCAAGCCCACTAATATTTCATTTTAAGCGTTCACGTCCTTGAAATGGCAGAAAATTAAAAACAGATGCTAAGAAAGATGTTACATTAAAATTCTCCAAATATATTTTATGATGTTAGTTTAAATCTTTATATTTTTGATCCAACTGCAAATGGAATTGACAGCTGATAGCTCAACCTTCTTCACTTCTACCAGTATCTTAGTTTCTTTTAAAAAAAAAAATTATTTACATTTATGAAAAAAAGAAAAACTATCTTTCTAAAAAAATTGTTTTGGTCGGGTGAATCTCTCACGTGAATCCCATCCTCTACTCACACGTATGCACAACCATCCATCACGTGCGAAACCTCCTTTTTCACACGTGTAGTGTGTCCTTTATCCTCCTTTACGCATTTAATAACATGATTCAAACATGTAATGGATCCTCTGGTTATAGTGTCTACAATGGTGGTTGCAAAATCTTCCAAATATATCTTTGTTATTATCTTCATCAACCTTTTCATTGTTATTTCTATACACGTTACCTTTCTTTCTTCTTCACATTCATCGGTAATTTGCACACATTATTTAAATCTGAGACATTTATAACTAAGGGCAATTATAAATACTAAAATAATTAGTTCGATTATTACTTTGATCATACTTTTAAATATTGGCATGGTTTGAGACAATAACAACAAGAAACACAGTTGATATTTGTTATTCATTGGACTTCGTTTTCTGAACTCTAGCTACTTTGAATCATAACGATTAGTGATTAACATGTAGTCATTGTATCGTCACAACTTGAGACTCACCATTCTGTTACAGTTCCGTAACCAAATTGTGACGATAGATTGGGACACATTATTATCACAACTGTTATGACTGCTATTTTCGTATCAACTCAGTCACGATTATCAACTAGGTCACTAATCGTAACGAGAATTAGCACATGCTAAAATCGTCACAATATTGTGACGAAACGACCACTAATTCGTGACATAAATTATTTAGTTGTAATATCGTATCAAAATCGTCACAGATTTGTGACAGATTATTTTCGTATCAAAATTTATATTTTTGTAATAAATAGAGGTGGGACAAGATAAAGATTAACATTCTTACATGTATCTTAAATCTTCCAAAAAAAACTTATTTGAATTAGTCTTTTAATCAAAACGGTTCTAGCCACACAAAGAAAATTATAAATCTTGCACCCTCATTAAAAACTGTACGTTGAATTAGAAAAAATATATCACTTATCATACCAATTTAAGTTTGTATGTACTCTGGATTTTTTACACATTCATTAATTTCGTTGTCATGTACTAATCGCACTTGTTCTATGTATTTTTGTAAATTCGTTGCATTGCAGCTGTTGTACTTGTAGTATAATAGTAGAAAATAAGTTGAAATCAATAGATGCTAGAGAATTAGGTCACTTGTTCACGTATGGATGTTAATATAGACATACATACATACTTACACGTCTCGTAGATCATTAATTAAAAGCTCTTTAATATGCCATGTGTATCTCTATATATATAGAAACTCCCAAGTTCATCAGGAGACATGCATTAAATGATTAAGCTACAAATCCGTAATTATCATTTCAATAATAATAATCTATTTAGTAGTTATCTTTATTTAACTTAAAAGTTTACGGTCAAAAGTTCAATACATGCAGTGGCGGAGGCAGAATTTGTTTCGACGGGGGCATAAATATTTTTTAAAATATAAAATTATTAAATAAATATGAAAACGATGCTGAAACTTTGTTTTAAGGTTCTAATCATCAATAAAATGAATTTGAATTTAAAGATCTATCTTTCGGGGTCAAATGAACCATAAATAATTTAGTTTTGGGTTTTAAAATCTATTTTTGTGAGGTGTAGTTGAAAAAATAAAGGAGTGGGGGCAAAAAATAGTTAACAAGTGGGGGCATGAAATTTGAATTTTGATAATTAACACTAATTTACAAAATTTTATTGGGGTCATTGGCCCCCACCTTAATATGAGTGGCTCCGCCACTGAATACATGTACATCGCCATAGGATGAGACTGGCCTTGTGATAATGGCTTTTGAATGGTAGTAAAATTATAAAGCTTACAACCATTTTATATTTTGTAATGTTTTAAATTATATCAATCACAACAACTATAGCAAAAGCTTTACATTAAGCTTTATTTGTATAGATTAAGCTTATAGCTTAAGCTTACAGCTCTTTCTTACAGCTTTTCACTATGCTAACAGCTTACAACTTACAGCTTAAACTTACCGCCACTTAACAGCTTAGAGCTTTTCGTTACCAATCGGACCCAATATCGTAACACGGCATATATCGTTCCTCCTAAAACTCCAAGCATAAAAAACCAATTCTTTCTATTAACCACTAGATTACCATACATTTGATTATTTACTGGTTCAGATGGATAACCGTTTTAACAAATATACAGTTACTTTATAATTTGTAACATTTTAATTTTTTCAAATTACAAAAGCGATACCAAAAACTTTATTAAAATCGTTACACTCAGCTTTATCTTACAACTATCTTGTACAACTTTGCTTTATGATATAACAGTTTAAAAACTTATACCGTCTTATGTAACTAATCGGACCTATTACTTTTTTATGTTCAACATCTATTTAAACTATATCTTGTTTTTTTAATAAAAACCAATAATATTTATATTAAACAAAATTAAGTTATAACCATATTCTGAGAACGCGTTCACCATCTTCTTTTTTTTGTTAAACTCGATTTTCCAAAATTTATCCTTTCAAATAAATACAACAAAACATATTTGACTGTAGATTCTGATTTTAAGAGAACTCGATCGGTATTGACATAATTTATTGACAAGTTTCACTTTTTCCAATTCATATCTCTGAAATAATATCCATAGACGAAACACCATTTTTCTATATTGTCCAAAGGAGAAAGCACAATGTGTAATGAAGGAGAAGAGAGAAATACGAAAATCCGTGTAACGTTTCAACCGTCATTGCCTGTGTATTTTCATATCTTTTCGATGTCCGGTGTGTTAGTTTGGTAGACTTATAATATTTGTTTATTGACCTTATAAATCATCACAAGTTATTTTTTGTGTTTTATCTTCATTCACATGATATTAAAAATACTTCTTAAAAATTCATTCACATTCTAATTTAAACATGTAAGTTTAGCATGTTTGGTAGTAAAAACAAATCACCTAACTTTGATTTTGAATTAATGGGTGAGTAATACGATACCACGAACATAAAAGTTTTTTGAAAATGGAGGCGATGGTCCTTATTCCACGTTTTGTCCATTCGATGTCAATCAAATTGTTCCTTTCTCTTTTATTTATTTTTCTATGTCCTCAGCTCTTTACTATATACTTTCATTTCAAAAAAATAATTTAATAATTGTTTTGCTTGTTCTTCGTGTTTGATTTCATAAATGGAGGAGACGTTTTTTCATAAATATTGATACACAATATCTTTTTGGTTTTAAAAATTCTAGCTTTGGCGTTAGATGCTTTTGTTTTGTTTTATTCCCGCCTTTTAACCACACTTATTTTTGCAAATTAAGAGTGCTTTGTATAGTGGTGTGACCACAAGCTCACTATATGTCTTCGGGTTGCCCATTTATTTGTGTACCAATACGAATATATTAGTCAATACTTATAGTTGTGCCATTGTGCATGGAAACTTTCAAAATCTAGGCATGGCATGCTTTTAATTTTTATATTTGTCCTTTCAATGTTGGAGTAGCTTTACTTTTAGACCATTCTAGGTTTAAGTTTACATAGTTTGATGCTTAAATCTTAATCAAAATGATATATTGTGATTTTGCGCATAACACACCACTTCCATAGCCATCTATATAACTAACTATGTTTTAACAAAGAAAAAGAAAAGAAAAGAAAATATACATATAATTAGTTCTTGTACGTCTCTAAAGCAGTATTGTGGTTCAATTTTTTGATGGTACATGTAGCAATACAATAATGATAACACAATTAAAAGCAGTACAAACAGTGATTAGAGATGATAGTACGATAAAAAAACAATGATATTATTTGTATAATGTTACTTTTCTAATTGGTTACACAAGAAATATTATCCATTTGTAATACATTAATACAATATTTTAAAGGTTACCCATTCAGAGCGATATATATCTTTGAATTGATGCATTTTACAACGCATACAACTGCATTACAACTTGTACGATCTCCCGTGTAACCCATCAATAAAATAACACTACAAACTATATTATCATTTTTAACAGTTTATAGTGTTTCTAATTGTACTATCATCTTTGTATTACTACTTATACCATGAAAAAATTGTACTCGGTTGTATTACCGATCGGATCCATAATGTGTTATACTTATAATTATGTCTCTATCAATATTAAAAATAGATTGTTCAAAGGTATAGCTAATAAGAAAGGGTCCGTATACATAAAGAAGTGCAAACTTTGACTTTGGATATAGCGGATCCAATCTGGTTAAATACAGGCCTTTCACATCCACAAGAGTTAGAGCAAGTTTAACGTTGACACGGTCGTGTTATTCTAAATAACATTATTTTCATATTTTTTGTTTAATTTAATTATTTCTTTAAATATTTAATTATTAAAAAAACTTATCAATTCATTACAAACTGACATGTGGCATAAATGTCATATGAACTGGTTCAACGTAATTACACTTCTCATCCTCTTTCTTTCCCTCTCTCCCTCTCTCTCTTGCTTTTTAATTATTTATTTTTTGTTTATTAAAAGAACCCTCTAAAAGAACTCACCGTTAAACATGCTCTTAGGACCATGCATTAGATAGAAAACAATATATGCAATGAGTGAATAAACCTTAAATTGGACTCTCACATAGCCAATTATTATATAATTATACAATTTGAAGAGAGTTTTTTTTTGAAATTCAATACAATTCGAAGAGTTTAGAGTTAAACAAATACTTTATTCATAAATTATGCGAATAATTTTTGCCAGAGAGGTTAGAGTCATTCATAAATAATAACTTAATTTTTTAAAATTGAATTACTGTATGAAAAAAATATGTTAAAATAGAAAACTGGGACAGTTGCAAAAATAACTCATTCGTAAACTCAATAACTCAAATATACTTTAATAAAATCATATAATAACTCAATTTTTAATACCAAAAAGTTTATATGACAGTTAAAGGTTATCAAACTACTAACAATAATTTTTTTTTATTATAATAATTCATAAATCCATGACATTATAATCTAAAATTTTAAAACTCTTTAAAAGAATCGTCTACCAATAATTCCTTGTAGTTTTCAGCTAATTACAGTTTGCTGAAATGATTTCAGTTTAAGAAAAATTTGTCGAAGGCGAGACCGAAGATTTGTTTGTTTAGGTAATAAAGTAATGTCAAAGAGGTTAACTAATAATATGACATGGTCTTAACAAGAGCCAAAAATGCACATTTCAAATATTAAAGATTACAAAAGAAATTAATTTAAAATATACTTATTGTTTAAGAAATTTTTGGTCAATAGATCCAACTACTAGGATGAACAAGTTTTTTACACAATCAACAAACACGTTGAAACCGGAGAAAAACGATGATATGTGTCTTTCGACAATCTCAGACACTCAAATCATCAAGGAAAAAGGCAAGACAAAAGACTATGGGATGAAACATGGACATACTAAGAATAATAAAAGGAGAGAGAACACTATAGCAAACTCTCTCTGCCACAGTTCCCAATGTCGAACCACTGGTTCCCTCAGGGTGCTTCCGCCTTGAATCCACGGCTACCTCCTCCGGTTGACCATCGTCCACCATCCCCACACCCTCCTAAACCACCAGACCCTTCTCCACCCTTGCCTACTTCCCAGTACCCTCCCCTTCCTTCTTCACCCCTTTCTTCTATTCCTCCTATGTCCTCTACTATCTCTTCTGAGATCTCTTTCTCTCCTAATAGTGATGTCCCTATGACTCAGGCTGTTGTTTCCACCAATCCTGATGTTGTCATGGCTCAGGCTGATATTATTCCAACCATTATCCCGAGTGTCACTGTTCAAAACCCTAGATCTGAAAACACTATTGACCCCAAGTTCACTGTGGTCTTGCCTAAAGCCACTTCTCCCCTTCTAACAAATCCGGCTTCATCCCTTGCCTCTAATAGAGGTCGAGGTCTTCCCACTGCTTGAGCCTACTGTCCCTGACAAACCGAGCCCTTCCTTATCTCAACCCTCTCCAACAACTAAGGCTCCTATCCTCCAAACTCCACCGTCATTTCCTCCTACTACACATGGTGCTCCCCTGTCTTTAGCTGAAAGAATCAAACGATCAGAAGATAAAACTTTGCACAAGCTGGATGATGTTGAGGTTCTGGTCTCTGATGCTGGTAGACCAAGGGTAAAGATTCCAGATTCAGTCTTCAAGCAGGGAGCTGATCTCCATAAAGAATTTGTTGTTGGATATTTCTGTGGTAGAACTCCAGCTTACGGTTCCATTCAGAGTGTCCTCAATCACATTTGGGGCAAGGGCTTAAAACTGGAGATCCATGTTAACTCTTTGGCTCGATCTATGTTAGTGCGCATTCCAAATGATTTCATCAGACATAAGGTCCTTGAGAAGAAGATATGGTACGCTGGTGATACAATGTTCCATGTCGCTCAGTGGGGAGACATGGAGTCTTCTGATCCCAAAGCTTCTGATGGGTCGACCCATCCCAAACTGTCAAAGATTCCTCTGTGGGCTCATCTTAAAGGTATTCCCTTTGATCTGATCCATGATGCGGGCTTGAGCCGTGTGGCTGAACTAATTGGTTATCCAAAAGAAATGGATGACTTCACTAAAAATCTTACGAGAGTTAATGAGGCTCATGTGAAAGTGGAGATTGATGTTACTAAGCCATTACCTTCAGTCATTGAGATTGAAAGGGAAAATGGTCGTGTGGATATTGTTGAGGTTGAATACCCTTGGGTCCCACCTTCTTATTCGAACTGTAAGGAAATAGGTCACCTCATCAGGAATTGCCACAAGCTTACTCCTAAGTGGGTTCCAAAAACTACTGCTACAGATCCCAAGAGGAATCAGTCACCTCCCGTAGACACTGCTTCACCAGTAGGTGATCAAACAGTTGAGAACACTTGCCCTGCAAAGAATAAATCGACTGATCAACCAGATATATTGGATACAAATATGGATCTTAGTTTGCATCAGTCAGAGATGACTGATACTCCTACCACTGCAGCAGTCATACCTTTGGAAGTTACACCTGAAGTTGACTACTGCCCAACCACGCCTCTTCATAAGGTTGCTACGCTCTTTGATGATCTTAGTACTATTGTACCGAGAACCTCTTCTACTCCACCACAGTTGGACCCTCTCTCGTCAGAGTCTCCCCCCGAGTCTCTAATCCCGTACGTTGTGGGGCTGCCTGTCCCCTATGGTTTGGTTTCCTCAAGGCCTCCTGTCAAAAATTATACCACTAAATCAGGTGCTTCTAAAACTAAAAGTCTTAAAGATTTCCTTACCTCCACCACAAAGCCTCCTGCTAACCTTCTTTCTTCATCTCTTAACTCCACCACAAAGCCACCTCCATCCCCCTCCCATACTAAGCCTCCTTTACCTGTTCCACCAAAATCTTTAACACCCAAAACTGTTGAAACAACCTCTCTTTTGTCTGAACCTAAAGGTAGCTCTCTCTTTAAAGGAGCTACTTCTCCTAACCTTTAATGAGTATAAAACTCTTTTTTTGGAATGTCCGAGGTCTAAATGACTTGGATAGGCACCAACCCTTTTGTGATTAGCTTTTTGTAAATAAACCTACTTTTGGTACTATTATCGAAACTCATGTTAAGGAACCTTACCTGAACCTTGTGATGTCAAGAGCTTGTCCTGGTTGGAACTTTACTTCGAATCATGCAATGGATGAGGGGGGCAGAATCATTGTAATTTGGAAAGATCATGCGGTTGTTACGATGATCCACCAGTCTAGACAATCAGTGACATGTCATGTCCAGATTGCTCATGGTCAGCCTTTATACTACACCGCTATTTATGTTTCAAATCTACATGGTGAGAGAACCGACTTTTAAGTGGAATTAATTGGCATACAACAACAATTCTCTCTGAATTCCCTGCCTTGGGTACTTGGTGGCGATTTCAACCAGATATTGCATTTCTCTGAACATTCTCTGCCTCATGTTAACTCTCTTGATACCCGGATGATGACTCTCAGAGACACCTTTCTCCAACTTGGTATCTTTGATCTGAACTTCCATGGTCCCCTCTTCACTTGGACTAATAAGCAGGACCTCTCCCCTAAAGCTAAGAAGTTAGATAGACTGTTAGTTAACTCTCATTGGATCTCCAGTTATCCCAATAGCTCGGCTTCTTTCCTAGCTCCTTCTTTCTCAGACCATACTCCTTGTCTTTTAGACCTTTCCACCCCTCTACCTGTTTCTGGTACAAAGCCCTTCAAATTCTTTAACTTCCTCACCTCTCATCCTGACTTTGTTCAAACCGTTGAGGATGCGTGGATTCAAGCCAGAAGCTGTGCAACCAACTTAACTCAGTTCTGTTGGAAGCTAAAGTCCCTTAAGGGAGCTCTCAAAACTTTAAATAAAAATGATTTTTCAAATATTCAAAAGAGAGTTAGTGAGGCTTACAGTTTGTTATTAAGTGTGCAGGTACTTGCCCTCCAGAGTCCTACATTCCATCTATTCCAGCAAGAGAGGGATCTGCATACAAAGTGGGTTTTTCTCAGATCTATAAAGGAGGCTTTTTTCAGGCAGAAATCAAGGATAAATTGGTTAAAAGAAGGAGACCACAATACAACTTACTTCCAAAGAGTGGCCTAAGTCAGGAATAATTGGAACTATATCCGGTCTTTCTTGCTTACCAATGGTGTACTTATTACTGATCCGGTGGAAATGAGCTCACATGCTATACAACACTTCAAATCCATCTTGGCTCCTTCCAACCTACTCCCGTTAGTGTTGGCATAAACCTAGATAAGCTCCCTTACAAATTTCGCTTGCTCTGCTACACAACAAGAAGAAATGAACTCTTTACCAACGGCTGGCGAAATCTCTACTGTGTTACTAAAGCTTAATCCAAACAAAGCTACTGGTCCTGATGGGTTTACCTCAGGGTTCTTCAAAGCGGCTTGGCCTATCTTGGGACTTGAGGTCACAACTGTTATCTCAAATTTCTTCATCACTGGCTTTTTACCTTCAGCAGCCAATGCAATGATCTTGAGCCTTGTCCCTAAGTTCATTGGAGCTTCTAAAATCGGTGATTTCAGGCCTATCTCATGTTGTACCACCCTGTATAAAACCATTTCAAAGTTGTTAGTGAAGAGATTGAAACCTATTCTGCCGGACCTCATACTCCCAAATCAAACAGTTTTCATACAAGGAAGATTACTACTTGAGAACACAGTTTTAGCCTCGGAGATAGTAAACAACTACCATAAAGAAAAAGATCCTAAGCGTATTGTGATCAAAGTAGATATTGCGAAAGCTTTTGACACTCTGAGATGGGAGTTCCTCCTCAACTGCCTACATGGGTTGGGACTTCCTAACCAATACATTAGATGGATCCAAGCTTGTGTACGTACTACTAACTTCACTATTGGCTACAATGGAATGGTCCATGGACATTTTAGAGGTACTAGAGGGCTTCGTCAAGGTGACCCACTTTCTCCTTACCTATTTGTTATAGCCCTAAACTGCCTATCTCTAATGCTTAACAAAGCAGCAGATGACCAAAAATTCGACTATCATCATAACTGTGAGAAAACAAAACTGACGCACCTATATTTTGCTGATGACCTCCTCATTTTCATTGACGGTTCAATTAGCTCTGTTCAAGCTGTCCTTCAGGTTTTGCGGGAATTTGAGCTTCTATCTGGTTTGGCAATCAGTATCCAGAAGACTTGCTTCTTTTCTTCAGGCCTCTCTCAGGTGGAAAATGATTTGATACGCTTCTCTACGGGTATGACCAGAGGATCTTTTCCCATGAAGTACCTAGGCCTTCCACTCTGCACCAAGAAACTCACACTATCAAACTGTGCTCCACTTATTCAACAGATAAAAGAAAGAATCTCTATCTGGAGTGCAAGATCCCTTTCTTTTGCTGGTTGGCTCCTTCTTCTAAACACGGTGATCGCTGGAATAACTAACTTTTGGTGCTCAACTTTCCTTTTACCCAAGCAGTGCATTGTTACAATAAATTCAGCTTGCAATTCCTACATGTGGAAGGGCAGTTTGGAGGGCCACTACTCAGCAAGAGTGGCTTGGGACAATATAATAAATCCAAAGATGGAGGGTGGTCTGGGATTAAAAGACTTATCTGTGTGGAATAGGGCTTGCTCGTTGAGACTCATTTGGCTCATTTTCTTTAAATCCGGCTCGGTGTGGGTGGCTTGGTATAAGGAGGTTGTGCTTCGGGGTTGCCTAAATGACTTCTGGACTCTGAAAACAAGTACTAAGAACTCGTAGTTAGCCAACAAAATTCTAAAGATACGGGACATTGCTTATAACTGGATCAGAATGAGGGTTGGTAATGGGCGAACCTGTAGATTTTGGTCGGACAATTGGTCCCCTTTTGGGAGCTTACAAAACTTCTTGCAGCTTAGGCCTTCATCTCGATTGGGAATTCACCAGGCTGTGACGCCCGTAAACCATTTTTTTAAGAAAATGGAGGGGCTGTCGATCGACACACGTGATGTCTGTCGATCGACATGGCTCTTAAGGGCTGTCGATCGACATACCTAGTGGTTGTCGATCGACAGGTGCCCGAATTGGCTGGTTTTCTGGTTCGATTTAAGTTGTTCAATTGGACCGGGCCGGTTTGGGTAAACCCTAGGGCTTCGTATTTAAGGGTTTTTGGCCGCATTTGAGCGAACCAAAGTCCCAAAAATCAGAAACAAAGAGTTTTGAGAGGAGTTTCTCTTGTTCATGATAGTTTGTGGATTAGGGTTTCGTTCTTGATCGATTTGGAGAGGAATTTCGTGGTGATTGTAGCTGAATCTGTTTCTAGCCTCATTATCCAGCAAATTCTATCCGAAAATCTAAGGTGAGTGCGTGACCATGGCTTCTGGGCCGGTGGATTCGTTAGGGTTGTATGGTGGTAGGTTAAAACTGATTGATTGTGATGATTGATGTTGAAACTGTTTGTTTTGTTGCTTGTGGATTGTTTGGATTGTGTTATGCGTGCAGGTTTCGTGTTAACGCAGAGGAGGAATCGATCCGAGAGGATTATGATCGATTTCCCATGAATCTGCGACGACCTGTCGATCGACAGCCCTAGGGTGTGTTGATCGACAGGGTCACACGAGAGCTGTCGATCGACACCTAGAGGTTGTGTCGATCGACAGGTGATCGAGGAGCTGTCGATCGACACCTAGAGGTTGTGTCGATCGACAGGGTCCTGTGGAGCTGTCGATCGACAGGCACCGTGGGTGTGTCGATCGACAGGGTCCAGTCGAGCTGTCGATCGACAGGCACCGTGGGTGTGGATCGACAGGTGTGAACAGGGGTGTCGATCGACACCTAGTGGTAGTGTCGATCGACAGGCCGCCTGTTGGGCTGTGGTTGAGCCGTGTTGTTGTGTTTGTTTTGTGTGTTGTTTGATGCGTGTTTGCCTGAGCGGATCCATCGCGTCTGTGTGCGCAGTCGTAGATGGGAGGACCGTCTCACTGGGTATTTGTGATAATACTTACGCATCTCTTTTAACCATGTGGTGCAGGTAAAGGCAAATTGTGATCGTGGAATCATGGCAACGAAGAGGGAGATGATCTAGGGTCTCGTGTTGGGTGTTGCTGTGTGATTTTGTTATTGTTTCCTTTCTGTTTTAGAACTCCGCTAGGTTGCTGGTTTTGATTGGAATTTGTTATTGAACCGGATTAGTTATATTTAATGGAATTGGTTGATTGGTTTAAGTTGTTGGTTATCCGCTGTTGATTGTCTGTGTTGCTTGGTCGTTGAGGATAGCATTTATGGGAATGCTAGTCCGAGACCAAGGGTTCAATCGCAAAAAAAAAAAAAAAACGGGTCGGGTCGTTTCACAGGCGGTCATGTTGAGTGAGTTACACGATCATAATGGATGGCATCTCCCTCCTGTAAGATCTGATAACTTGGTCTCTTTACATGCTCATAGGACTACAATCTTCCTCAATGGTGAAGAAGATTATTATGAATGGGAGATTGACGGTCAGGTGATGACAAATTATTCTACAGGAGAGATCTACAATACGTTGCGAGTACATAAACAAATTGTTCCTTGGGCTAAGGTGGTGTGGAACAAAAGAGGAATACCTAGACATAGCTTCCTTACTTGGTTGTTTGTTCTTAACAGATGCCCAACCAGAGATAGACTCATCAGTTGGGGATTGAATACGCCCTCCTCTTGTCTCCTCTGCAGCACTGGCTTTGAGTCTCGAGACCATCTCTACTATGGCTGCAACTTCTCTTGGATGATTTGGCGAAGAATTGGACTCCGATGCGATATGCAACCACAAAGAAACTGGTCTCAGAATCTTCAAGACTTGCAAAACATTTCTGGTACTAAGGAGAAAAGGATCATCACACTAATAGCTTGGCAGTGTGTAACTTACCTCATCTGGACGGAGAGGAACAACCAGCTGCACAACAACATCTTCAAATCGGTGGATTCAATTGTTAGTGCCATCGATGGTTATGTCAGGAATCGCTCTTCAAGTATTCGAGAGTCAAACCCTAGTCTTGCATCAGCGATGCTACAATTCTGGTTCAATTAGTCTTCAACGTGATCGATTTAAGACTTTCTTTGCTAACTTGATCTGAATAATGAGATTGTCATTGACTGGTGATGGCTTCGATCAGATCGTCAATTCAGAAGAATCTTCTCCGACAAAACTTTGACATGGGTTCATTAGGTTCCTTTTTAATTTGGGCTTCGACATATTTCTTTTCACAAACTAATGGGCTAAACCCAAACACTATAGCCTGGGCTGGCTTGTATTTATTTTCTTTCTCATATTTTTAATTTGAAAAAGGTTTACCAAAAAACTATGGACATACTGAAAAATGAAAATAAAGGAAAAAAAATGAGGTGACACAAGATCAAAAAGAGTTGGTGATCAGTGTGTTAGCATGTTTGTGGAAAAAAATTAGATAGTGAGACAAAGGGAATGTAAAATATCTCAAGTGAAGAATGGATGAAGGTGGCTGGGTCGTGAGTTGGCTAGAATAGTGACTGTAAGAACTAAGAAGTCCGAAGAATATCAGAAAAAAGGATAGCCTTTGAGAGGCAGAGTATAGACTCTCTCCAAAACCCTAGCCGCAAGTTTTCTTCCTCTCCGATTTGCCTCTCCGGCCTCCGGTGTGGCGGCCGGTGGTTCGTGAGATGGCCTCCTCCTTTCTCTCTTCTCTTTTTCGCCTTGTTTTCTTATAAGTTCTGAGAGTTTCTCCTAGATTGGTTTTAGATTTGTTAAGCGGCATCGCAGATCTGGAGATCTAAGTGCTCGTCAGTGGATTTCGGCGGTTCATCCATCTGAGATTTTTCTTTTTTGAAGACGGGAAGCGAGATCGATGGTGGTTCTTTCAAAGTTTCCATTGAGGGGTTTTATTAGATCTAGGAGGTGTCAATCAAAATTAGATGGCAAGGTGGTGGTAATATGGATCTGAGGAAGCAATAGGTGGAGGTGGTGAGGAGTTCTACTCGGCGATTCTCTGGTTATCTCGTCTTCAACAACTCGGAGGCGTGACTCATCTTTTTTTCTCCACTCTGAGTTGTTTGAGATCTGCAAGGTTTTGAAGACGGCTTTGGGTTCTCGGACAAGATCCCCTAAGTCTCACTGGTAGCTCTCCAAACCACCTTCAACCTCCCTGTGATGGCTTAGAACCTTTGTTGCGGCTGAGTTTCTCGGATAATGAGG
The DNA here is from genome assembly GCA_900128785.1 of Arabis alpina. NCBI lineage: Eukaryota > Viridiplantae > Streptophyta > Magnoliopsida > Brassicales > Brassicaceae > Arabis > Arabis alpina. Next base: position 25,014,693 of record LT669793.1, read on the forward strand.
CGTGGGTAGGTCTTCTCTCCACTTAGCATCCGTGATTGTCTAGTTTTGAGTAAGCTTTCCGGTACCGTGTTCAAGTCTAGAATTGTAAATCGAAGTGGGTTGATGACGGTGGTTTGCTTGACGAGGCAAAGCATCGACAATTTTCTCTTGGTACTCAAACCCGGTTTACTTGCTCTTTAGGTCAATTTTTTGGTTCTATCCCCACTTGGGTTGTGACCGGTTTAAACCGGTCAAGGCATTTTTATTTATATTTGTAAGCTTTTCAATTTATTATTAATGAAAACCTTTTAAAAAAAAAAAAAAAAGTCCGAAGAATATTAGATCTCGAAAAAACTGAAACACAGCTCTATTCTTCATAGAGAATATTTTCGCTTTGGGGTCTTAAACTAGAAGCAAGTAAGATTTAATTTATTTTCTTTGTAGATAAGAATGTATTTGTAGAGTTTTATTTGTCCGGACTAGAATACTAGATTACTATACTAAGTCGGATGGGTTCGAGATTAAAGGTTTGGACATGTTCGAAGAATTTGAGGGCTTTTAACTTACCACTTCTTTTTTATGCGTCAGTTGTCCGACAATTTGTGGGGAACAGATTGACGTCGTAGCCGCACGAGAAACACCATGTAGTGTATTGGGTCATACGCCGTGAGGTTCCTTAATATCTACTTGTTTGTTTTAATCGTTATGTGGAGTAGATGTTACTTCTTTTACCTATCACATGTTCAAGATGTTAATTCTTCTAAATGTACGCCTGACTACTCAATTTCTAATCTCATTCATCATCCACAATGTAACTTTACCGGTGAGATCAAAAGTAAAGCATGTGGCCTATCTTGTTGAGTTCATAAGAGCATGATTATCCATGACCAAATAAGAGTGTTATTTGGATTAAAATAGTATTATTTTTATTAGTAATTTAATGTTTGATACTTGATATGATTTTTATAGTTTTTGTATGTTTATTGGTAACACTTAATGGGAGTTTAAAAAAAAAAATTTATTTTTTATAAAAACAAAAAATCAAAGAAAATCAAATTACTATATATAAATATATAATATTTTTTAAAAACACTAATTTACTATGTTTCATAAAATTGTACACGATTATTAAAATCCGTAAAAATAAACCGAAACATAAAATCGGTTATAGACATTTGGGTTAATAATTAATTTCTGGTTGGTTGCACAAAGTTGATGGTTCCTATTTCTGTAAAACTTCAAGGACTTGTTAAGACTTCGTGACCCGATTAAGTAGCTGTAATCTTTCACTCATTTAGAATCTGTTACCTTTTGTGAGAACCCATTTCATTGAATCAAATTCATGCACACAAATTACTACAGCCAAAGCTATATGGCTATGTCGAAAACGTAAAATAATATAAGTTTCTTCTTCCTCTAAAAACTGACTACAAAACACGTCTCTCAACAAATTCCGCAACAAGAGCCCTTAAGTAAAAACAACTAGAAGGTATTACTTGTATCATCATCAACCTGCTCGATCTTCCACTTGTGAGCTGTTCGTGGGGCAGTAGAGATTCCCTCGTAGTATCAGGACTCGAGTTTTCCTCTGTTACATGCCTTGACAAATAGCATAAACCATTCCCGTGCAGCTTCGGCCCTGAGATCATTAAAGTAAGTGCGCTTTTTTTTCTTTCAGCCATGTCGCAAACTCTTTGTTCTTAGAGAAGTAGTCCTCACTTGATAGCTCTGGGATCCCCTCTTTCTAAAAGAAAAAGAAAAAGAAATTATCAGAACCTCGTGTAGATGATGCATCAGACCTTACATTAGACTATTAGAGCATACAAGCTAAATGAAGAACCACACATAAAGAGTTTCCAAAGCAACCTATATTGAGTGAATATATAAAGAGTAAGAGAGAGAGAGAGCTCACTAGCCTATGTTCGCCTTCTGCGTGTTTCTTTTTGTCCTTATCATCCTTCGACTTCTTTGCTGACCAGATAAAACAATGTTAGCATGAAGGAACCATTTGCCCACGACAACCGCAAGAAATGAAGATCATACTAAAAAAGCAAAGACACAAGATACAACTGATGCTTAAAACATCAATGAAGACCAATATGATGAAAGATACACAACATTTTTAGCTGATACCAAAATAAGATACTTAATTTCTGCCTATTATCTCCCTAATCAACAGGTTTCCACTACAATCTCTTTCCTCTCTTTGAGAACAAAGCTATACGGATGCTTCGTGAATTGCATAGAACTATGAACTATGAACATTCCACTACATAACAACAACAACAACAACAAAGTTTGAGCTCAAATCAACAAGATGAAGCAGTTTTAAACATACCACAAGCTTAAACTTGAGTCGACAAATAAACTAGTTTCTTGCTATTTGCTACAAAAACATCAAGTAACAAATTTGAAATGGATTAAGAAACATCATCTTTGTGGATGCCGGAATTCGCACAATTAGATTTGTAAGGGTTTCGAAAGGAAGAAGAGATTTCTGAAGATAAGCTATGAAGAACAATGATGAGCAGAGAGAAATTAGGGTTTGTAATTGCTTTGTATTGCTTGTGTGATAAAAATTGTGAATGAATCCGTTACAAGTGTTTTGCATTCCTATATATAACCCCCTAAGTCGGCTAAGCCTTTTTCCTAAACCCTTAGGGATTTCCTTTTTCGCCTATGTCGGTCGAGCCTTATGTGGGCTTCGTTGCTGGGCTTTGACATGCTGAACCTTCTGGAACCCTTGCTGAAGTTCTGACGAGCGCTGAAGGACCTGAAGCCGATGGGAAAGGCTCTGGCGCCGATGTCAACTGTCTGGGTGCCGATGAGGCCAGGCACATCGGCGTCACTGGGCAGTGACGTCGGCACCACTGCCTGTCATCGGTGTCACTGCTCAGTGACATCGGTGCCAGGCGGCCTTCGTCTCTGCAGCGCCTTCTGCTGGCTCTGTGACCTCTCCGACGCTGCATCATGGCTTCTCCTGAGACAAAGACCACTTCGAAGGTTCCTTCAACAGGCAGAAGGTTCAAAGGACTTAGGAGTTTTCAGGAGGTCTTCACCTTCTTCAGCGGGTGAAATGACCTAGGGGTTATACTATCTCTTGCTTGCTTGAGACATGCACGTTGCTTGTCATAACTTTGGAGGTTGAGGCTCAGCGGGTGAAATCCGACCCCAACAGTTAGCCCCCCAGCTCGGTAGTGTTAATGATAACAGTATCGAGTTTAAGGACCATTGAGCGTCGAGATTAGCTGTTCAAAGTTATGATATTGTAGGCGTGAACCCTTTGTGTTGATAACACGGTAAACGTTGTTTTCCCGTTTTTTCGAAGATTTTAAGACTCCGTGCTCTGCTTGCGAGAGCTGACAGCGTCTGCTGCTGTCAATGATATCCGCACTTAAGGATTTTAAGACCTTACTGAAGATCAAAAGACTTTCATCTGTACGTGTTTGAAATTTGCTGAAAAAGTTTTTTTTTTTTTGGTTCCGGAGATTTTAAGACTCGGCGTTGCGTTTGTTGATGTTAACGATGTTTTTCGCAACGGGAAAGATGAACTCCGAGAACGAGAACCCGTCTGAATACTTTCGGGACCCGCTTGAGGGAAAGAAAAACCTTTTTCCCCTTTTTCCTTTTCTTCCTTTCTCTTCCACTTTTCTTCCCTAGTTTTTTTTACTTTTCTTCTTCCTCTTTTTCCTTTGGGCGCCGCCGGCCGCCAAGCTCAGCCTCCGTCGCCGTTCGCGCTTTTTCCGACCACACCGAAGTCTTCTTGGTCCTTTTGGTAAGTTTCCCTTTTCATCTCCACCAAAGCTTTCCTTTCCTTCGAAGCTCTTTAGTCCCTTCAAATGTGGTGGATCTTACCATTTTTCATGAAGAACTAGTTGCTAGATTCATGATGAATCCTTGGATTTGATAATTGCTTGATGAATCTTGCTTCGGCTTTGTGTATAAGCTTTGATTGTCAATGAATGGAACTTTTGATTTGAGTAGATTGTTGAACTCTTGTTGATTGATTTTGATGTAGGTAACTTGTGCTTATGGAGGATATAGGTGTTGATGAAGCTTCCGCTCGCGCACCCACCGGCGGCCTCGTTCCCGGCGATCGGATCGCACCGAAGCCGATGAGATGCTCCGACGACGATGAGGTCCCGATGTCTCCAAGGTCATCGGGTCGACCCGTGTTGACGACGGCATCGGGGTCAACCCGTGTTGACGACATCGGGGTATGCACCGATGACTTGACGACATCGGGGTCAACCCGTGTTGACGACGGGCCGGGGTCGTCCTTCGCGGGTGACGATGTCCCAATGCCGCCACCACCTGACCCGACGTCTCGGGTGAACGCACCGATGAGCTCGTTCCTTGATACCCCTCAAACGTCATCGGGCACTACCATGCCGAAGCTGTCTTGTTGTGTTCCTGTCATGGTAGCCTCGACGAGTGACGACGACACAAGGCGGCTCACGGGTTTGGATGATCCCGTTGTCGCTGATGTACTTCCGGGAAGCAGGGCCCCGACATGGGTTGAAGGTATCGGAATCGGTGCTGACAGCTTAGAGGCTTTTCACGATAATGACACCGTGGTTGAGGACGAGATTTTCCCGTTGAATGATGAGGATCCTGACCTTCCCCCGGGGAAAGCTTTCGCAACGTCTTCCTCCTCTTCATCTGGTTCTCGATCTTCTGAGGACGAAAGCGATGATGAGAACACGCTTGATGAGGTCGAGCAACCAAAGAAAGCTAAGAAGGCTAAGAAGAAGGTGAGGGCCAAGGTTTGTCCTGATCCTCCTGGGTCTTCTCTCTCGGATCCGAAGTCGTTGAGGCGACTCCGTAGGCACTGCGGGATTTCAGAGGAGATCGTGCTAGTTGCTCCTACTCCCGCTGATAGAGCTGACGCCCCGCCTGCGGGATACATGACTTTGTTCGAGAACTACTTTGATCAGTGCCTGCTCTGGTTTCCACTGCCCCGCTTCCTCATGCGTTTTCTGGCGGTCAACGGTGTCTGTCTTGCTCAGATTAACCCTAGGGGCATTAGACACCTTCTCGGTATCTACGTGTTGAGTAGAGAACGCGGCGTTGACATTAGCATCGAGAACTTATCCTACTTGACGGACTTCAGGACTCGTGGTCTAAGCGAAGAGCTTAAACACAGCGTGACCAACTCATCGGGAATGGCCCTTATCAATGGGTTCCCGAGCAAGGATGACCACTTCGAGTACCGTTTCTTTTTTGCTGAGATCTCCGAGAGGACCGTCGAGGCGGACTGCATTGACCTTGTCAGGACCAGATGGGAGAGAAGAGGTAACCATCACTTGGTGATTTTTATTGTTTGCTTTGTCATCTACTAACTGCTTGAACCTATCCTTTGCAGTGAAGCCAGTGATGCCTAAAGTCTCAAAGGAATTTCTCGCTGCAATGCATAAGGAGCTCTCTTCTGGGAATGGCAATTGGAGGAGGTCGTTCAACCGAAAGAGGATCGAGAGAGCACTTTCCGCTGAGATCCTTCCCGGGAAGATTCTTGGGCGAGGCTTGGCGAGGTTGTCTCTTCGCGAGCAGATTGCGCTTGAGGCAGCGACGAGGACCAGAGGGTCTTCGGTCGTCGGCTCACCGAGGGTGATGATGCCGACGACCTCGACTCCGCCTACTCCATCGACGCGGTCAAGAGCCTCCCAACCTTCTGCACCGAAGACCGTTTTTCCTCCTCCTTCTTCAGGCGACGTTGCAGAGTTTCGCAGGCTATCAGCGGAGAGAGCTCGCGTTTCTAGCGGCAAAGGAAAAGGCGTCGACCGTGTGACCCCCTCGAAGAGGCAGAGGACGGACGCGTTCCCTGCGACCTCTCTTGGCGGAGAGGCTTCGGCGAGGGGTGGTGACGGATTGCTTCGTGGAGAAGCTTACTCGGTAGTGAAGTCGAGATATTCTGAGGTTTGATTCTCTCTTTCCGCATTCCTTCCTTTAATACTTTCTTCGCCTTAACACATTATATTACGTGTTGTTGCAGCTCTCCCTCTGCTTCGAACGCTTGGTTGGAGACTATGATGAAGATGTTCGCTCGAGGGACAGTGAGCTTAGTGCGGCCAGGGAGGCCAACGCCGCCCTACAGTCAAGGCTGGACGAGACCGTAGAGCGGAGCGAAGCTCTTGAGCGCGATGTTCTTGCTTTGCACAGGATCAAGAAGGGTAACGACGATAAGCTGTCGAAACTTAAGTCGCGGTGTGCTAAGGCTGAGGGTGAGACAGTTCGGCTGAGGGGTGAGCTTAGCTCTATTAGCGACCTTCAGCGCACCAGGATTGACGCCGCCGTTGCAGAGACCAGAGACGAGATGACTCGCGGTTTGATGGTGCGGACCGGCGAGGTTGCCAGGCTACTTGCGGAGATTGGCGGGAAGGCCCAGAACGATATGTTGAACCTTACTGAGATCGATGCGAACTTGGAGTTCATCGGCCTTCTTCAGGGATCGGATCCGCCAGACCTCCCGTCGGAGATCGAGACGCTGCGCCAGCGGCGTCAACCGATCTATGATGCCCACGACGTGTTTGCGGACCTCCTTGCTAGTGCCCGGAGGGTTCTGGAGATCCCCATGGCTTCTGCTGACGCTGTTGACGACGACGTCGAGTTGTCTGACGAGGATGACGTCGAGGCAACGGTCGAGGAGGGTGCTGATGACTGATCTCACTTGTCTTTGTTCTTCGGATTTAGCTTGTTTTATAATATTCAGACAAGATTACTCGTAATTTTTGGAGATAGCGTTGGATGGTTTGTATCCAACCTAAGACTATGCTTACTTCGCATTGTAGCGGTTTTCTGGTTTTCATAACGCTTTGTCTATGATTTTTTAATTATGCCTCATGCTTTACCTTGGATAGAACTTTTAAGAGTAATGATACCCGTTTTGTTAACCAAAACTTTATCATAGGTTGAAGGCCGTTCATGTCTTGGCACGCCTTAGGTTTTTCGTTCTAACGTTGTTTTTGGGTTTTCTAGAATGGCGGTGCTTTCCGAACACGTCTGTCCAGAAGCGATCACACCTTTTGACTTGACCAACGTGTTTGTTGGGTTTTCCGAATGATTATTCGGTGTACAAACCTAAGTAACCATTGGCAGCTGCTTTTTACCAACGGTGCTGTTGGGTTTTTGAACGAACATTCGTGGTCAAAAGACCAGGAAGCGAACGTTAAAACCAGTCAGAGTCGAAAGCCCTGAAACTGATTGTTATAACTTATATAGCGCGCTTAGGATCCGGTGATGGATGTCAATGTGTTCAGGTTCACACATTGTTGTTGTGGCCAGCAGCAACGACAGTGGATTGAACTTTGCTTTTTTGAAAAGGCTTTGAAGAATCCCTGGAGGATGTAACTTGATAATATTGTTCAAACAAGGCTTTGAGTAATCCATAAGAGAAATCACAAAGGAAGTCCAAGAAACTTATTACTTTGAAGCAAATACCAAGTACAAAAATGGGAGTATTATGAGTATACGTACCCCACTCCCCCCCCCTTTTGACGGAGGAGGGCAACTGAACTCGTCCGAAGACTAGCTGCCTACGTACCCTTTGCAGGGATCAAGTCGCCCCGTAGTTCGTTAAAACACTTACTCCCCCCCCTTTGAGACGGAGGAGGGCAACTGAACTTGTCCGAAGACAAGCTGCCTACGTACCCTTTGCAGGGATCAAGTCGCCTCGTAGTTCAAGGCAAGAGCCTTAGAAGAGGAATAATGATAGTACCTCTTCAAGTGCTTCGCGTTCCATGAATGGAGTATTGGCTTGCCAGCCATGGTGACGAGCTCGTAGACGCCGGGACGGACTACAGCGGTGACTTTGTAAGGTCCTTCCCAGTTAGCTCCTAGTTTGCCTGCGTTGCGCTCTGCTGTATTCTGGAAGACTTCGCGCAAGACCAAGTCACCCTCGCGGAAACGTCGTTCCCGAACTTTGGAGTTGTAGTAGCGTGCGGCTGCGTTCTGATAGTTGGCTATTCTGATGAGTGCCTGATCGCGCCTTTCGCTAAGGAAGTCCAGTTCATCAAAGAGGAGTGAATCGTTGAGTGCCTCGTTTTCCGGTAAGAGACGTCGTCGCGGTCCTGGAGAAGTCACTTCGGAGGGTATGACACATTCAGTTCCGTAGACAAGGGCAAAAGGAGTTTCTCCCGTTCCGCGTTTGGGAGTGGTGCGGTGGGACCATAGAACGCCTTCCAGCTCATCTGCCCAGCGACCCTTCTTCGCGTCCAGACGTTTCTTAAGGCCATCGAGAATCGTCTTATTCATTGCTTCTGCCTGTCCATTTCCCTGGGGGTGACGAGGAGTAGATTTGTTGAGTCGAATTTTCCACTTTGCGCAGAAGGCCTCGAACCTGTTTGAGATGAACTGAGAACCGTTGTCGGTGATAATTTCGAATGGAAGTCCGTGACGACATATGATATTTCTCCAGACGAAGCTTTCGACTTGGGCGTCTTTGATACTTGAGTAGGCTTCAGCTTCCACCCACTTCGAGAAATAATCTGTTAAAACAAGTAGGAAACGCTTTTGTTTTGACGCATGCAGAGGCCCTACGATATCCATCGCCCACCTCATGAATGGGTAAGGAGAGGTGACGGAAGAGAGCTTCTCCGTTGGTTGATGAATTTTGGGAGCATGACGTTGACATCTTTCACACTTGGCTGAAAACTTAATGCAATCGTTCACGATGGTAGGCCAGAAGTGACCATGTCGCTTAATCTTGATTGCCAAGGCTTTGCCTCCCGAGTGATTGCCGCAGGATCCGCTGTGTACTTCTTCCATGACTTGTCTGGCCTCCTCTCCCTCTACGCAGGTGAGCAAAGGACCAGAGAATCCTCGTCTGTAGATGTTGTCGTCGAACAGGACGTACCGAGCGGCTTGTTTCTGTACCTTGCGAGCTGCCCACTTGCTGTTAGGGAGCTTTCCACCGACGATGTAAGCGCGGATTTGGTCCATCCAGGGTTTATCGCAACCGTACTCGGGTTCTTCATCTGTTTCCATGGGGACGGTCATGTCTTTATTTATAGGCTCAAGCGGAAAGTTCTGCGTGGTGGACTCTTCGAGTTGTCTGAGGCCTTCGGGGTCCTCGGCTTCGGTGACATCGGCCCTGATGACTTCGGGTTCGATGGCATCGGGGACATCGGGCCCGATGACTTCGGGTCTGATGGCATCGGCGCCAGACGCTGGCGTTGGCGAAGGTGCAGGTTCTGTGTTTGTTTCAGCCTCCGTCATTTCAACGTCGTTGACCCTTGTTTCAGTAGTGGCTTCAGTCCGTTTAGCAGTCTGTGATCGCGTTGATATAGCGAGCGCCATATCTTGTTTGATGCTCGGGAATTCGATGATCTCTACGGGGATAACCCGTTTCAAGGTTGGATCTTTTGGTGGAGCCGAAGCGGAGGCAAGGTTTGCCAAGGCGTCTGCGTCAACGTTTTCTCCTCGGGGGATTCGTGTCAGTGTGAACTCTTTGAATGTCAAGGCAAGGTCCTTGACTATTTTTTGATAAGCTCCCATCCGATCGTCTTTAGTTGCGTACTCGCCACTGAACTGGTTGGAGACCAGTTGTGAATCGCAGAAGGCGTGAACGTGCTCGATGTTGAGTCCTTTGGGCGAGCCTCATTCCAGCGATGATGGCTTCGTATTCTGCTTCGTTATTGGAGGCTCTGAAGCCTAGACGGAAAGACTGCTCGAGGATCTCGCCTGTTGGTGATGCTAGGCGTATCCCTACTCCAGACCCGTTTTTGGAAGATGAGCCGTCGACGTGTAGCTCCCAGATCCCTGGTCGAACCTCCTTTGCGGAATGGTCTTCTGGGAGTTCGATAAGGAAGTCTGCCAACACTTGTGACTTGTTGCACGTTCGTCCTTTATATTCGATGTCGTATTCGCTAAGTTCTATAGCCCACTTAGCCAATCTGCCAGACTGACTTGGACTATGCAAGACCGTACGTAAAGGAAAAGTGCTGAGAATTACGATGGTATGAGATTGAAAGTAAGGCCTTAGCTTTCGCGATGCCATCACGATCGAAAGAGCTAGCTTCTCTAGCTGAGGATATCTTGTTTCTGCGTCGGTGAGGGTCTTGCTAACATAGAATATGGGCTTTTGCTCGCCCCGCTCTTCGCGTACTAACACAACACTCACTGCTGTTTCTGAGACGGCAATGTAGAGGAAAAGAGGTTCCCCGGTGACTGGTTTGGCGAGGATAGGCGGCGTCACCAAATATTCTTTGAGCTGTTTGAAGGCGTCTTCGCATTTGTCGGACCATTCGAATTGCTTGTTACCTCGTAGCGTGTCATAGAAAGGCAAGCACTTGTCAGTCGAGCGCGAGATGAAACGGTTAAGCGCAGCGACTCGTCCAGTTAGTCTCTGCACCTCGCGCTTGTTTCTCGCGGTCGGTGATGAAAGCGGTCTTCTCTCTATCTTCGGGGTGCATTAGTATTTGATTATAGCCTGAGAAGGCGTCCATGAATGTCAAGAGTTTATTTCCTGCTGTTGCTTCCACTAAGCGATCGATGTGAGGTAAAGGGAAGCTGTCTTTCGGACATGCTTTGTTCAGATCTGTGAAATCGACACAGACACGCCACTTCCCGTTCTTCTTTTTTACCACGACTGGGTTGGCGAGCCAGTCGGGGTATTTGACTTCGGTGATTGATCCGACGCGTAGAAGCCTTTCTACCTCGTCGTTTACTGCTTTCGCTCGATCGGGACCGAGCTTCCTTCGTTTTTGTTTTATTGGCTTGAAGGTCGGGTCGACGTTGAGTTCGTGGCTGGCTACGTTGATATCTATTCCAGGCATGTCTTCTGCTGCCCATGCAAAGGTGTTGACGTTTTTCTGGAGGAAGACCACGAGCTTCTTTTTAATGTCTTCATCAAGCGTAGCTCCGATCTCAACACATCTTTCGGGGTGTTGCTTGTCAATGCATATAGATTCTACAGGTTCGCAGGTGGGTCGCTCTTCTTCTACACGACCTTCTGCAATCTGTAATTGCTATAAGAGGTCAGTTAAGTTCTTGACCTGCTCGGGGCTGGTTCTCGCTCTTTTTCGTGATTCTTGAGGTTTAGGGTCGTCCTGCTTCTTCTCGATGTTTCTCATCTTATGCTCAGCCAGAAAACAGGTACGGGAATCTCTTTGATTTCCCCATATTGTTTTTATGCCGATGGGAGTTGGGAATTTGAGGCATAAGTGGTATGTCGAAGGCACGGCTCTCATCAGGTTGAGCCACGGGGTTCCCATGATCATGTTGTAGATTGCCGGATGATCAGAGACGGTGAAGTCGACCATCTTCTTCACGGTGCCGGCTTGGACAGGAAGGCGAATCGTTCCCATAGTCAAGGTTGTCTCACCAGAGAAACCTGTTATGGGTTTAGGCCTTCCTTTGATCGTGGTCAGATCTATCTTCATTCGCTCGAGTGTTTTTTTTTGAAGATGACATCCACCGAGCTTCCTGTATCGATGAGGACGCGAGCGACGTTGAAGTCGTAGACAGTAAGGTTGATGACCAAGGGATCGTTGTGTGGTTGATCGAGGCCCTCGGTGTCCTTTTCGTCGAAGGTGATTGAGTCGCTGGAAAGCCTTGGCTTTGCAGGTGCTGATATGTTTGCGCAGACGTCAGCGCGACGTTGGTAAGCTTCGATCGCCGTTTCGTTATCAGCACAGTACTGCGAACCTCCCATTATCATGTTGATAACTTCGCGCTGCTGTTCGTTCTCCATGCCATCGTCGCGGCGTTGGCGTCTGGGAGTATCTGCTTGTTCCTCGACGTTAGCGGGAGCTCTCTCCACTGGCTTGAAATCTGACAAGCTGTTGTTGTTTTTCAAGGTGCCCTCTGTGAGCTTGGCTATGAGTTGTCGCCCTAGCTCGCGACACCTTGCGGTGGAGTGACCACTTGCCTTGTGGAAATCACAGTATAGTTTCTCGTCATAGTCCTTTGACTCTCTAGTCCAAGTGTTGTTCCAAGTTCCTCTTCCGCGACCGCGCCCACGGCCTCTTCCGCGTCCGCGACCCGACGACTCCATTTGATAATTATGAGCCCCTCCGGATCCTTCTTCGTATTGAACGTAGGCGGGGTTGCTTTTCTTAGGTACAGCGACTTTGGCTGGTTCGCTTGTTTGTTTGGTCTTTCCGCCCTTCCTGGCTTGGATTTCCTCTTCGGTTCGGGCGAAGTCAGCTGCACGATGGAGAGCGTCTTGAATTGTTATCGGCGTGTTGACGCTCATCTCTTGCCAGAATGGGGATGGGCACCGAAGTGCCCCGCGCAGGGCTTCCAGGGCTGACTTGTTGCTGATACCTTCAACCTTTGAAAGCGTGCTTTTGAACCTCGTCATGAAAGATCGAAGACTCTCGTTCTCGCCTTGCTTATTGTTCCATAGTTCTGAGTCGTAGATCTTCCGTTCCATGAAGATGTTGTAGTGTTGAACGAACAACTCGGAAAGCTGAAGAAAAGTGTGGACTGAATTTTTCTCCAGCTTGTAGAACCATTGTAGCGCAGGCCCCTTAAGACTTTCCACGAACAGCTTGCAATAGACGATGTTTTTTTCCGTCTCTTTGAAGTTCGCTCTTCCCAAGGCAACTTCGAATTCCATGAGATGATCAGAAGGGTCAGTGGTTCCTTCGTAGATGGGTAACTTGATCCTTCCTGGATCGGAGATTTTCGTTTTCGCGATTCGTTCGTCGAAGGGTGTGTTCCTCGCCTTTTCTAGAACCTGGGCGATGGCAGGAGCCTTTCCCGTTCCCTGATGCATCTGCGATTGGGTGAATTTTAGGTCTGAGGTCACCCGATCCATCTGAGCTTTAATTGCAGCGAGCTCTTCAGCGTAAGAGCGTTTGAATGCTCTGCGCTCCTGCTCCTTCTTGTACCTCTCTTCGCTAGAGTAGTTGGAGTATTCCGCGGTGTCCCCCACAATCTCTGTCTTGGAAGAACTTGACGCGCTTCGAGTGTTAGAGGCGCGTGGTTCCTGTCGGTTTTCTTCTGGAGCTTCTGCCCGTGTACGCTTTGCAGGAGCTGGTTCCTCTCCGTCGGAGACGACGCGTTCGGGAGACTTGTCCGTTTCGCGACGTGGAGGCGGTGGTGGTAGATCCTCTGGATTCCCCCGAGTAGTGCGGGGCGCTGAGAAGTCGAGGCGTTGAGGGTCGACGCGCGTTCTGAGTCTCGTCGTGTTAGGTCTTTCACGTTTTCTTCGTGAAAGAGCTTTCAGTCCCTTCGAGTTCTCTTCGATCCTCTTTGCTTGCTTGTTCTGCTCGGTGAGGAAGTCTTCTAGCATCTTCTTCACCTCGGTTAGGTCATCACGAGCAGGGGTTTTTGCAGCGGTAGCCTCGATCGAAGGTTCTCTTTCCCGGTTGTCTCTGCGTGACGTGTTCTCTTCGCCACTCACCATCTTTGAGTTGTTACGTAGCTTTTTGGTGTAAGAAATTCTCTAAATTCCCCTTAGTCGGCGCCAAATTGTGGATGCCGGAATTCGCACAATTAGATTTGTAAGGGTTTCGAAAGGAAGAAGAGATTTCTGAAGATAAGCTATGAAGAACAATGATGAGCAGAGAGAAATTAGGGTTTGTAATTGCTTTGTATTGCTTGTGTGATAAAAATTGTGAATGAATCCGTTACAAGTGTTTTGCATTCCTATATATAACCCCCTAAGTCGGCTAAGCCTTTTTCCTAAACCCTTAGGGATTTCCTTTTTCGCCTATGTCGGTCGAGCCTTATGTGGGCTTCGTTGCTGGGCTTTGACATGCTGAACCTTCTGGAACCCTTGCTGAAGTTCTGACGAGCGCTGAAGGACCTGAAGCCGATGGGAAAGGCTCTGGCGCCGATGTCAACTGTCTGGGTGCCGATGAGGCCAGGCACATCGGCGTCACTGGGCAGTGACGTCGGCACCACTGCCTGTCATCGGTGTCACTGCTCAGTGACATCGGTGCCAGGCGGCCTTCGTCTCTGCAGCGCCTTCTGCTGGCTCTGTGACCTCTCCGACGCTGCATCATGGCTTCTCCTGAGACAAAGACCACTTCGAAGGTTCCTTCAACAGGCAGAAGGTTCAAAGGACTTAGGAGTTTTCAGGAGGTCTTCACCTTCTTCAGCGGGTGAAATGACCTAGGGGTTATACTATCTCTTGCTTGCTTGAGACATGCGCGTTGCTTGTCATAACTTTGGAGGTTGAGGCTCAGCGGGTGAAATCCGACCCCAACAATCTTACATGAACTTAAACGGTGATGCTTGTGAGATTTCTTTTCCTTTTCCTTCTTCTTATCTTTCTTTTCACTTCTCCTACTTCTCCTTTCCTCGTCTTTCTCTGTTCCTCGATGCCTCTTAACTTTCTCTTCCTCTGCACATTTATAAACCACAATTTCAACATACCAATCCATTAACAAATTCCAATTTCAAGCTTCAATCCGATTCGAACAACAAATTCAAAACTGGAAACACGAATAAACCAGATTGTCTCGGGAAAACGGAAGAGAAAGTATAATCAGAGAGAGAGAGAAGAACATAGTACCGGAAGAAGAAGGATCTTCACTTCGATCTCTACTTCTCTTCTTCTCCTTCGAGCTCCGTTCGCTTCCCATGATTTCTCCAACTTGATGGAGAAGAGACGGAGACGGAGACGGAGACGCACGACGACAGTATCACCTTCGGAATCGTTACCATCAGAAGAGGAGGAGAAGAGAGAAAGAAGAGGAAAAGTTGTTTCGGGTCACAAAAAAAAAAAAAAACCCATCTCTGACTGACACGTGACCCTAAATGAACTGGTTCAAAAACATTACTCCCCTGATCCGCTTCATCTCAAAACTTGCATAAAATATAATTATTAAATGAATAACACCCTAATAACCCTACCGATAAACATGCTCTAAGGCAACGTATATATACTCAAATATTCATAAAACCGATCTAAAAACTAATTACATATAATGCTAAAATATATCGTTTTAATGAGTTACACATGGCTCCAAGCTAAACAAAAAAAAAGATCCCAAACAGATTATTAAAAATATTTTTATCAAAAAATATCAGCATAACTCTTTATATTAACAGGGTGCAAAATAACTGAGAATCCCTTTTGTGGGCTTAGGACTCTCTATTTCAATCAGAGGCTCTGCTTTTGACTGTTTTGGAGCTAAAAGATAAGATTTGTGTGGTGTGTAGTGAGTTTACCGTTACTATTTACTCGGGAAGTGGTCTTTGAGTGTTCTTGATCGATTTCGTTGAATCTTCGAGTGTTGTAGGTGTGGTTTTTGTGAGTTTCAATCGGTGTAGTTTTCGAGTGGAGTATCTGTTTCAGAGTTTTTGGTGAGAAAAGTTGGAGAGATGTCCTCTGGTATCGATAAGGTGCTGATGAAGCTTACTCTTCATGCTGTAGACGAGCCTTTCGATTTGCCTGATGAACCGGAGTATTGCTCGATAGAGGAAAACAGAAGAAGTTTGATTGGAAGAATTCTGAATCCTGATTATCAAAAAGTGGCGGATTTGGTACTAGACATGCCTAGGAAATGGTCTTTGGTTGGTAAGGTTAGGGGAGTAGCTTTATCTCGTGAAAGATTTCAATTCATTTT
This sequence comes from Arabis alpina, assembly GCA_900128785.1. NCBI lineage: Eukaryota > Viridiplantae > Streptophyta > Magnoliopsida > Brassicales > Brassicaceae > Arabis > Arabis alpina. The sequence continues at coordinate 25,030,193 of LT669793.1, forward strand.
CCAATCTTTGCGGGATATGGAGGAGATTGTGCATAAGGGAGCTCAGACGTTTAATCAGTGGAGCATAGTGTTGGAAAGATGGGTTGAGAACCCTCCACGTGATTACTTGCAGTTTATTCCGGTGTGGGTGAGACTGCGTAATATACCTGTCAATCATAAAACGGAGCTTTCCTTACTCCGTCTTGGTGGGTTTGCAGGTAAAGTTACTGAGGTAGCTTTTGACCCTTTGAAGCCTCAGAGAAATGATTATGTAAGAGTAAAAGTGGATTTCAATGCGGCTATGCCTGTTAGGCAGTTCAAAGTCATCAATCTTCCAAAAGGAGGTCAGACTAAGGTGTGGTATGACTTTGAGAAAATACAGAAAAGATGTTATACTTGTTTTCGGCTTACTCATGAACAAGCAAAGTGTCCACTGTTCTTGGAGCGAAATGGAAGGGTTGTGGTAAAGGATGTGGCAGAGGGGGAGGTTTCTGGTGAAGCCAGAGAACCAATTCTAAAAGTAGGGGATCCTCTCTTTGGAGTTTTAAGTGAGGATCAAGTTGGTTTGGACCCAGTTTCAGGTTGTGAAAAAATAGCCGAAGAAGTTCTAGAGGGTATGAGATTGTATCTTCTGGCTCCATCTGGAGAGGCTTTGGTGGTTAAGGAAGCTAGAGTCAAAAGCTCTGTTAAAGATTTAATGAAAGATCCTTTCTCAAGGAAAGTGGGTCTGTCTTTGGAACCTATTCCTATCATCACGAATGATGTGAATAAAGGAAAGGGTTTAGTTTTTGACTATCAGGGGAAGGAGGATAGAACAACTGAAGTTTTTGTTTCTCAAAAAAGGGTAAAGGGTATGTCTGGAGCTCCTGTTAATGCCCAGGCTGTCTCTCTTTTATCGATAGCTGCGGGTAATCTATCTGAGGGAGCTTTGGACAAGCAAAAAGTTGGTTTTCCTTCCTTTTATGATCCTCCTACGGCTTATAGAGTTGGCTTCTCTGAAGCTAGCTCTTCCGGGAGATCATCAAGGAAAGGAAAACCGAGGAAAAGGCCTCACATTAGCAAAAGAAGACTAAAGGGAGCTGACCTAAATCTTAAAGGGGTCATTGATGTGAAGAATAAAGGCGTCCTAGTTGGGCAGGTGATCAAAAGAAAAGCAGAGGGAGAGTTAGAAGTGTCAGATCATGAGAGTCAGCGTCTCAAACTATTGGCAGTCCCAAGTGAGGGACTGTCCAATATCTGATGAGCATCATGAGCTGGAATTGCCAAGGATTAGGCCGGGTCGACGACTTGACAATTCCTAGACTTCAAGAAATACGTAAAAAATATTTTCCTGAAGTTTTGTTCTTGATGGAAACAATGAATAAAAGTGATGTGGTAGTTGATTTACAAGAATATTTGGGTTATGAAAGAGTGTTCACAGTGAATCCTAGAGGTACTCGAGGTGGTTTGGCCTTGTTTTGGAAGAGTTGTGTAGAAGTGGAGGTCCTTTTTTATGATCATAATCTTATAGATGCTCGTGTGCAGTTTGGGGATATTGGCTTCTTTGTATCTTGTGTGTATGGTAACCCAAATTCTGCGTTCAGACAAACAGTTTGGGAGCGCTTGGTAAGGATTGGGATCCATAGAAAGGATAACTGGTGTATGTTGGGTGATTTCAACGAAATTAGACACAATGGAGAGAAAACAGGAGGTCCTAGAAGAGGTGATGCTTCTTTCTTACCTTTCAATGACATGCTTAGAGATTGTGAGATGGATGAGTTGGTGTCTTCTGGAAATGACTTTACCTGGGGGGGCTGGAGGTACAAGAAATACATTCAGTGTAAACTTGATAGAAGCTTTGGTAACAAGAACTGGTTTAGAGTTTTCCCTGTTTCGAATCAAGTCTTCTTGGAAAAAAGGGGATCGGATCATAGGCCAGTTTTGGTTAATTTGTTATCGTCTATGGAGGTTTATAAAGGTTGCTTTAGATTCGATAGGAGGTTTCTGAATAAACCTCGTGTAAAGCAGGCTATTGAACAAGCGTGGGCTCCAGGTTATTTTGGCAAGGAAATGATGGTGACTCAAAAACTGAGAGCTGTTAGAAAAGCTCTAAGTAAATGGAAAAAGGAGAATAACATGAATTCTAGAGATAAGATGGTCCAAATTCAAAGAGATTTAGAGATTCAGCAATCCTCTAGTCAACCTGATATCCATCATACCTTTTTCTTAAAAAGCAAACTAAAAGAAGCTTATAAGGAAGAAGAAGTTTACTGGAGTCAAAAGAGCGATGAAAGATGGATGGCTAAAGGAGATAAGAATACCAAGTTCTTTCATGCTTCTGTGAAAGCAAGCAGAAAGAGGAAAAGGCTGGAATTTTTGATGGACACAAATGGGGTTGTTCAAAAATCAGAAGCGGCGAAGGGAGATGTGGCTGCAAAGTATTTTCAGGATTTGTTTACATCGTCTGGCCCCTCTAGCTTTGCTCAGATTTTTACTGGTTTTAAAGCTAAAGTGACTCCGGAAATGAATGAGAGCTTAATCAAAGTTGTATCTGAGGAAGAAATAAAGGAGGCAGTGTTTTCTATCAAACCATCAAGTGCTCCTGGAGCTGATGGAATGACTGGTCTCTTTTTCCAAAGATATTGGAACATAGTTGGGTCTCAGGTTAGTAAAGAGGTTAAGGATTTCTTTATCTCGGGTATTTTTCCAGCTGAATGGAATTATACTCAGCTCTGTTTATTACCTAAAGTTATCCCTCCAAAGGAGATGGCTGATTTGAGGCCCATTAGTTTATGCTCTGTTTTATACAAGATAATATCGAAGGTATTAGTGGCTAGGCTTCAACCCTTTCTGCATCTGGTTGTATCTCCCACTCAGTCAGCTTTTGTGGCTGAGAGATTAATATCTGATAACATATTAGTGGCTCATGAGATGGTGCATGCTTTGAGAACTCACGATTCGATTGCGTCTGAGTTTTTGGCTATAAAGTCTGATATGTCTAAGGCGTATGATAGAGTTGAATGGAGATATGTTCAGGAATTGCTTATTGCACTGGGGTTTCATCACCGTTGGATTGCTTGGGTGATGACTTGCATCACTACGGTTACTTATTCAGTTTTGATTAATGATAAGCCATTTGGTCTAGTGAAGCCTGAAAGAGGTCTAAGGCAAGGGGATCCCCTTTCCCCTTTCCTTTTTGTGATGTGTACTGAAGGATTAACACATATGCTTGATCAAGCTGCAGCAAAAGGCTCTATTGAAGGTATTTCTTTCTCCTCTTCAGGGCCTATGATTCACCATCTGTTGTTTGCAAATGATAGTTTGTTCTTATGTAAAGCTAGTTTAGAACAAACTGGAGTTCTGCAAACGATACTGAGAGATTATGGGGCTGCTACTGGTCAGAGAATTAACTTAAACAAGTCTTCTATAACCTTTGGGGCTAAGGTTAAGGAAGATTTGAAGAGAGCTATTAGGCAGTTGACAGGTATTACAGCTGAAGGAGGTGCGAGTAAATACCTTGGTCTCCCAGAGTGTTTTAGTGGTTCAAAGGTTCAAATGCTAGAATATATTGTGGACAGGCTGAAATCTAAGTTGACTGGTTGGTTTGCTCGAACTTTGTCTCTTGGGGGAAAATAAATTATGCTAAAAGCTGTGGCTATGGCTCTCCCTGTATATGCTATGAGTTGTTTCAAACTCCCTAAGACTACTTGTGATAAGTTAACAGGGGCTATGGCTGATTTTTGGTGGCAATCGTTTGAGAATAAGAAGACTATACACTGGTTAAGTTGGGAAAAGTTATGCCTAGCCAAAGATCAGGGAGGGCTGGGTTTTAGGGATATCCAAGGTTTTAATCAAGCTCTTTTGGCAAAACAAGCGTGGAGAATACTGCAGTTTCCAGAGTGTTTGTTTTCAAGAGTGATGATAAGCAGGTATTGTGAGGCTAATGGTTTCTTGAAGTCTGTTTTGGGACAGAGGCCGTCTTATGCGTGGAGAAGTATCATCTTTGGTAGAGATTTACTACAACAAGGTTTAAAGAAAGTGGTAGGTAATGGTAAATCTTCCAGAGTTTGGATTGATCCATGGATATTTGATGGGGGCATGAAAGTTCCTTTGGTCAGAAATGACACCATTGATCTTAACCTCAGGGTAAGTGATTTGATAGATGTCCATACCAGAGACTGGAGACCGGATAAAATTGAGAGTCTGTTCTATCATTGGGAAAGGGATATTATTCTAGCCTCAAAACCAGTGGTGGATAGAGAAGACTTTTGGTGCTGGCAACATAATCGAAGTGGGGATTACACTGTCAGGTCTGGTTATTGGTTTTTCAATCAGATAGCAAATGCTGAAGCTATTAGACTGGCTGAAGCCTTGCCATCTTTGAATGAGATCAAAGCAAAGTTATGGCAGCTTAAAACTTCGCCAAAAATCAGGTCATTTTTGTGGAGAGCTATGTCTGGAGCAGTGGCTTCCCCGGATAGATTGAATGCAAGAGGAATGAAAGTGGACACTAGATGTCAGTTCTGTGGGCTTGAGACAGAGAATATCAATCATATTCTGTTCACCTGTTCATTGGCAAGACAGGTTTGGGCTCTCATGGGGTTCCCTCTTCCTTTAAGGGGTTTTGATGATTTGTCTTTCTTCTCTAATTTGTTTTTCCTTCTTCTAACGGAAAAGAATGTGGCTATTCCTATTAAGACTAGAAGGTGTTTTCCATGGGTTCTATGGAGACTTTGGAAAAATAGGAATTCTTTCCTCTTTGAAGGTAAGAGTTTCTGCCCGACGGTTACATCAAAGAAGATAAAGGAGGATGCTGAGTTGTGGTTCAAAGCGCAGGTGAATCAAGACCATTCAGACGGAGATAGTGCTTTAGAATCACCGAGAGGTAAAAAGACTTGGAAGAAGCCTCCTTTTTCGTGGCTAAAATGTAATGTGGGTTTTGTGTGGTCTGCAATTGAGAAGACTATGGGTTGTTCTTGGGTTCTCAGAAATGCAAGTGGTTCTGTTTTACTTCATAGTAGAAGGGGTTTTGCCAATGTCAGATCAGCTAAAGATGGGAAGATTGCTTGTTTCGTTTGGGCAGTGGATTCAATGATTGAGCACAAGTTCAATAAAGTGATATTTGGTATAAATGCAGTGGAGTTAACAGGGGCCTTGTTGAGGCCAAAAGCATGGCCTAACTTTCAACCTCAAGCTTCTGAAATGAGACATGTTTTAAAACAAATGCAGGATTGGAGGATTGAAGCTGAAGCAAAGGAGACCAACAGAGGGGCTTTTCTTATAGCTCAAAGTGTGACTAGGCAAGGTCGGATCCATTCATATGTTGCTCAAGGATTTCCGGAATGGCTGCAGGAACTCTTTGACAATGAGAAAGGTTTTCCCTCTGTTTGAGGTCTTCGCCTGAGTTTTAGTGTTCATCATTTTTTGGGATGGCTTTGTTAGCATCATTGTGAAGGTTACTAATATTTGGTGGAGGTTTTTGGCTTTTTGTAGAGGAATTTAGTGATCTAATAGATGGTTTGTCCTCCTTTGGTTTGCAACTCACCTTGGGTCTTTTTGTCTTGGTACATTGGTGAGGTTGTCTTAGTTTGCTTTGTATAGTTGGTTAAACTCTTTGATCTTTCAATGGAAAATCATACTAGTTGACAAAAAAAAAAAACTCTTTATATTAACATTCGTTTATTTAGTTATTATATTTTAAAAGTAATAATTATTTGGAATATAAAATGTTTTGATCGGGATATTTGGAGTCTTGAGTCGACCTAAATACTTACTCATGATTGGATTGTGAAAAAGCTCCTAACTTCGGCTTTCAGAAAATTGACCACCGAATTCTTGGTATGAATATAACGCCGTGTGTATTATGTTATGTAATGTGTTTATGTGGATGAGTTGATGCTTGGTCATATCTATCATAACAAAAAGTGGTCCTAGGAACACAAAACACAAACTCACTTTAATTTGGTCGATGTGGCAAAGCCAGGCAAAGGATGGTCATGGCCACGTGGGATATGTGGTCCATGTCGGAATCAACGTGTCTTAAAATGCCACATGTTTTGACAGCCTGTTCTTTTCCTCTTTATTTCCTTATCATTTTTTATACATTTCAATTACATTATATGAACAGAAAGTCTTTTCTAAAATTTTAAAATGAAGTTTACTTTGTAAAAACCTTTTTGATAATGAGAATTACAAAGATGATACAAGGTGTGAATTACCAAAGAGAGCATAAATAAACCACAAGAGAATACAATGATCACACCAAAACCTACAAAGAGATGAGGATGGTTATTCAATGACACATTGATATAATTAATCATATAATTACGTTTTTCTAAAAACCTTTTTATCATATAATTTATCAATGTTAATTGATACTTTTACATCAAAAAGTTTGAGGTTCGATAAAAATACGATAATATCAATAATTATATAGATTAACAACATACATAAGATCACCAACATTTGTGTAAGTAAAACTATTCGCCACAATCCGATGCATTGAATATGAAGACATGGTTCTATAAAAACTTTTTGATTGTGTAATGTAGAATTGTTTATGTTGCATATCTCATAATTTGTATAAAAAATAATAAATCAAATAACAAAAAATACTTCATAAAATAGGGATAAGAGATTTGAATAATAATTTATTTTTAGAAAAAATAACATTTCACTTGTTTCATATTATAATATATCTTAAATGTTTTATAAGACGTTTTCATATTCTATTTCTATGCATTTTTTACTTTATTCGATAATGTGCGACTAATAATATCTCACTTATAATTAGTAGAATTATAGGGTTATTTTCCACAAGTAGAATTTCTTTTATATATTTACTTAATACTTTTAAAATAATAGTAATTTTCTTAATTTCTACGCTTTTAGGTAGAACATCTTATATCTTAAAATGAAGAAATTAAGAGATATATATATATATATATATTTAGTTCAAAATTAAATTTCTCATTTTAAAAAGTATGATTCATTTCTAACGAAACAAAGATCACCACATTAGTACTTAATATTTGTAAACAATATTTTAAACTAAAATTGTGGTTTCTTATAATTATCATCTCATTTGCTGATAATAATATATGAGTATTATCAAATTAGTTTTTAAATTTTAATTTATTAGGATAATTTTACATTTTATAATTAGAAAAGATGATATGTGAACACATGGTTAAATTGAAAGCCAAAATAATAGGTACTTCAGTCTCTAAATATATATAGGGATCCATTTAGGCCATCATGCGAATAATTTTGGTCGGTAATGCTTGTTCTCGAAATATTGATCCTAGGCAGAGTTGAATAGAATGTCAATATTTGCATGTGCGCACTCACACAAGATAATTTAGTCCACCTGCTACACCACTATAACCATGGAAAAATTCAGTGACATGCAATAATCACCTTATATGGCACCAAAGGAGTTAGACAAGAAATCATGTTGAGTCAGTCAAACAGGTTGATTCGATAAGAGTTCTTCCTAGTATCCAACCTATAATTACTCCTTAACTGATAATTAAAAAAAAATCGAAAAAAGAAAAGAAGAAGAGAAGATCGTTTAGTAGACCGAAAAAGAGAAAAATACGATTTGTAGAGTTCTTACACAAAATAAATCCATTTCCTCACATGATCTAACTAGAGATTATCTAAAGGAGAAACCTTTCTGATTCTTCAAGAAATGTCTTTTCCTTCTTCGTGTAAGAATCCTCAATTGATGTGGACATCATCTAAGAAGAGCCCATGGTGACAAAAGATCCAACGAAAATCAAAGAAATGCCATTGCAACAAAAACTGAGCCCATAAAAAGCGCATAAGAAAGCATGCCTCATAAAGCATTGTAGGACCAATCCAACCGGTTTTAGACTTGATTTTATCCATAAAACCGAAACCACACTTCAAATCTCCGAGGAGCAGACACACCGTTTTACCTATCATTTCTCTATTTTCCCAAACGGTCACATTTTGGACTATATATGAAAACCTATGATTCGGAATTTTTTCCATCAATTCTCCATCTTAAACCAGACCCTCTAAGTTTTTTAAAAGGTTTCAAACTTATCCCTAACTGCACACCTAAAAGAAAACCCAAGATATCAAGCTTGATCACACTTTCCCAAAATACACCATGTCTTTTCAAGACTGATTTTCAACGGCCACAAGCCTTCAAAGCCACATATTATACCTTCAAAAAGAGACCACTTCAACATGCCATAACCAGAGTCAAGAAGTCAAAGAATCCTCATTTCACCGATTTGATAAGAAAAACGGCTATATCTGCTTTAATTGCTTCTGATTTGTTTTCCTACATTCGTTTCTTTTTGAGCATTATATAAGCTCAATTTTACATTTTTTTAGACACCATAAAATTAATAAAACTTCGTACTATTCAAAAGATTGAGTTGGAGTCAATTTTGTTCTTGTTCTCCTTTTACGATTCCAAAACTTTTTTGGATTTCTCTTAGTCTTTGAATTTCGTGGAATCCTTAATCACTTGTGAGGAAGAGCCCTTGTTATTCTGATCACAAGCTTGTCCTCTTTGCCTCACTAAAACATTGAGTTCAATCCATCTCTCACCAACAATCAACTTCCGCAACCTATCAAGCCGACTCTTTGTCTTTTAAGTGCATAATACTTTGAGTATACCAAGTCTTATATCATCAATGAGCTCCAATTCCCTTTGGACATGTGATTTCCTTCCTCAGTTCTTCCACCAAATGATATATTGCGTCTTAGTGCATTTTGACTAAAACTCTGAACCACAACCTCATCTTCTTCTTTTTTTCCGGAAAAATCATACCATACACATTCTAACTTGAACGTAGAAGATTTTCCGTGAGAACAAATCTTTTTATGTCTTCCTGGAAACTATCATGATAGTGTTAATATGACAAATCATTGATTTATTAGACACGATTCAAAGAGTAGATTCCTCACGTGACATGGACAAGAAGTATAGTATATATTTGTCTTCGGTGAACAAATCTTTGGGGTGGTGGAAACCTGCACAGTTGAAATAGTCAATGGTCTAGATCTGAAAGTTCTGAGATGAGAAACACTTAGCGAAGATCTCAAGAGAGTTTGTTATTAAGCTTTTGCAATAGTTTCTGTGTAAAATTGTGGATCCTCTTTTTGGAGGTATCTTAGGTCTATTTATACAAGTCTAAGTCGGCCTAGGTCTACGCCTAAAGAGATAAGGTCGAATCCCTAAATCTTCTGGATTCCCTTTTAGCGTAGTCGGCGGCCGCCTTTAGGTCTTGACCTTGTCCTTGTCATGGGCCCAAATCCGAGAGCTTGTCTTATGGGCCCAGTCTTGCAGTAGAGGTCGGCGTGACTTGTTACTCGTGGGCTCCCGACTCATTCTTTCCAGTGTGGGCCTTCTAAGCTCGGCTCATTCTTTATCTTGAAGTGAGATGATCGCAACGGTCTCTTGGAGTCTAAATGACCACTATAGACGTCGTCCTGGAAAGATACCGGTCCTAGTCCAAGTTATTCTGGAGCGCCGGTCCCAGAGACAGAGCTGGTCCCTGAGTCAGAGCTGGTCTAGATAACTGCGCGCCTACCTCTGGTACTTAGTCATTTTCTTGACGATCTGGAAAGGTGCCGGTTCTAGTCCCAGTTACTCTGGAAAGCCGGTCAGAGACAGAGCTGGTCCCTGAGATAGAGCTGGTCCAGATAACTGTGCGCCTACCTCTGGTACTTAGTCATTTTAGAGAGCTCGTCCCAGAAAGTAGGAGAGCTCATCCTGGTCCCAGTCACTTTGGAGAGCTCGTCCCAGAAGACAGGAGAGCTGGTCCCGGAAACAGAGCTGATCTAGATAACTATGCGCCCACCTCTGGTAATTAGTCATTTTCTTGACGATTTCTACCGGAATGAGATCTGACCCCAACAATCTTCTATCCTACATTTGACAGCTATTCCTAAATAACCAACGTTTTCTCCAATATCATGCGCTTAAACAACTATTCCTAAATAATCGACGTTTGCTCCGGTGAAAAAAAATCAACCATCTAGAAGATGCACAATTTGATACGAACAAAGTCTTTAAAACTAAAAATTAATTAAACATACAATTTTTTTTTTATATCTCAAGGTAAATCCAAGACAAACATAATATATCTTCTAACATGACCAAGACCCTTTTGACATTGTATAAACCCAAAATAAATCAAAAGAAAAAAAAAGTATTCTGGTCACAAATTAATGGACCTTAAACTTAGTACGATGATTTCCATCCCTGCGAAGCCGTCAAGATCTTGGACAGAGACAGAACAATTTCATCCATTGATGGACGATCCAAATGATCTTTCTTCAAACAATCCATCACCAATCTAACCACAAAACTTGCTAATTCTTGAGGTAAAAAGCTTCCACGCATCAGAAACTCTTCCATTGCATTACCTTCATCCATCTCTTTCTTCACTTTAGAAGCTTCTTTACCAGTAAAAATCTCTGACAAGACAACTCCAAAAGCATAAACATCAAGCTTAGTCGAAACTAACCCATGTTCCAAATACTCAGGAGCTAGATACCCTCTTGTTCCTTCAACGTGTTTCGTCAACACGAAATCTTCGTTTTCCGTTGATCTTGCTAATCCTAAATTACCAATCTTTGCTCGAAACTCGAAGTCAAGAAAGATGTTTCCACTGTTTAAATCCATGTGAACGTAAGGAGGATCTGCGAAATTATGTAGATAGCTAAGCCCTGTTGCTATATCTAAAGCGATTTGTAATCTCTGAGTCGAGCTCAATATCGATTTCCCGTAAATCCAATCGCTTAAGCTTCCATTAGAAGCGTGTTCGTAGACTAAGTACCAATCACCATCATGGAAACAGAAACCAGAGAGACGAATAATGTTGAAATGGTTTAGTTTCGACAATAAGTTTATCTCTTCCGATGCGTTTCCTTCGATTTTCTTGATCATTGCACCATCTCCATTGATTTTTCCGATGTACCCTGACCCTCCTACCGAGCTAGACGATGTGAAGTCGCTCGTTGCTGATTTCAGCTCGTGGAATTTGTAAACTTTTAAGGTATCTACAACCATCCCTGATAAACCATCCAGAGGATCGAATTCGAGTTCTTGATCGGAGTGTTTCTTGGCCGTGAAGCTATCGAGATTTCTTGTTTCTTCTTGCGGTTTCGGTTCCTTCTTAACCAAACAGAAAATGACTACACCCATCACACTCAAAACCAAAGCTCCTCCTAAAACTCCAGCAAGAACATAGACCCAAATTCTCTTCGATTTCTTACCATCCGGCGACAATGGAGGAGAAACCGATTGACTCGGAGGAGGAGGAGGAATGAGAGAGTTTGAATTAGAAGGAGGATTCTGTAAAGGAACCAAAATTGTTGTGAAAGGGAAAACACCAGGATTCTCAAAAGACATTTCATTAGCTTGTAAAGTCTTATTCGTCTCAACACCGAATCTCTCACTGATAATCGCTACTGTGTCTCCGAAAACAACGGTATAGCTCATAAGATACTTGACACCATCTTCATTGACCTGTTTAGCCGTGGGACACGCGCAACGAATGGGAACAACGATTCTCATACCTGGAAACAAAGATTGAGAGGAAACATTGTTCTGTTTCTCCAAAGCTTGACATGTTGAGAGTCCTTGAAGAGTGTTGTTGGCTATCAAGAAGTAGGAGTCGTTTTCTTGGATTGTGTAGTTGAGATTGGTTTGAGAATAGTTGTTGTTTCCGGAGCAAGAACACGTTACAGGGACGATGACTTGTTGATCAGAAGGGAAAGAGGAGGTTGTTGTTGTTGCGGCGTTGAGGGAGGAGAGGAGAGATGGGTCAACGGAGAAGAGGGAAGAGATGGAGGAGACGGTGGAGAAAGGAGGAGTTGATCGGAAAATGACGTAAGCGAGGCAAGTTTTGTTGAGGCCGTTACAAGAGTAGCCAAGAACAGAGGTTGAGTTATCGGAGCAGTTGGTGGTTGATGTACCGGCATAAGACTGTTGCGCGGTTGCAAAAGAAGAGAGACAGAGGAAGAAGAAGAAGAAGAAGAAGAAGAAGAAGAGAGGAAGAGGAAGCGAGTTCGTGTTTGAGATCATCGTTGTAATTCTGCAAGAAGATTTCGTTGCAAGGTTTTATTTACTTGGCTTTAAAGGATTAAAAAAAGTCAACTGTTTATGGGAAGTCAAATGAAGAAAAAAAAGTGGGAGAATGGTCTCTTCACGATTGAATAATTTTAATTTCGTTATATATGATTGGAATGGATAACTTATTTTATATAATAATTAATAAGATGCCATTGATTTTCTTATGATTGTTATATAAAGAAAAAGAACAAGAAAATCTTTTGTCTTCGTATGAGATAGGGGAAAAATGGTAGTTAGAGACAAAGGAAGAGAGTTGGAGCCGCCATAGACGACACGAGAGGAATCACACAAAGGCAAAATCCTTTTCCATCTCTTCTGGTTTCGTTGTATCGTTGCTAATAGGCTTAGCAATAGAGAATGTTGACCAAACAAAGTAATACCAATCGCAAATGGCATGTACCTAGTTATGTTTTAGATCGTTTTGTTGCGACCGACCAACGATAGCGACCAACAACACGTTTTGTTATTCTGCTGTACTCGCTAACACCAAGTAACCAAATATGTTGTCTTGTAATCACTATTCACCAATAGATATCAGCCATTGAAGTCAAAGATATCAAACACTGAATTTTTTTAGCTTTATATCTTAGATTAGAGATCGGTAGCTGAAACCTTTCACTTAACCAGACGAAATTTAGTAGCTACAAAACGAAAATGATGGCTGTTCTTCAAAACGAACAAAACCTATTAAGGCCTATGTTTATATATCTACGCTAAGCCACTAATAGTTGAGATGGGAGAGGATTAGTGTTTTCTTCATGACGCCATGAACGGATTCATCAGTAACTGAAAACTGGAGTATTCTAATCCAAACAACCAAAAATAGAGCAAGACTAAAGCAAACCTACTTCCATCCAATGAACATTGTTATCTTCACCATGTCGCACCGTGACAGATAAAGAAGTCTACAGATAGTTACAGAACTTGCAGGAATCTTGAAAACAGATTACCTGAGCTACCACACTATTTTGAGACTGGTTCTAAGGCGTGGTAGAGTAAAAGATGCTTTAGGAGTCATTCCTAGGGTAACCATTTTGTTCTAGATTCAGCGTCTGTTCTTCGTTTACCAGTGAGTCATAAAGAAGAAATAAGTTTCAAAACTTATCAAAGTCTATATGTAAGCAAGTATCTATCAAACCTTATATCATAACATGCACCATTTATTTCATCACAACTAGTTTTCACAAGATGCAGAATCAATACACAAAAAGCAAAAACAAAAATATAGAGTTGTGAAAAAAACCTTATAGACCCAAGTTTCGCCTTCAAAACAAAACAAACACGTAGAAAAAGCAGACACAGACTCAGCTATTACCGTATATACAGACCTTGTTTGAACCAAATAAGAGAGCTGGATCATCATACCTGAAAATCAACCAAACCAAATGTGTTTTGCTCTCACCAGCAAAGAAATATCATCACAAGAATTCCAACGAATATGAATACATTCTTCAAAGCTGCCTCGTTTTGGTGTCCTCCACGAGCCATTGGTTGATTGTTACGCTCCTGTCCACCAGTAGGAACTCCACGAAAACCATTCTGGTAACCGCCGTAAGGGTAACCCGGTGCTGTCCCGTAAAGTGTAGCATCGGGAAATCCATGAAACTGAAAGTTAAACAAAGAAGGCCACAAACCACCAACTCCCATACTGAAATTCCCAATCCTAGTAGTTGCCATTGGCATAAACCCACCCATCAAACCAATACCATAGTTAAAAAAGTTACTCGCCGCTTCCGCCTGAGGAGGAGGAGACGCTGTCTCAGGTCTCTGACCAGTTGGTCGGTTAGGAATCCGCATTCCAGGGTAGTTTTTCGATCTCGGGTCAGTATGGTTCTTACCTCTACCGTAAAGAGGAACAAGCTTATCTTCTTGCACAAGAGCTTTGCAAACCGGACATTCTTGAGAATGCGAATGGTGGTGTAGCCAACGGTATAAGCAAGGCCAACAAAAGAGATGACCACAGAGAGTAACAATTGGATCTTGAGCTAACTCAAAACAAATGTTACATTCAAAATCTGCTCCTTGATCGTTTGGTCCATTGTTATCTGTGTAAGATGTACTAGTTGATTCTCCTCCATTCACCATATCTTCCAAAAATCAAAAACAAAATTATAAACCCTAAATTCCAATCATTCTAAATCAAGAAACTGAACAAACCCTAAAATCTAATCTATGAGATACACACAACTAAAACCCTAAATTAGAAACAAAAAAAGAACAAGATCGATTTCGAACCGACAAAGACGGATCGATCAGTATCGAATCAAAATCTGTCGGATCATGAGATTACGAACTTAGAAATCGAAACCGAGGAGGGGAGACTTACCCTTTGTCTTGTCGAAATTGATGAAGAAAATGAGGGTTTCGAGATGAGAGACAAGATCCCTAAAAAGTAGAGATTCGAAAGAAGAGAGAACATGACATGGTGAGAAAACAGAGTGCCCTTGAAGAGACTTTGCTGTTTATCGGGAATATATATTTCGATTAGTTATTGGGCCCAATTATATTATTAATTTTCTAAACCGAGTTTGGGCTTGATTAAGCTAACAACCTCACCGACATAAACATCATGTTGTAGATAGGGTGGGCAAATTAACCGAATCAAACGGAGGTGAGCCAAATTATGGGGCTGCTTGGCAACGGTCTTTTAAGACTTTAAAATTTTTAACAGCTTTTAAAGCATGTTTTTTACCAAGCATGATTTAAGGGCTTTATTAATTTTTAAGACTTAAAAGCTTGTCTTTAACTTTTTGTTCTTGTTATACTCATTTTTTTTAAAGCCTCCGTAACCAAGCTTTAACAATTGCAAATGAGTTTATTTATTATTTTTCTATTTTCCCAAAATTATCAAAAGCTCTTTATAGATTTATATATAATTTAAAACAAAAATGTTTTGATTGATTAATTACTATCTTTTTTTTCTATTCTTTTGAGATCCATTTTTATATAAATGAAAAAAATATCAAAAGTTTATAAAAGTGAATGAAAACTACAACTTTTTGCAAAATGAATAAAAATAAATTTTTGTCAAATGAATGAAAATATCAATGTATTGCAACATGAATAAAAATAACAATTTTTGCAAAATGAATAAAAAAATTATCAGCATTTTGTTTGTAATTAAACTAGTTTTGGGGAAAGTAAAATGGTATTTATAGATTCTACAAAAACTAAGAAAAATTCAAAGTTAAAAACCTCAAAATGTTCAAATATTATTGTTAGAAGATCCCTATATGTTATAAATACAACAACGTAATGTTTATTTTCTACTTGTAAATCCAATAGGTATTGTACTATAATTTTCATTTTTTGTATGCATGGTCATTTCGTGTTGTGTAGATTCAAATTGTATTTGATTTAAAACTTGTGCTATTACAGAAATGCATGGCATCTCCATCATTTTCCCGTAAGGTAATTTAAAACCTTTTTAAAATCTTTATTTATAAGTTTTTATTAATAAGTGAAAAAACTATTTATTAAAATAACAGTCAAAGATTCTATATTACCAAACAGTCTTTTATTTACAGCCAAAATCTCTACAACCTAAAGTTACAGCATTAACAGCCAAAAATTTTACAGCCAAAAGCCTACAGCAAAAGTCTAAATTTAAGTCATTACCAAGCGCCCCCTATATATAAAAAAAAACCATGGGTTGAGTATTCTTTTTTGTTAAAAAGGTTTTCGTTAATAATAAATTGAAAAGCTTACAAATATAAATAAATTGTCACACCGGTTTAAACTGATTACAATCCAAGTGGAGATAGAACCAAAAATTTGACCTAGAAAACAAATACACCGAGTTTGAGTACCAAGAGAAACTACCGATAATTTGCTTTGTCAGGCAAACCGCCATCATCATTCCACTTTAATTTACAATCCTAGACTTGAAAACGGTACCGGAAAGCTTCCTCAAAACTAGACAATCACGGATCTTAAGTAGGGATGTTGTCATGGGTAAAAAAACCCTACCCAACCCAAACCCAAAACAAACCCGCCCAAAAAAAATCTTAAAATAAAAACCCATGTATTATTAGGGTAATCCAAAAAAAACCCACAAGTTTAGGGTAATCCGTGGGTTACCCAATTGTTTTTTTAATATATCAAAATTATTTTTATTGTTTAATTCGCTTTTCTGCCATTCTTGCGAATAACGTTTTCCCGCCAAAAAGTAAAATCGCGTTTTCCCGCCAAAAAGTAAAATCGCGTTTTCCCGCCAAAACCGTAAAATCGTGTTTTTCCTCCAAAACCATAAAATCGTGTTTTCCCACCAAAACCGTAAAATAGCGTTTTCCCGTCAAAATCGTAAAATAGCATTTTCTCGCCAAAACCGTAAAATCGCGTTTTCCCGCCAAAAACGTGAAATCAGTTTTTTCGCCAAAACCGTAAAATAGAGTTTTCCCGCCAAAAAGTAAATTCGCGTCTTCCCGCCAAAACCATAAAATCGCGTTTTCCCGTCTAAAACGTAATATCAATTTTTTCGCCAAAACCGTAAAATAGCGTTTTTCCCGCCAAAAAAGTAAAATCGCGTTTTCCCACCATAAAATCGCGTTTTCTACCAAAACCGTAAAATCGTGTTTTCCTGCTAAAACTGTAAAATAGCGGTTTTCCACAAAAATCGTAAAATCGCATTTTCCCGCTAAAACCGTAAAATTATGTTTTCCCGCTAAAACTGTAAAATAACCTTTTCTACCAATATCTTGAAATAGCATTTCCAAGCAAAACCGTAAAATCACGATTTTCGTCAAAATCATAAAATCATGTTTTCCGTATCGTTTTTATGTCATAATGGTAAAATTGATTTTTCCGCAAGAAACCATAAATTTACGTTTTCCCGTTAAATCCATAAAATCACGTATTTTGGCTAAATGTGTAAAATTCCGTAAAACTATTTAAAAAATATTATTTTTTTATGTTAAATATAGATTTTTTTAAAAACCCATTGATTTTTTTAAAAACCTATTGGATACCCAAAATCCAATTGGGTAATTAATAAAATAGCCCAAATAAAACCCATAAATTTTTTAAATAAAGAAAGCGGATAATGGGCTTTAAATTTAAGTTGGGTTTAGGATACCCAATGGGTAAAAACCCATAATTAACATCCCTAATCTTAAGTGGAGAGAAGACCTACGTCTTATCATCCGAGAAATTCAACCGCAACAAAAGGTCCAAGCCATCACAGGAAGGTTGGAGGTGTGACGCCCGTGAACCATTTTTTTTGTAAAATGGAGGGGCTGTCGATCGACACACATGGTGTCTGTCGATCGACAGGGCTCTTAAGGGCTGTCGATCGACACACCTAGTGTCTGTCGATCGACAGGTGCTCGAATTGGTTGGTTTTCTGGTTCGATTTAAGTCGTTCAATTGGACCGGGCCGGTTTGGGTAAACCCTAGGGCTTCGTATTTAAGAGTTTTTGGCCGCATTTGAGCGAACCAAAGTCCCAAAAATCAGAAACAGAGAGTTTGAGAGGAGTTTCTCTTGTTCCTGATAGTTTGTGATTAGGGTTTCGTTCTTGATCGATTCGAGGTGGAATTTCGTGGTGGTTGTTGCTGAATTCGTGTCTAGCCTCAATTCTACCAGAATCTAACCGAAAATCTAAGGTGAGTGCGTGACCATGGCTTCTGGGCCGGTGGATTCGTTAGGGTTGTATGGTGGTAGGTTAAAACTGGTTGATTGCGATGATTGATGTTGTTTCTGTGTGTTTTGTGGTGTATGGATTGTTGGATTGTGTTTGTTGTGCAGGTTTCGTGCTATCGCAGAGGAGGAATCGATCCGAGAGGATAATTGATCGATCTCCTATGAATCTGCGACGACCTGTCGATCGACAGCCCTAGGGTGTGTCGATCGACAGGGTCACACGAGGCTGTCGATCGACACCTAGAGGTTGTGTCGATCGACAGGTGATCGAGGAGCTGTCGATCGACACCTAGAGGTTGTGTCGATCGACAGGGTCCAGTTGAGCTGTCGATCGACAGGCACCGTGGGTGTGTCGATCGACAGGTGTGAACAGGGCTGTCGATCGACACCTAGAGGTAGTGTCGATCGACAGGCTGCCTGTCAGGCTGTGGTTGAGCCGTGTTGTTGCGTTTGTTTTGTGTATTGTTTGATGCGTGTTTGCCTGAGCGGATCCATCGCGTCTGTGTGCGCAGTCGTAGATGGGAGGACCGTCTCACTGGGTATTTGTGATAATACTCACGCATCTCTTTTAACCATGTGATGCAGGTAAAGGCAAATTGTGATCGTGGAATCATGGCAACGAAGAGGGAGATGATCTAGGGTCTCGGTTTAATGTTGCTGTGTGGTTGTATTGCTTTTCATTTCTGTTTTAGAACTCCGCTAGGTTGCTGGTTTTATTGTATTGGAATTTGAGTTGAACTGGTTTAGTAATTTAATGGAAGTTGCATGTTTGGTTTTAGTGTGTTATCCGCTGGTTGCTTGTTTGTGTGGCTTGGTTGTGGAGGACAAGCATTTATGGGAATGCTAGTCTGAGACTAAGAGCTTATTGTTTTAAAAAAAAAAAAAAACGGGTCGGGTCGTTTCAGGAGGTGGTTTGGATAAAGCTACAAGCGAGACTTAGGGGGATCTCGTGTGAGAACCTATTGCTTCCTCAGATCTAGGGATGTTAATTATGGTTTTTACCCATTGGGTATCTTAAACCCAGCTTAAATTTAAAGCCCATTACCCGCTTTTTTTATTTAAAAAAATTATGGGTTTTATTTGGGCGGGTCCTATTTTATTAATTACCCAACTGGATTTATCCAATGGGTTTTTAAAAAAATCTATATTTAACATAAAAAAATAATGTTTTTTAAATAGTTTTACGGAATTTTACACGTTTAGCCAAAATACATGATTTTATGGGTTTAACGGGAAAACGTAAATTTATGGTTTCTGGCGGAAAAATCAGTTTTACCATTATGGCATAAAAACGCTGCGGAAAACATGATTTTACGATTTTGACGGAAAACGTGATTTTACGGTTTTGTTTGGAAATGCTATTTCAAGATATTGGCAAAAAAAGTTATTTTACAGTTTTAGCGAGAAAACATAATTTTACGGTTTTGGCGAAAAAAATGCGATTTTACGATTTTTGAGGAAAATGGCTATTTTACGGTTTTAGAAGGAAAACACGATTTTATGGTTTTGGCAGAAAACGCGATTTTATGGCGGGAAACCGCGATTTTACGGTTTAGGCAGAAAACACGATTTTACGATTTTGGCGGAAAAACGTAATTTTACTTTTTTGGCCGGAAAAGGCTATTTTACGGTTTTGGCGAAAAAAGCTGATTTCACGTTTTTGGCGGGAAAACGCTATTTTAAAGTTTTAGCGGGAAAACACGATTTTATGGTTTTGGAGGAAAAACACGATTTTACGGTTTTGGCGGGAAAACGCTAATTTACGGTTTTGGTGGGAAAACGCAATTTTACGGTTTTGACGGAAAACCGTGATTTTGCGGTTTAATTGGAAAACGCTATTCGCAAGAATGGCGGAAAAGCGAATTAAACAATAAAAATAATTTTGATATATTAAAATAACAATTGGGTAACCCACGGATTACCCTAAACTTATGGGTTTTTTTTGGATTACCCTAGTAATACATGAGTTTATTTTGGGTTTTTTATTTTAAAGTTTTTTTTTGGCGGATTTGTTTTGGGTTTGGATTGGGTAGGGTTTTTTTAACCATGACAACATCCCTTGGTTTAGTATTCCCCACCCAAATGGTTTAGTTTTTAACCGAACCAAATCGATAAACCAATATGTTTTTGTATTTAACTATATATTAAATAATCATATAGATGTGATTTTAGAATGTAGATTCATTATATTACATTTAGCTATTTTATTTTTTCTTTCTCCTTTTTCAATATAATTAGTTAGGTTAATTCTTTATATTAACACTTTATTTTTTTTAATATAAATCATAAACAACATAAACTCTTGTCGATGTGATCATAGATAGCTCCAAGGACCTTGAGCAAGGATCATACAAGGATCATGTAGCTCAAGACGATCAGCAAATGGATATGTGATCCATTTGCACTCTTTTTCCCTTCTCTTCGGTCTTTTTCCATTGGGTTTTCCGGAGAAAGGTTTTTAATGAGGCTTATGGTTCACATCTTTTATTTGTTCCATTCGTTGATCATGGTTTGAATAGCTAAATTTACGTCTTTTTAGTTTAAGAATTTGGTTTGTGTTATCAAAATATTTTGTTCCTTATAAAACACCATAACCGAATTAAAACAAAACCGAACTAAAACCAAACCAAACTAAACTGAACCAACCCATACTTACTTCGGTTTGAGTTTGGCTAGTGATTTACTAAAATCAAATAAACCGAACCAAAACCGACACTACAAGCAATAATAAAAATTTGTTGCAAAAAGTATAATTGTAATAAAAACGCAACTAAGTATATAGTATTGCTATTTGGGTGTTGCAAATTCGTGTTTGTTGCACATACGTCATAAAAGAAGCAATGAATGGATTTCTAGTAATTATGTTGTATTAATACAACTAGTTCTTTGCAGAAAATGTATCCTATGTTTTCAATGTCTATTTGCAACTCTTAATTGTTGCAACTTGTTGCTACGTAAAACAATATAGCAAATACCATTACAAATTTATAATGAACTAATTTCTAACAATATATGTCGTATTAATGTAACAAAATCTTTCCAACAAAAATGTTGTATGATTACGATGTAGTTTGCAACCATAAATTATGTTTTTGCAACATAGACTTTTTCACAATATTTAATTCTATATTTGATGTTTAAAACATAATTTATTTAATCAATAATTATTAATTTGGTAATTTTCATAATAAATTTAATTTATAATAATATAAAAGTAAAAATAATTAACTTTATTAAATACCAAACCAAATCAAAATGTCAAAATCCTAACAAAATATTAACTAACTAAAACATTCTTAGAACCTTAGTTATTCCCACATAGCATATTCCTAGTAGTCCATCAACCTTCTCGAGCCTCTCTTTGATTGATGCATTGTTTTTAAAAGTGTCTTCAACCTTTTGTTTCAAAACCTCATCATATTTCAAGTGACTTTCCAGGGTGGTTGATAATCCACCGTTGATAGAAAGTTCACTAAGAAGAGTTCCTAATCCAAACACGCGCATTGCCCTTTCATCAATATATCATACATGGACGAGATTTTGTAAAAATGAAATTAAATAAAAAGGAATAAAAAGTAGGGCTAATTAATGTAAACTTCACCACTGAAAAAAACTATAACTGGTGATCTTAATTAAATCAATCAAGTGAAAACTGAGAAAAATAATGTTTTTCGAAATTGTCCTTCTCATCTACATAGTGTTTTATGACAAGGCTTACTAAAAAGTAGTATGTGCTATCATAAAAAAAAGCATAATCAAACAATTTTTTTATTTTTTTTATCAAATTTTTCATATTTGATATTTTGTTAATCTAATGTTTGATTTAAACTGAATTCTTCTTATATATAATTTTTTTCACATATGCTCCATTTTAAAATTTTAAAAACGAATATGAATTACTCGAATGATTTATATAATGTTACAACAAAACGTGATACAAACATATATCATGTTATATTATTGTATGGTTCATATAACATGTTATGTATCGTATAACATGCCATATATTACGTGGTATTACATGTTATTATTATACATATCATATGTTATGTTATGGTACTTACCAGTAAACATGGTAATGTGTTTTGAAAATTGTTTATAACATGATGGATACCATATGTTGTGTTATGGTACATACAACTAAATATGATAATATGTTTTGAAGATTATCTATAACATGATGAATATGATATTACCTGTTATATATTAATGTAGTATATAAAACATATGGTGCATAATAGATCTTATGTTAGTATGATATATTGTGTTATATTGTAAAATAACATGTTATATGATATATTTCAGGCTATTTGTTAGTATGATATAATAAAATTTGATTATTGACATCTTTTAATGAAATGTCATTTTCAGTTATGGTATATTATATACAGTAAAACCTCTATAAATTAATAATGTTGGGACCGGGATAATTTATTAATTTAGAGAAAATATTATTTTATCGATAAATTAATAATTATTAATTTAGAAAGAGATTTTGTTAAATCCCTAATCTAAGATTCTTTAATTTAAAATAAAAAAGTTTCTTCAAAATTCATATTCTACCAATATATATATTCACTAGAATTTCCATAATGATTTGTTTTTTACATATTTTATTCAATTTGTTTCCATAATGATTCATTTCCTTACATTTTTTTTATGTACGAGACTTTGTTTTGATGTGCATCTTACGTTTTTGATTAAACATTCTTTTTCATCGCTTGTTTCAAAATCAAATTTAGCAAAGGCTTCCCATCTAAAAGGTGTTGGGAAATCGACAATGACATATCAAATACGCAAAGAGTTATGTGAGCATAAAAGAGATCATGCGTCATGCACCCAGAAAGATTTGCAAACGTGGGTTGAAAAAAAGTTTCATATAAAGGTTAGTCAAACTACAATCTCAAACACACTCAAACGATCAAGTGATTATCTTTCTATTAATCTGGAAACAAGAAGATATATCAAGAGGCACAAACCAACAAAATTTCCAGATATGGAGAAAGTTATTTTTGAGTGGTTTCTACAATACCAAGATCGTGTAAATATGACTGGAGAGCTAATTTTGACGAAGGCAAAAGAAACAATGAAACTTGTGTACCCTGAGCAAGATACATAGCACCAATTTTCTCAACTTGTGTACCACTATCCGAGTGAAAACGATGCTTCTTCAGAAGTTCAGAGTTTGAAGAAATTACAGCTACTATCCTTAATGTTGAAGATGCAGTTGAAGAAGATCTTGCATCACCCTTGGAACCAGTTACGCGTAAGGACGCAATTCTCGCTTCTAGAACTCTTCATAACTTTTGGATGCAGGTTGAGAAGACAACACCAGGAGTTGCTGATGCAATAAGGAAAATTAGAGACGAGCTCCAACGTGATTCCAACTTTAAGAAAAGACAAACAACATTGGAGTCATATTTTACTAAATTACCTTAGATATATATACATATATGTCTAAGATTTGCAATTATTAATTTATACTATTATTGGGACCACCATATTTTACATAGGAGTTTCAAAAAAATTATTATCTTATCATTTTATCAAATTGAGTTGATTTTTACATTGACCCGACTCGGGACCGGGATAATTTATTAATTTATGGTGTTTATTAATTTATCGAGTATTAATTTATCGATGTTCTATTGTATTCTGTTAGTGAATATAATTACATAAATAACTTGGTTAATATGTTGTTTGTATTTATGGCATATTATATTGTGTTTGAGAATATATGTATATATGTATGTATGTTGAATCTGGAAAAAATCATGTGCAGATAAACTGTATAAAAACAAAATTATGGTACATTATATTCTGTTAGTGAATATAATTACATAACCAACTTGGTTAATATGTTATTTGTATTTATGACATGTTATATTGTGTTTAAGAATATATGTTTATATGTTGAATTTAGAAAAAAACATGGGTCGTTCTTTATAATATGTATGTAACATCATAAAACAAAATAACTTGGAAAATTTGTCATTCTTTCTCCATTTGAATTGTATATGTTATGACACTATTATGATACAAAATGTTTTGTAAGAAAAGCATGAGAAAGAAACATGTATTATGATCATTTGGCACGCAATCTACTTAGTTATTTTATGAATATGTTATATCACTAAATAACATATTGTTGAAGCATATTTCGTACAACTTCCCTACACAATAATATAAGTTTTTTAACTTTTCTTAAATAAAATAATCATCTAAAATAAACAAAATTAAGGATTAGATGAAATATAAACTTTCATTTGCGATACAAAATAATATATATATATATATATATATTTTAATAAAATAACGATTAGAATTAGTTTGAGTTTTTAATATATTAGGATGTATTAAATATATTAAAAACATCTATCTTATATATATATAAATGTATTAAGTTATTTTATGTAAAAAAAATGAATAAAATTGATTTTAGTTAACTTTATTATTGATTTTAGGTAACTTAATCTTATTATATAAAGATTGATGCATCAAACATAATAATTCACAAGACCGCGACACGTGTCAAATTGGTCGATCGAGATTTAATTTAGGTTTTGTATTTATCTTAAAAAAATTAATTAATTTTTAGTTAATATTAGATTATGAGGATTATTTATTAATTTGTATTTTTATGCGTATGTATTGTCCATATAGATTTAAGTTTTGTATTTATCTTATTATTTTTTAATTAGGTTCTAAATAATATTAGTTAATGAGCATTATCTATTATCTCGCATGTATGTGGTATGATTTTCTTTTTAGTTTTGTAATCTATCATTCTTTTTTTCCCTCACGTTATATCTTCATGTTAAATATACTAAGATAATACACGTGTATAATTTTTTTTATTCCAAATAAATTTAGGTTTACACATCCAATTTTTTAAGGATTATAATTTTTTTATTTATATAACATGCTTTTGTTATTTTTTAATCTTTTCATCAAGTAATTTCAAATTCCAATAATCTATTCACAAAAAACTTTTTTTCATCATCACATAAACAATGACCGTTCAAACTATGAATTACTTGATTAATATTTAATTACAATTTGGTTTTGTTTTAACACACGAGAGTACTATTCAAGGCTCGGTGCATCATTTGCTTCTTGGAAAATTTGGAATCAAATGGTGTGAAAAAGTAATTTATCAACGGTTCGAAAAGTAATTTTGATTTTGTTGCTAGAAAAGTATTGTTTAATAATTTAAATATTGTATGAATAAGTCTCAATTTTAGGCAGCATATTTTTTTCCTAAAATAACATGTCTAGCATGTTTTGTTTTTGTTATGATATATTACACCAATTGTTTTATTTTTTTTCCCTAGCGATTGTATTGATTATTAAACTCTAAACTAACGTTACATATATGTATTAATTAGTAAGATGCATGTATTAATATATTATTTTCCGTGATGACTTTTAATAAATTAGTGTATTCTTTTTTACTAATAAGCAGTGGAGTTGAAATTCAGGCAACAATATGGGATGAACAAGCCGAACAATTTGAAGATAAATTTGGAAACCAATTATGTCAAAGAAATTTATTAAAATTTGCAATTTTATTTGTAACTAAAATATGATTTAGTTTTGTTTTTTATATTTTCAAATTTAATTTTTAACGGATTTTAAAATTATGAACTCGTATATATACGGGTCCTTCACCTAGTTATGTATAATGTTTGATTTGAAAATATCATTCAAAATTTTAATTAAACATTTTTAAAAATTGTCTTTTACTGGAAATTTTTAATTATTATTTTAAGATCCAGAATCGGATATGCGCACATATTTGACATTACAAAGTTGGGATGTAACCCATCAAAGTGATATTTTCACCAAACGTTTCGAAACAACAAAATCACAGCACCGAATTTAACCCGATTACAACAGCATTAAGAACTGCATCTGCATGTTAGATCGAACTAGATGTAATTTTGTTCTAGAAAGTGAAATAAACTCTTGAAGATAAAAATAATACTTCTATATACATTTCAAACATTATTTACACTTTGTTAAATTTCAGATCGGTCAAACACTCGTATATATAAGAAAACTTGAAAACAAGAAAACTCTCCCCTGATGTTACATAAGCCGCAATAAATCGAACCTTTAGTTTTAAGAAAACTGAAAAATTGAGAACTTCATCTACCTATTCTTTTTTTTTTCTGGTAGAATTCTCTAGTTAGGAAAAATCAGACACCATTTGTGACAACAACATTGAATCTAAACAATTTCGTCTAATCAAAATCTTAATTCTTGATAGCTCCAAGAATCTTGGAAACACGATCTGAAGGCTTAGGGCAAAACAGCTTCTTCAGTTCATCATACCTCTCAACATCAAACTCATTAACGTTCATAAGTTTCCTCTGCTTGGCCTCGAACCTACTTTGGTAAAACCCTTCAAAGGATGGTTCTTTCGATGTCCTGAGGAAAAATGCATACCCTGCCATAAAGTAAACAGACGTAACATAGAAGCATATCGGTTCCATCACGTCCCACGAAAGCTCCCAGAACGTTAGCCTCATGAACCCAACAGTCTGTAAGATCAAGTAACCAAGACCAGCCCAAAGCTCTTTCCGCACCAAAGCGTGCGCTTTCACATCAATCACCGCCTTTTCTGCTTCAAGCTCTTTCAACTCAATCCTTCGTGGGTCATTAGGGTTAACAATCTTTGGCAAAGGAAGCAGTCCTTCAATGGATTTTGTAACCTGATCAGACACAAAAGCAAAAGACAAAAACAGAAAATGTTTGGGTAAAACAAAACCTCCACCACCTTCTTTTGTGACACAATTAGCACTCAAAACAACACAATACAACTCATCAATGACTAGCTAAGATCTTTGAACATAAACCCAACCCATGATCATATCTATCATACTCCCAATTAACCAGTTAGTAAATGACCAAATACTATATTAGCCTAAAAGATTCTTCATCTCTCTCTTTTTTTGGGTTTTGGTATCAATATTGACTCAATCTAACCTAATTCAAGAAATGGTTTTTTTTGTTTAGGGAAAAAAACAAGAACGTAATAAATTTCTGGTCTCTGTAGAAACTGTTCCTCTTTATCACCATCTCTGAATCTCCTACGTGACTCTCTGGTAAGTACACACAGAGGTTTTTGATTTCTCCTGTTGAAAAATTGTAACCAAAAGAGATAGCAACCGATGAAAATCGTATCAGTTTTTCGTCTATCAAATTTCCAAACAATAAATCTCAAAAACTTTTTGGTAACCTAATTTGGATTTCTCTCCCATTCATATACCCAATCTGCATATAACTCGATTCAAATAATTTTCAAATGCAATACTCAAATCCATATCTGCATATAACTCAGAGATTCGATTCATATAATTTTCCAACTGCAATACTCAAATCCATATAAGAAAAAAGTACCTGATCTGGTCTAAGACAAACAGAATCTCCCAAAACAATAACATTCGCTGAATCATCAAGCATCTTCGCGATTCTAAATCCTAGATCTGGATCTGAAGAAGCTTCACCACAAACGTTAACAAACTCTTTATAAGTCATCCAACTTCTCTCCGTTTCTCTTAGCTTCGTTTTCACAACTTCAATCTGCGCCGCTCTTAGCAATTTCTTCGTATCCTCCACCGTTAATCTCGTCTTCACCGTCTCAATCGGTGGAGTAAGTCCGTCTAATCGAATCCGATTTTGACTTCCATCGATTTCACGTATCTTCTCAATCAAACTCTCACCAATCGGCATCTGCATAATCTCCGGTCGTATCATCGCCGTATTATGCAAAAACCGCCGTGTATTCATCGAATCTCCAGGCTCAGGTGCGATTTGCGTCGATTCTTTAGTAACTCTGCTACGTACAGATAACGAAGAAGACGATATACGACAATTCATTAGGCTTTGTGATGATACATTTGAGATGTTGTTGAAGAAACGTTTCGATAAAAGCTTCCTCATCGCCATTGATGAACAAACAAAAACTTCAAAAAGAAAAGAAATAAAATTACAAAAATAAATTGTTTTTTTTTATGTGAATGAAATAATGACAGAGACTAAAAGGGTTTATATAGGGAAGGTTAACAATAATTAAATACATTCAGATTTTTTTTTAATTTCTAAAAATAAAATTAAAAAGAGACTCGTACACGTCAGCGTATATCGGAACGTACACGAGAAATTCATTATACACATTGTACAACCAAACTTTTCCGAATATTCGCTTTCGAAACTTTTTTTGTTATTGCAAAAATTGTGGAGATATTGATGATTAAGAGCCGTACACGTGTCTAGGTTGGTAGTGGTGATAACTTGCGGTGCGATTATAGCCGTTGATTATGTTATTTTCCCAATAAAATTTGAGTGGAAACCTAAAATTTGTTCATAACGGCAACAGAGCAGAAGAAGTAGGAAAAGAAAAGTCTTTTACGTGTACGCAAACGTGGCTCCACATATTTTTCTTGTTTTTTTAAACTAATTTACTAGATTACTTTGATAAAAGTTAAAACACTCTTTGCTATTTATTTTCTTGTCAATAGTCAATAGACTCAATACTGTTTCTAATTATGATTAGAGTGGGTTTAAATACTTTAGTTATTTATATGAAATGTCATTTTATTAGGTCAAATTATTAATTACATAAGTAAATTAGAAAATATTCCTTCTCATTTCGTAATGATGGATGTTTTAACTTTGACTTTTGTTTATAGATAGATGTTTAACATTTTTCTATGCAAAGTTTTAAAATGATTCCAAATATACCCGTATGCAAGTTATGCTGTTTATTAATGATATATTGACTATTATATTTATGAATCAATTTCAAAAAAAGCTACTTTTGAAATACCAGTTTATAATAAAACATCACACTGAGTTGTTTATATTAAAAAACCACTAATTAAGAATTTTAATCCTAACATATAATATATAACTTACCTAAACCGGAATATACTTTGAATAAATGATCTTATTTTAGTGATATTTTTGAAAAATGATATTTAAAAAAAATTCTCTATATTTTTTTTTTATCAAAACAGAAATTTCATTTAAACGGAAATTGGTTTAGCTGGTCTGGACCGGTACATTGGTAAGGGCTGATTTTGCGATCAAATCAGCCTCGACATTTTTTCCCCTTTAAACATACTCAAAGGTTACAAGCAAATTGGAAGCGAGAAAGGAGATGTCTTGAAGTATCCCATGAATCTCGATGTTTCCTTCATTCCTCTTGACCAAATTGATCAGAATTTGAGAATTTGAGGCCAATCGAAAGTTGTGTTGATCTGTTGCTGCAACATACATCAGGGTTTCTCTCATGGCTAGTGCTTCGGCTGCGAGAGGCGATGAGACATGCATGATCGGTGTTGCTTGGCGATCGATTGTTTGGTTTTGTTGGTTTTGGATCATCCGGCCGAGTCCTGCCGCGTTGTCCTCCTTTCTCCAAGATGCATCTGAGAACCAGTGGTTAGTATCAACAATTTGTTTTCGTTGATTTTCTCCTTGAAAAGGAATCGTCTCGTTTTTGTTCGAGTCTTGGTCTTGAGGTAGAAGCCATTCTTTTGCATCCACACTTGATTTGGATATAGTTACAAGGACGATTATACAACGGACAATTTTAGCATTGATACGTGTGACTCTTTGGCTCTCTTTGCACCACGGTGGAAATCTCCTGTAAATTATTCCTCCAGCAATTTGTATTTTTCGAAATTTGAAGTCCGTACCTTCTGGTGTACAAGTTTTAAAATCCTTAGTCAACCACTGGACCAATGAAGCTTTTACAAATTCTCTATATTTAAAACTGTGCAAAAATATTTAGATGACTTTTATACCAATTACAATGTGTGAGAAAGCCTTAAATATAAATTTATATAATATGATATGGTTTCCATTTTAACATATAAGATATTTTACGTAAAACTACGAAAATTGAGATTTCTCTATAATTTTTTAAAAAGGGCCAATTTGCAAACTAACACAATTTGCTAATTTTATTTGTGTATTAGCTATGTAATAATTTTATTAAGGTGAGTAGCCCATGTAAATGATAGTTTACCATTTCCTCCTTCTCACGTGAAAAGCATATGCATCTAAAGCCTAATTTTGGAATAGTTAACCCAAACTCAAAAATTTAACATTCAAAACTAAACCCTAAACCCCAAACCCAAACCCTACCCCCTAAAACTATACCCTAATTTTGGAATAGTTAACCAAACCCAAAAATTTAACATTCAAAACTAAACCCTAAACCCCAAACCCAAACCCTACCCCCTAAAACTATACCCTAATTTTGGAATAGTTAACCCAAACCCAAAAATTTAACATTCAAAACTAAACCCTAAACCCCAAACCCAAACCCTACCCCCTAAAACTATACCCTAATTTTGGAATAGTTAACCTAAACCCAAGAATTTAACATTCAAAACTAAACCCTAAACCCCAAACCCAAACCCTACCCCCTAAAACTATATCCTAATTTTGGAATAGTTAACCCAAACCCAAAAATTTAACATTAAAAACTAAACCCTAAACCCCAAACCCAAACCCTACTATACCCTAATTTTGGAATAGTTAACCCAAACCCAAAAATTTAACATTAAAAACTAAACCCTAAACCCCAAACCCAAACCCTACCCCCTAAAACTATACCCTAATTTTGGAATAGTTAACCCAAACCCAATAATTTAACATTCAAAACTAAACCCTAAACCCCAAACCCAAACCCTACCCCCTAAACTATACCCTAATTTTGGAATAGTTAACCCAAACCCAAAAATTTAACCCTAAACCCTACACCCTAAACCCTAAATCCTAAACCCTAAGCTGAATCTGACAGTAAGGGTAAAATTGTCCTTATACATATTATACACAGCAGCTGTTCATAGCACAGTAATTTGCGGTAGGAGTTTAATTATTAATTTTTTTTACGTTATATAGTCATATATCCCTTAAAAAAATCTCTTTAAAACTAAAAGCTCTAAAACATACTCATATTTTAAAATGAAAAATATATATATAACTTTTCGTATGTGTGAAAAAATGATTTATAATGAAATGGAAAGAGTAGTTAACTGAGGCTGAAAAGTTTAAATCTCATAACGAAAAGAAGATGAAAAGAAAATATAACTACGAAAAATATGAGGGAAATAAATTATGGAGACTCCATAATGGAGTATAGAATAAGAATATACGAACAAGTGGAACAAATAGATAAGTGTTCATGTGTTATTCTGAATAACTTATTCATATGGAACAAAGCTCAACAAACACAAGCAGACATATCACTTAAAAGCAATGTTTTTAAAACCGACTGGCGACCGAACCGGATTTTTTTTAGGTCGTAGGTTAATATGGTCCGACCGGGTCTAACCGGTTCAACCGGATTCAATAATATTTTAAAAATATTTAGCATATAGAATTTGTTCTTTATATATACTCCATCCGTTGCAAATTACTTGTCATTCTAGTTGTTTTCACACAAATTAAGAAAACAATTAAATTTTCTATTTTACCCATAACTACTACATTATTTTGTTTGATAGAAGTAATTATTAAGCTGAAAGTTAATAGTAAAAGATGAAAAAATAGTAATAAATCTGCATTGGAAATACAGAACAACAAGTAATATGAAACAAAAAATAAAAGCTAGAATGACAACTAATATGCAACAGAAGGAGTATTTGCATAACTATCCAAATATCAAACAAAATATTAAGTTTAGTACAAATATTAAGAAAAACAAAAAAAACTTTAATAGTTATAAGAAAATTAAATAAGAAAATGATGATACGTAAATACATAACTATTCATTTTTGTCTAAAATTTTTTAAAAAAATTATAATTATTTAGAAAATGTTTTTTTTCTTTTCACTAAATGTGATTATATTAGAGAAAATGTTAAACCTTTATTACTATTTCATTATCTATAAATTTTATTTTTTTAATTTTAATTTTGATAAACATATTACTTAAAGAAATGAAATAAAAATATGTTTTTTTCATTAAAAAACAGTTGAACCCGGTTTGATCCGGGTCAACCGGTTCGCCGGTTTCCGGTTTTTTGCCGGTCTGATCCGGTTCGATAACCAGTTTTTAGTTTTTATATTGACCCAAACCGGACATGTGACCGGTTTGCGGTTGAACCCGGTTCAACCGCCGATTCGGTCCGGTTTTAAAAACATTGCTTAAAAGCCAGCAAAATTTAAATAAGTTTTTAGTATTTCGAGTAAACCATACGGATTGTTTTCGAAATATTATTTACTTAAAATCTTACAAATTGGACCCGAATAATAATAGACTAATAACAATACTACCATAAACTAATAAACTATACTATATATTTGATCGTATTTGTCTTTTTTTCTAAACGAAATTTAATTGATTGCTATTGATAGTATACTTTTGGCATATGTTCTGAAGCTTTAAGAAGTCCCGAAACTTGGGGAGCTATATCATTCCCAACTTAGTGAAAAGGAGATAAATTTTGGTAAATATTACTAAAATTAGCAAGTTACATAGAGACATGTGGATAGTATTCCAGCCACCAGTTACGAAATTATTGGAGGTGAGTCGTGACAAGCAAGGCAAGGTCCACAAAATTGACAAATTGTTTGGCAAAAAGAAAGAAAATGTTAAATTGATTACATAAGCAAAATGGTTTTAGAGAAGCAACCAAATTAATTGGATAGACGAGGTCAAAATTATGTCTAGCAAATAATTAATTATAATTATATTATCAACATTGACTTGGGCCCTATTGCTGATGCCAGCAAATGGCACTTGCCACTTAAATAATTAAATCCATTGATGGTGATCATCTTCATAAATCCATCTTTAAAATACTATTATGCAAATGGTAATCAAAATTATGAGATTATTGAAAAAATTCTAAACTAAAAGAATAGAAAAATCTTTTAAATTAAAGAAGTTGACCGTTCTGTTAAATTGTAGGGGTCAAAATTAAGTAGGAGCCATAATAATGTAGGATGATTTTCAAAAACACTAGATATGTGAAATGTCTTTTAGAAATGTTATATGGGTCAAAAGGTCTATTAGACTATTTTCTAACTCTTTGCGGGTAAGAGGAATCGAATTCCGATGATAAAGTAACAAATTTATTTTTTAACCACCTTAATATCCACCACCGGTTGTAAATTTGGAAAATAACATTTTATACGTTTTTTTCCCTCAACCAAACTATAAATCAAAATATCAACATTATTTATATAATGAAAAACATTAAATTACGAGAGCAGAGATAGAGTAAACCATTCAAAATGTGCTTCCACTTCCTTGAACAAGAGAAGAGAATCCCAAAGGCTGGCCACTCCTTCGGTGATCGGATGATATCAACAATATCAGAACAATCCGTTTCGAAATCTTGACACTCCTTCTCACAACTTCAACATGCATGTCATTGCTCAAATAAGAGTTTCCATTTTCGAATGTAGCAGTGATCTCCGATAACTAAATCCCTTGGCTCCTATCAGAATTGGAAGATCTCCCCGCAATATATATCATCTTAGTTGAGAACAGGTATCTGCCTCTTTCCATGACCCATTTACTTGACAGCGAACGTGAGCCTGGTCCTGCATTCCCTAATTTAGACTAACAATGTGGCTCACTCATGACTTTATGGAAAACTATAAAATCTAAAGCATAAAGATCTAAATTAAAACCTAATAATATAA
Organism: Arabis alpina; assembly: GCA_900128785.1. NCBI lineage: Eukaryota > Viridiplantae > Streptophyta > Magnoliopsida > Brassicales > Brassicaceae > Arabis > Arabis alpina. The sequence continues at coordinate 25,063,584 of LT669793.1, forward strand.
ACTTAGAACATACATATAATTCTCTAAAAGCCAAATGATTAATATATAAAACAAAACTTAGGTTCACAAAAGATGAAAATATATTATAGCCATTATAAACGATACCAAGGTCAAGCCTGTGAACCTCTTTACTGTTTAGATAACCCTTCTACGCCAACACATTCATACCTTTCTGACCCATGTGACCCAATCTGGAGTGCCACTTAGCAGTCAAGTTCTTTGCAATGTTAACCTCTGCATACTCAGCTATAGTAGCCATACCCTTTTCAACTGTTGCCTCAAGATGATACAATCCATTCTGATATTTACCAGAGAACACCCTAGTAGCTCCTTTGTAGAATGTAACAATACCGTTTTCACCTTCATAATTGCAACCAACCCTGTCCAGTTTACCATAAGAGATCATGTTCCTTCCCATCTTAGGCATATATATGACCTTAGTCAATATCACAACTGACTTGCCAGGATTCACAATCCTAATCTTGCCAACACCTTTAACTTTACTTACTAAGTTATTTACCCATTATAACCTTTCCTCCTTCGATCTCAAGAAAATCAAACAATGCATTCTTTTTTGGTGTGATATGAAAAGTACAACCAGAATTAAGTATCCATTCATCTCGAGTATCTTGTGTGCTCACTGTCAAGATCAATGGTTCAGTAAATGTAGGTTCAGACTCCTGAACTAAGTTCATAGAACTTGATTTATTATGGTCCTTTCTTTCTAGACAGTCTCTTTTGAAATAACTTCCTCTACCGCATATCCAACATTCCCTAGGTTTAGTTTTAGGCCTTGACTTAGACCTCTTATCTCTGCTTTTAGACATGCCTTTAACTTGATAGCTACCTTTCTTTTATGGTCGTCCTCTAGTCACAAACAACCCTTCAACTTGTTGCCGTGATTTATACTCCAGACTTTGTGAGCTCAGTTTCTTTAGCATAAGCTGACTCAGTTACTTCGGCTAAGGTGAGAGTTTGCTTGTTGTTTCCATACTTTAAGGTATGTACCAATGGAGCATAAGCCATAGGAAGGCTTGATAGAACATGAACCGATTGATCCTCATCAATAACAGTGATATTTAAACTTGCTAAATCATCAATTAGCTTGAGAAAGCCATCAAGATTCTCTTCAATGGACCTTTGTTCATCCATCTTGAAGCTGGCAAACTTCTGCTTCAAGTATATTCTGTTAGGAAATGTCTTGGTTTGATAATCAGCCTCAAGAGCTTTCCATACGGCTAAGGCAATATGTTGCTTCATAACCTTCCTTAACTCCATATTACCAAGGCCTTGATTGGTAGAGCATTTAGAGTAGCATCATGCTCTTTATTATCCAATCAAGTTTAGTTTACGAAGTATTGAGCAAAACATTTATTAAATGCTAATGCTCTCAAATGCTCTCACCCTCAATGCTCTCCAATAGAGCTTTTTCCGAGCATTTACTTCTAATATATATAAAAAAAAAAAATTTAAAATAAAATTATACAACTCATTTGTTTGTATACTTATATAAAAACGAATTACATAAACTTTTAATTACTTTTACTACATGTTTATCATTATTTTAGTTATTCTATACTTTAAAATAATATTATAATTAGATAATATATCAACTAAATGTAATTTAAATTTGAAAAGGTTATAAAAAAATTATATTATACCTTACAAAAATAATTTATATACAATATTAACACATTAAATTTTAGAATTTATAATAAAATTAAAACTTTATATATATAACAATAGTTTATTTGTCATATTATTTGTTAAATAGTATTATAATAAATAATTTAATAAAAAAATATTTTTTAAATGATATTTATAATTTATGACAAATATATATATATATATAAGATATTTTAGAATACATATAAATACATATAGTTAAATATTTTATTTTAATTTTATATCTAACCATTAAGTGCTTTACCAATCACTTAAAATGTGCATTTTAGTCAAATGATCATGCTCCAGCTGTTTCATGCTAATGCTCCTTCATGCTAATGCTCCTTCATGCTCTGCCAATCAAGGCCCAAGATAAGAACATAGGGGATTCTTTGCTCTTGAATCTTTAGCTTTATATAAAGCTACCTCTTCTACAATTGTGTGTTTCTTATCTGCCGGAGTAACTGGAGTAGCAGATGGAGCCGCTTGTTGACCAGTGATAAATCCATGAAGTCCATGTAACTCAAGTTGCATCAACATCTTGAATTTCCACATTACCGAAATCTATTTCACAATCAAACTTCTCTATCTTAACCTTTGCAGAAACTGGTTTCATCTCTGTAAGTACTTAACTTTTCTCACTGATCTTTACCAATCAATAACACCAAATACGTCACCTTAAAATCAATAGCCACAAGAACACCAAGATAGCCACATTAACCGCTTCTTCTTGGACACATGTAACACACAATGGATCGCAACTTTAATCACCAAGAACCTCAGACCAATAGCAGACCTAGATCACTCAACCCTAACCTTCTTCTACCTTAACCTGGCTCTGATACCACTTATAAGATTTTATTCCTCAGTTCTTAACATTTCTATGTTCAATTCCAATTGTTTTATGAAATTAATTACTTCATTTTTGTGTGCGATTGCGAAATAGTAAAAGAACAAGACACACGAGCTTTTTGTTCACCCTGGGTTCGTTGATCTACTCTCAGGAGATGGATCGAAGCCATCATACATCCTCTAGCTCATTGTAAGTATAAGATCGATCAATACAAGTTTAGGTTATGACCGATTTATACTTTGCGTTTCTCTAACTCCGATTCTGATTCTTTTAAAGGTGTAACAAGAACCTGAGATCACAAAATTTATCGAATTAGCTTGGAGCTTTCGCCGGAATCACAAAGATTCACCGAAGAAGATGATCAGAACTTCACCGTTGTTTCTCTTCTTCTCTTTTTCTGATTTCTGTGATTAAACGGATAAGGTTGTTATGCTTAACAACAAACTTATATAGACATGGACTTGGGCTTGTAACTTTGTATTTGACTAATGGGCCTCGTCACTTGTGTTGGCGCGTGCGAGTTATAACCGAGATAGGGCAAAGGCAAACACTTGTTTTCACATCAATAATTTCTGCAAGCCAACCAATCATCCCTCATTTCTAATCCAAGATATCATTGGAAAAGTATATTCTTACGTGAGAATACGACAAAATGTTTTGGTGAATATATATCAAACCAAAAGGGAATATCCCTTGGCTTCTAGCATCAACATCGTGACCATATATAATTCGATTTGTTTCTTTCTGGTTCCTTCCTTAGTCGAGTTCACTCCATTTGTTTTAGTAGTGAATTATACACTACCCACCACACTAAATAAAGAATTATATGGATAACAAAAACAAACATTAAGAACACTAAAAATATACATCGTAGATAAGATAACATATGATATGAACCTTAAGACGCGGAAACTACAAAACGGATGGATGCAATCAACCATATGGTTCACCATTAATTTAATTTCTGTTTTATCGACAAAACAAATAAAATGGGAACATGTTTAGGACAACTGATCACATATAAAGACATCAAATTGATTATTGATCGTTAAAATCTATTGTTCGAAGATTCGTGTTGAATTATTTGATTATTTTAAGAAGTTTGATTAAACTCTAATGGCGAAAGGGAGTGCTCAGAGTTATAGTTTTGTGCCAAAAAGATAACTTTTAGAATTGGGGTTTTGTGAAAGCATCCAAAACAAAAATAATGTATTTCTAGGGTTTTATCAAATGTACATTTGATCCGATTTCGAATTAGTTAGTTAAAAATTCGTTCCACATGTAAATTAAATCATTCTTATCCCTGTTTCGAGAAAATTATGAATGACAAAACCGATAACTATTTAATTGAATATCCGTTATAAGAAAATCTGATAACTACTTAATTAACAAAATAAATTGAAGAACAACATAAGGGCAAATTGGGCAATGATAAGTATGGTTGTTCATTTATGTTTTGGTTGAGTTTCAATTAATAGCTTTGAGTTAAAAAAAGTTAAAACAAAACTTAATTTGAGTATGTTAGGATGTAATTGTATTTGCCAAAACAAACTGTTCACCACATTAAATACAGATATGCTATCTTCAAGACTTCAAGTTATGAGAGGCTACCATGTGTCTTTTACTTTTTTGACATTTGACATTTTTAATTTTTTTTATTAAAAAAAATTATAATTTTATTTAATTCCAACAATTTAATAGCTAATTATAATGTTAGTTAATTCCAACAAGTTACAACATAGATTAGTCATTGTTTATACTCACAAAAACTATGATTTTAAATTAAATGTATTTTTGTTAACTTTTACGGTTAGAAAAATATACTATATTTACTAAATCCAATATTGTAGGATACTAAAAAATATTTATTTTAACTTTTCTCTCTAAACTTAAATAACACCAAAAAGTAATTAACGAAATTAAAATAATTTAAATAGTTAATGCGTGCGCTACATGCCGGTAAAAACCTAGCATGTGACTAATGAGGGAGACAAACATTTTCTTTCTCACTTATGCAGTCCGTGAGAAGTAATTTGGTAGAAGATTTAATAATTTTCATTTTTTCTTCAAAATTATTTTCCAATATCCTATCAGTCTCATTCATTACAAGAACTAAAATTTATAGGACAAAAAGTTCATTAAATCAAAAAGATGAATATACTGATACCAAAATTGATATTATGGTTCTATAATAATATATTTATATACATATATGATATATCTGATTTTTTTCCGGGGTATTTGGTATATATACGAAACCCTAAATAAACTTATTGAATTGACAACACCGCAAAATTAAATATTTTATTCATTATGATCTCTTTTGGATTAACCTTTTTTCTAAACAAATTAAATAAAATTTACAAGAAATGGAGTTTTCCTTTAAAATTAGTTGTTAGTTACTAAATATAAAAATACTTTCATGAATACTTTAGAAACAAAAACTAAAATTTTAGAAAAAAAGAATTAATCTCTAAAAAAATGAGTTATAACATAAAAGCATTGATTAGAAAATTAACTATTTTGTAACATACTTAAACACATATATAAATATGACAATATCTAGCTTTAACAACTTCACAACTAAAAGTCAAAAACCATTAACAACAAATATTCAATATATTTTCTCTCTGAAATATTGCTGAATTGTTATTAAAAAAATGAAGAAAATCATTTTGTTTTTAACTTTTCTACTTCTCTTTGCTTCATGTGAGTTGTGTGTGGTTAATTAGAATAATATTTAAAATATTAATATCTTATAGCCTCCATTGAAATATTAATTAACTTTTTTATGTTTTTGAATATTTATAGGTACATCCAATATTATGACAAAATCTAATTCTGAAATAACAAATGATTCTGCTAATCTAGTAGCGAGTCCTCCCATTGATTTTCCGATAACATATCACTTTCCATCGAAAGACCATGCTAGAGTTTCTACCACTCACAATATAACGAGTTTTTGTAAGAATTGTACACGAACTTGTCATAGGAGGTATAAGAATGTTCGTAGTTGCAAAAATTTTGTTTGTCGTTGTGTGATTTTCTTAAATGATGGTTGAGATGTTGCATTTTTATGAAAATGGAATAAAATATTAACAATAAATTTATATTTACTCAATATTTTTTTAAATTGATAGTTTAAAATTATTTAATATTTTACGTTCATTTGTGTGGGCTTACGTTCTCACACTAAGATATGCTATATATATAGACGAGAAAGTGCAAGGCCTTTGGTTTCGATTTGTACTCTTCAGGTTGGTTAGCCGTTTTGATTACCTGTAGGGGTTTTAATATTCTCTAGTTTTGTTCTCGTCTCGTTTTTTGGGTTGTCGGCTCTGAGGACATTTCATAGTCCATGGGCTTATGTATTTGACCTTTTGGTTGTTCGATTTGTTTATATCTACTATATGATAGCTCTTGGCACTCTCCAATTGAGTGACACATCAGCTCATAAGTTTAAGACACTTGGAAAATTGCATTACTAAAATTGCATTATTAATTCATATACTTGACCATTATTAACTCGATGAAGGTTACATGCCTTTTCGTATTCCACCTCCTTTTCCCTTTTAATTTTAACGACGCCTGAAAAATGTAAACCAGCCATTAATTAATAAAGACGATTACAAAGCTTTCCAAAACTTTCACCAATCACAACGTCTATGGAGAAAAAGGTCTCTACATCTTCCTTTTTTTCTATTTCCCTATTTAATTCCAATATAAGACACTGACCCTAGGGTTTGGGCTCAATTTTTTTCATGGATTGTCTCTCCAAACTCACATTTTTCCCTTTCGGTTGGAAGAGATAGCGATGGTTTGTTATCTTGGTGAGGTGTAAGATCCGTTGGGTGTGGTTGCGGCGGCCGGACCGAGCTGGTCTGAGCCTGTAAACAGCTTTAACGCGTCCATGAGCCCTAGGGAGGTTTCCGCTAAGCAAGCGGCATCTCTTTCAGTACGCCGTTGCTGAGCTCAACCAACTTGTCAATGACGAAGAAGCTGTCTCCTATCTCTGGCTCTGTTGAGGCTTAATTTTCTCTACATGTTCATTTACCTTTACTTGATTTAAACTCTTACAATACACAAATCTTTTAAGCGTAAACATTTGTAGCATTTGATTCATACACTGATGTAAATCATTCGATACATACGTAGATATTATACATAATCTTACAGATAGTAATTTCCGTAATCACCACATAAACTTGCACACTGACCAAAGCCTCTTACTTAATGGTAGGTTGGTTAATATTCTATTTTCACCCTTGGTGATGGCTCATTCGTAAAACATTTTTGACTCACTTCTACAGCAATCCAAAAGGACGATGTTGCTTTTGAGTTTTGATTCACACCCATGAATTTCGCAACTAAGTATAGGTAAACTATCATGTTTGTTATGTAATTTCATTTTCCAGTCTCTTCTCATTCTTCTTGCACATGGTGTTTTCATAATTGTTTGGCAGGCAAGTTATAATGATCGTGTATCCACATGAATTTAGACGCTCCGTGTCCATAATAATCTATTTAGGTTCAAGCATTTGGTAAGGGATCTATTCAGAAGTATAGTTTTTTTTTTATTATTTACTTTTTCCTCACACCGTTTGTCATACCTTAGAAAACAATTGATTCAAGATTGGTTCTCCACTTTTCCTTGTGTGCATGGTATATTGTTGAGGAGGTTGCTGGAAAATATTTTGAAATGTCAGTTGACTACATACAGGTACACGGTACACCTATGCTGGATTTACATCCATTAAAGACTTAAAATGAATAAATAGAAGATGGTATAACGTTTGTTCATCCTACTAACTGATGTGGAGAAAAAACGAGAGATAATTGCAAGAAGTGGAGGGATACAAGAGAAAGTGACAAATGCGTAAGCCATAAGAAAAATAAAAGTAGTAATAAACAGATATCTCTGTCAGTGCTTCATGCATTTGTCCACTATTGGTTATTTTGTTGGTCTTTTGTTTAGGAAAGTGATAGAAGAAATTATGAAGCATATGCTTTTTGGGATTATACGTTTCCATTCTCATTCTGCGAAGACAATATTGTGATTTTCTTAGTTTTTAAATTGTAATGGATTTTGGTCAGTAAATAGTACTAAATAGGAGAATTGTGGGCAACTCGATCTCCTCACTTTTTTTTCTATTTTTTAAACTACAACACATCAGAAAACAAACTTTCACTTCTTAGCTCTTACAATGCTATCTACAACTACAAGAGGAGGTCGAAACAACTTATTGAATATTATGTAACTATGGTACTCATAATTTTAAATAGAATTACAAGATATCACAAATTCTATACTTTGTACATTATGTTTTCTTATTACTATAATAGATTATATGATCATTAGACCTATTCAATAAATAGTTTGTTATTATTGTAGTTACTTGCTGATTTATTTATTTTCCAAAAGAAATTACCTGTAATTATCTTCTTTACTTTATAATATACAAAAATTTAAAGAAATTTAAGCACAAACTAATGAACTTGTTTTACTCACGAATAAATAGATAAACTCTACAACAGACGTTGGTTTGAAGACGTAACATCATATAAATGTACACAATAATTAATATTATTTTTTTTAAAAAAAATATCAATAAGTTTCGAGAATCAATTTCAAACTATATGGTTTTCATATTATTAAATTTGCAAAATTTAAAACCCTAAAAAAACATAACTAATGTATATTTTTTTGTTAAACATATTGTTATTGGAAGAAAACCATATTAGAAAATCGTGTAACAGTGGCATACATAAACACTGATTATGTATTTATATATCGCAATAAAAAGTGAGGTAAAGTTATTCTCTTACACATATAAAAATAAAATATAATGTAAAATGTTAACAAATAACTACTATAAAACCAAATAAAAAATATAAAAAATATGTGACAAATGTTTTAGGTCAAAAACCAAAACAAAAAAACAAGAAATGTTACGCTAAAATCCGCGCGTATGCGCTGGTGCTCACCTAGTCAATAATAATAGATGAGAAAAAATAAACAAGAATCGTCACCACACAACAATCTTTCTAGACATTGACTCTGAAATACACAATACCATCACCGCTCGAAGGCATATAAAACATTGGATAAATCTGATGTTGACTTGGATGTGCTAACAACATCCAATCCTAACCCAAATTTATTATAACTTTATTTTATTGTTATTGTTGCCAAAATTATTCCGTTCTTGGTAAAATCTTGTAATACTTATACATTTCATTTATAATAATATTAATATTTATATAGCAAATAAAAAAAAAAACAAATATGATCAATTTATAACTCAGTTCCTCGTTATTTAATTGTTGGTTTCTCAATAATATTTTTGATTTGTGTTTTTCCTTTTTTTGGCCAAAAACCTTTGTTTTGGGCTAAAAACTTGTTTATTTTTGTTGAAAAATGCTTGGGTTCACCTTTAGGAAAAAAAATTACCAATTTAAACCCAGACAATTTGTATCGTGACCTTTTGGATCTTAACTTTTACCTATGGTTAATTTAAACTTGAAATCAAATAATTCAAATTTTATACCTGAATTAACATGTTTTGTGCCGAATTGTACATTGACCAAAATTTCGTTAGTCAACGTTAAACGAATATTGAGTAAAACAATATGTGGGTTAGTTGACTAGGTAAGAAATGCTTGAAAACGACGTTGTTATGTTGTTTTAGTAGACCGATATCGTTTTCATTTAGAGAAAACTCGAAATCGAATCCATAATTCTATAAATCTCCAAATGAAAACGATGTCATTTTATCGAATTACGGATTATATTTCGAGTTTTTTTCTATAAAAACGACATCGTTTTTCTAAAACAACAAAACGATATCGTTTTGACCCAACGAAACTGAGCCAGCTAACACAGATGTCGTTTTTCCATTAACATTGACTAACGGAATCTTGGTCAAGGTACAATTCGGCACCAAACATATTAGTTCAAGTATAAAATTTGAACTTATTTAGAAATCAAGTTTAAATTAGCCATATGCAAAAGTTTAGGTCTAATATGGCACGATGTAAATTGTTTGGGTTGGCCTTCTTCTCAGCCAATTACAATTCAGATAAAAACTAACTAAAATAAAATATGTAAATAAATAAAAATTGAATTAATGGTGTATGACCACTAACTTCCCTCTGTCCTCCACGACAAAAACAAACAAACTTTCCCTCATTTTTTTGTTAATTTCATGAAGTCTCTAAACCACAAATATAAAATCTTAAACCACAAATACTACACCCGAAATCTAAAATCTCAAATAATAAACCGTAAACTCCAAATACTAAAAACCCTAGACCTCAAATAATAAACTTTAACCACAAATAATAAGACTCTAAACCCCAAATACTAAACCTAAATCCTAAATAATAACCTTAAACCACAAGTTCTAAACCCTAAACCCTAGATTCTAAACCCTAAACCCCAAATAGTAAACTCCATATGATCTAAAGTTTAAGTATCTTGGTTTAAGGTTTATTATGTTGGATTGGGTTGCGTTTAGAGTTTAGTATTTGGGGTTTAATATTTAGTAATTTGTGGTTTCGGGTAAATTATTTGGGTTAGGGTTTAGAATTTATGGTTTAGTATTTGGGGTTTAAGATATAATACTTGTGGGTTAAGACACTACAAAAAAACAGTTAATTTGTGACTACCATTTGTGACGCTTTTTTCTGTCACAAACATCTGTGACTCTTCTGTAATGGTATTGCTACGGTTTTGCGACGGAACAAATGGAAGAGGCGCAAGCGTCGCACAAATGCGACGAAAATAATTTGTCCTAAAAGCGTCACAATGTTGTGACGGAATTACGACGATATTATGACGGATAAACGATCGTCGCAAAAGCGTGAGAAAGTGTGACCGTTTTGCGACGACTTATTTCGTCAAAACAAAGATGTACATTTCGTCACAAATCCGTAACAAATAGCGACGAAACTTTTCCGTAGCAAAAGCGTAACAAATTTCATGTTGGCAAAAAAAAACGTGATAAATTTAGTTTTGTTAATTCTCACCTAACTTTCACCGAACTGTCACCTAACTTCCACCTAACATTTGCAGGTAGTCATATCTAAGTCGCAATTCCGTCACACTTTGTGACGGAATTTGTGACGTCGCAAATGCGTCACAAACGAAAAATGCCTATATATAGAATGAGTCTTGGTCTTCTATTTTCACAAATCATATTGTCCCATTTCCAAAAATCAGAGAGATTTTTTATCTTAAAAAATTTGTTTGTTTAAAAAATATGTGGAATTCTCGAGAATGGATGTACAACCGGATCGATCCGCGCACTAATAATCTATCAGCCGAGTTTATGGAAGGAGTCCGACAATTCATCGCATTCGCAAGCAACCAGGACATGGCTTTGAGTAGTGGCGGTAAGATGCTTTGCCCATGTAGTAAATGTAAAAACTCCACTAGGATAAGACCAGCTCGAACTGTGTCAGACCATTTGCTTAGTAAAGGGTTTATGCTCGGGTATCATGTATGGTATAACCATGGGGAGGATTATAATGTTACTGGGGCAGGATCTAGTAGCCATTACGGAAATATAGATTTTAATACTGATAATCATCAAGAATTTAATTACGATGGGGGAGATGTTCATGCTGGAATGGGAAATGATGGGGGGGAATGTTTATGTTGGGATGTAAAATTATGGGGGTGGGGAGTTTTATGATGGGATGGGAAATGATGGGGGGAATGTATATGCTGGGATTGAAAATGATGGAGGGAATGTTTACGGTGGGATGGTAAATGATGCGTTTCATGGTTCTACACCATTAAATGATTATCATCATGATCATGAACATGGTCAAAGTGGCAATGATCATGTTTATGAAGAACCAACCCATGAGGCGAAAAAATTCTATGAGTTGTTAGAAGCTGCAATACGCCATTGTATGATGGTTGCCAGGAAGGTCACTCACAGTTATCGTTAGCTACGCGGTTCATGAGCAACAAGACAGACCATAATCAGTCTGAAAATTGCATGGATGATTGGGCGGAAATGTTTTCGGAGTATTTACCACATCCTAATCAGGCCACTGGTTCATACTACGAAACAGAAACTTTGATGCGAAAGCTAGGATTGCCATATCATACGTATGATGTATGTATAGATAACTGTATGCTCTTCTGGAGAGAAGATGAGGAGTTGGAGGAATGTAGGTTTTGCAGAAAACCAAGATATAAGGAAAGTCGGGGACGAACGAAAATACCGTTTAGTCGTATGTGGTATTTACCTATCGGTGACCGATTGAAGAGGATGTATCAATCAAAGAAGACTGCCGCAGCGATGAGATGGCATGCTGAACACGAGTCAGAAGACGGAGTTATGTACCATCCATCTGACGCAGCTGAGTGGAAAAATTTCAATGAAATTTATCCCAATTTTGCAGCGGAAAAGCGAAACGTTTATCTAGGATTGTGTACAGATGGGTTTAATCCATTTGGTATGTCCAAAAACCATTCCTTGTGGCCTGTCATCATGACACCGTACAACTTACCGCCCGATATGGCCATGAAGAGTGAGTAATTTTTTTCTCACGATTTTGAATTCGGGACCAAATCACCCACGTGCCAGTCTTGATGTGTTCCTCCAACCACTGATCGAGGAGCTAAAGAATTTATGGAATTACGGTGTTGAGGCGTATGATATTTCCTTACAGGAAAACTTCAATCTTAAAGCTGTTCTTTTGTGGACGATAAGCGATTTTCCGGCGTATGGTATGTTGTCGGGCTGGACTACTCATGGAAACTTATCCTGTCCAATTTGTAGGAGTGATACAAATGCTTTTCGATTACCGGCTGGTAGGAAACCATGTTGGTTCGACTATCACAGAAGATTTTTGCCCAGCGAGCATCCTTTACGGAAGAATAAAGTTAACTTCAAGAAGGGACAAACCGCATTGGACGACGATCCACCAAGACTGTTGAGTGGAGTTGAAGTTTTACAGAGTATACGGAATGCTGGGGCACCTAAAACTTCTGAGGTTGGTGGAAATAGGCATGAAAGAAAACCAGATGGATATGGAGATTGGCATAATTGGCATAAAGAGAGCATATTTTGGGAGCTACCTTATTGGAAGGATTTGGAACTTCGTTCCAATCTTGATGTGATGCATATTGAGAATTTTTTTGAAGATAACATCCTGTACACTGTTATGAATGTCAAAGACAAATCAAAAGATAATACCAAGTCAAGAGTAGATATCGCAAGATTTTGTGCTCGGAAAGAATTGCATTTGGATGCTCGTGGTAACGCCCCATTTCCTATTTGGAGATTATCTACAAGAGCAAAGGATTATTTACTTCTATGGGTGAAGAATGACGTAAAATTCCCAGACGGGTATGTGGCAGATTTAGCTAGTTGTGCAGACGTCAACGGTGGAAAGTTATCGGGAATGAAAAGTCACGACAGCCATGTATTTATGGAAAGATTACTTCCATTTGTATTTGCCGAACTTCTCCCTCGCAACGTGCACCAAGCATTATCAGGTATATATACAACTCTTGTTTCTCTGTATCTATTATAAAGTTGTATTTCTAGTATATACTCATCATGTTTTATTTTACAGCGATTGGAGCATTTTTCCGTGACCTTTCGAGTAGATCATTGGATCAAAACCGTGTCCAAATTCTAAAGGAGAACATTGTGATGATTTTGTGTAATTTGGAAAAAATCTTTCCCCCTTCCTTCTTTGATAATGGAGCATCTACCTATCCACCTACCACATGAAGCAGAGCTTGGTGGTCCTGTGCAATATCGGTGGATGTATCCATTTGAAAGGTTTTTTAAACGTTTGAAAGGCAAAGCGAAGAACAAAAGATATCCAGCGGGATCAATTGTTCAGTCGTACATAAATGATGAGATATCTTATTTCTCACAACACTACTTTGCCTCTACAATTTCTACCGCTAGCCGAAGAAGGTTAATTTACCTTATAAATTTATTTTCATATTGGTATATATCATGTTTTAATTAGTTTAAATGTTAAATGTTCTGCAGGATAAGTCGGTATGACGAAGGTGAAGTACCCGTATATCCCATTAAGGTGCCTGATATATTCAAAGCTGTAGGTCGGCGAAGTGGCCAATGCAAAGAGTATTAGTTAGGCGAGTTTGATTATCATAGCGCACATTCATATATTCTGCGAAATTGTGAATACTTTAGGCCTTACGAGAGGTAACCGACGTTAGAATGTAATTTTGAATATTTTATTTACATTTTTGTGCAACTTCCATCTTTTGCTTGAATACAATATAGGATGTTGGAAACAAAAATACGAGAAGAAAACCCTGATCTATTAGATGAAGAGGTCATGGCGAAAGTAGATGCAGACTTCCATTCGTGGATCACTGAATATGTATATATTTCGTTAATTATGAAATAATGAATTGTAAATTGGTATATTTCTGACTACAATGTATTTTCCATTTGCAGGTCAATTTCACTAAGGGCCAACAAAGATTTCCAGCGTGGGTTTTTGATATTGTGGAGGGCCCTATAAATCAAGTTAGAATATGGCCCATGTATTTTACGCGAGGATATTTATTTCACATAAAACAACACAGAGAAAGGAAAAAAACTATGAATTATGGGGTAGTCGTCCGAGGCCAACATTATTCTGAATCAACTCAAGAGGATGATTATTATGGGGAAGTGGAAAAGATCATGGAGTTCCAATATCCCGGATTTCTCAATTTAAAAGTCATACTTTTTTATTGCAAATGGTCCAACCCTACGATCGGAAAAGGCATCCGGAGAAGCCAATGTGGTATTATTGATGTAGCTGTTAAAAAGAAATATCAAACCTACGAACCTTATATTTCAGGTATGATTAATTTTTCCATTAAATATAATTCATATGTGACACTATTTTGAAAGTCTTTATTTCAAAAATTTACTACAATGGCAGGGTCTCAAGCAGATCAAGTTTGTTATCTTCCTTATCCAACTATTAAACATCCTAGGAAAGAATGGCAAACTGTAATACAAGTTAATCCGAGAAGTCGTATTCAAGGAAAATTTATCCAGAAGGAGATAGTGATTTTGCAACAAACACAAGATGAAAATCAAACGGAAATTGTTGCAGAAATTGATGTCGATACATTGGTTGAGAGAAATCATGCAGTACAAAGAATTGATTCAGAAATTGAAGACAGTGAACCAGATGATGAATTTCTTGTAATTTATCGACTTCAGAGGAAGATGAACAAGAAGAGGGAAATGAAGATGAAGATGAAGAAATTTGAAAAAGCTGAAATGATTATGTGACAAAATGTTTGAAATATATAGATTGTTTGATAAGTATTAGATTTTCATAATAAATTGTTTGTGATCAAAAATAAATTTACGAAGTCTTATTACAATAAATATATATATATGGGAATCAAAACAAAAGGATATAATAGCCTAGTGGCAAAGACTCGACTAATACCTCTTAGGTAGAGGGTTCGATTCCTATTACTTACATTTCGACCCACAATTTTATTTTTAATATGTATTTACCAGTTCATATAATATTATTCGTATGATTTACACAGATTATAAACATAACCTGATGGAAGAGCATTTGTCCAACATCTTCAAGGTCTCGGGTTCGAGGACACAATTTTTCCTTTTCTTAACACAATACCGGTTTAAATCATAACAAAAACGTCACAAACTGTGACGCTTTTGCAACTTACGGACACTGTCTGTCACGGATTTGCAACTGTTTAGCAACGGACAGCTACAAATTTTGTAGGTAAATTGAATATTTTACAAGTAAAAGGCAACAAATGATTAAGTTAAATTTTAAGATTTAACTTCGTACATGATATTTTACCTATAACACATTCATACTTTTCAAAAATTCAACAACTAATAAACTTTCATAATAAACTATATCACTTCATTAATTCTTTTGAAATTCATCATCAATTTTTTTAAAAACTTACTTTACAAGTTTAAATTCAGATTATATGTTTCTTAATAGTTAAAAATATATCAAATATAGATTGTAATGTTAGATCTTATCGTTTAGGGTTTTGGGTATGAAGTTCTGAATCATACGGAGTCACTAAAGCGTCACAAGTGCGTCACAAATTGCAACGCTTTTGCAACTTTTGTTAATTTTTTTGGAGAGTTGTATATAAGATTTCATTAGAAAAGAAACTTTTTATAAATGTATATCATAAAATTATACTACTTACATGATATTTAACTATACCACATTCTATATTTTACAATTTTACAATTTTCCAACCATCTCACATTGCTTTATCAACTTTCATCATAAACTTCATAAGTATTAACTAATGCATTTGAAAATATTGATTCCTTGATGAAAATTTGAAATATACATGAACATGGTTCTTAGTAGCTAACAATAGATAAAAAAGAGATTTTAATGGTTTATAGGCCGCACAACTATGGATCTTATCGTTTAGGATTTAGGGTATGAAGTTCTGAATCATACGGTGTCACAAATGCGTTACAAGTGCGTCACAAATTGCGATGCTTTTGCAACTTTTGTTAGTTTTTTGGAAAATTGTACATAAGATTTCATTAGAAAAGAAACTTTTTATAAATGTATATCATAAAATTATACTACTTACATAATATTTAACTATACCACATTCTATATTTTACAATTTTACAATTTTCCAACCATCTCACATTGCTTTATCAACTTTCATCATAAACTTCATAAGTATTAACTAATGCATTTGAAAATATTGATTCCTTGATGAAAATTTGAAATATACATGAACATGGTTCTTAGTAGCTAACAATTAGATAAAAACAAAGATTTTAATGGTTTATAGGCCGCACATCTATGGATATTCTCGTTTAGGGTTTAGGGTATGAAGTTGTGAATGATACGGAGTCACAAATATGTCACTCTTTGCGACGCTTTTGTGACATTTGTTTCATTTGTGAGACATTTGTGACGTTTTTGGATTATGGGTTTCAAAAGCAATTAAAAAAATAAGGCCCATGGCACCAATATTTGGGCTCAGGCGCGAAATAATTGGAGCCAAATTTTTTATTTCCCTCTCTTTTGTGCAAAACGACGTCGTTTTGTGTTAGAAATGCTGACTTCTCAGACCCCAATTCATTTCGCACAAAAACCCTAACTTTCGTTTCTCTCTCGATTCGAAGGCGATTCACGGAGAAACTAATGTTTTCCGATAAAATCAAACATCTCTCGTTTGTTTGTTGATCAATTTTGAACCCTCTCCTACTTCTTCTCTTGTTTCTTCTCTCTTTCTCACTGTCGAATCCTTTTCTCTCTGTCGAATCCTTTCTTTTTCTCTCTGTCGGTTCGATTCATATTCTTCTTCTCGAAACACAATCTATTATTCTCTCTTTACCGATGCCTCCAACCGTTAAAAACCCCATTCGTAAAGCTCCGCCTCGAGAGGTTACAGGCGGTAGAGGAACCGTCGTTGCTCGTGGAAGAGGAACCGTTGATCGTGGAAGAGGAACCGTCGGTGGTCGTGGTAAAGGTGGTACTTCGAGAATCGGTCCTCCTGGATCTGCCTCAAAACGGAAAGTTGTTATACCGGAGGACAATGGTGGTGGTACTGTCTCTCAACGCAGGTCCAATTTATCAGCAGGTGGTGGTGGTGGTAATCGACCCAACAAAGCACACTCCGAGAACTCAGTCGGACAAGGTCTACAACAAGGGACATGGCTAATCCGAGGTGGTGTATCTGAGGTCGTCGGGACCAGTGGAACTCGTGCGAGGGAGGGTCGTTCTTCTGAGCAAACACTCTCGGGCTCAATGTCCAGAACCAGCTATCCCCCTCAGAATCCTCTTCACAGAAAACCCCTTCCTCTTGTTAACCAGTCTCCTCCTCTGCAAGTTCCTGACGAGGAGATGCGCAATGGCGATGAAGAGGAAAATTACAATGATGGTTTGGAATTGGAGGACGAGGAAGAAGATGAAGTTGATGCTCCCAATCCAGTTGATGCTCCCAATCCTGTTGATGCTCCCAATGCAGATGATGAAGACTTCGACCAGCTGCTGGATAACCTTCTGCGGCTTCCTGGTCGAGAATAGTTGAGGCGGTTGTCTCCGCATCCAATCCCACCCTTGCAGTCAATTTGGTAAGTGCTTTCACTTGCTTCTCTTCATTCAAAGTTGTCTGAGGTCATTGGTACGTCCCTATAACTGTCTAACTTGCCTTAGTTGATTCATACATCATCATAACTGCCTATAGTAGACTGACTTGATACATCATCACGATTTAACTGTTCCTTATCCATCTGTCTACATTTTAACCATCTTTTCATTATTTTGTCTAAGGTTTGATCGGGACAATGGAGAATTGTCTAATGTTATTGGGCAAATTTTGCGTAATAAGTTTAATAAAGCTTACTACAGCTGGAAGTTTACTCCTATACCCGTCTAAGAACGCATGTTTAGACCTTTTGCGGTAATTTTTCCTTCTAAACTCCTCTTTTCATTTTATGTAAGTCACTTTGGTAAATCATTACTAACAGACCCACTCTCTGTAGCGAATGTACAATTGGGAACTTGGGATTACGGCAAATGTGAAGTGGAATTTCGTGGAGATTGCGAAAAAAAGATTGAGAGGGATCGTTAGCCGAGCAAGGACGAATCGTCTAAGGCCAAACTGGATCCAGCCTAAACTTTGGGTGACAATGAACCTGTACTGGGAAACACCAGAGGCACAGGAGAAGAGCATTATTGCTTCAGAGTGCCGGAGATCTGATCGTGGAGGTTTAGGCATCGCGAAGCACATCTCTGGTCAGAAATCATTTTTGAGACGTCAACACGAAATGGTAATTCCTCTAACTTCCTCTCATTCTATAATCACCTAATGTACACTAACACTGTTATGTACCATTACAGGAGCAGGAATTATGTCGTCCAGTGTCTTGGGGTGAAGTGTTTTTGAAGACGCACACCAAGGCAAACGGTACGTTCATTGATTACAAGGCAAAAGAAGTTGCTGAGGCGTATGACAAGGAACTTGCAGAAGTAATGTCTAAGGAGGATCGAAACGGCCCAGAAGCTTCACACAATTCTTCTGAACACTCTACTCGACACACACTGACAATCAACCAAAAGAATGCTATATTTCTCAAGGTAATTTGAATATCTATTCTACTTTATATAATATTCTGTTCTATTATGTTCTATTCAGTTTGCTATGTGCTTTTATAAAACGTGATATATTCACTTTGTATTATTCTTTTTTGGTTGCTTATCAACTGTTTTTGGTATTGCTTGGATTATACTTGTGATTGCTTGATTGAATAACTGTTTCTGGACTGCCCTTGTGTCAATCATATATGATCAGCTTCTTGTTTTGAACCTCTATGTTATTACTCAATATTTATGCCTTTCGTTTTAGGTAAAATTATGATAGATTATGAACATTTCTAACTTACATGATGTGCTTTCTCACTGTCTTCTTATGTTCAACTTATGTCCATTTCTTTTCATTCTTTTAGTGTACAATGAAAGATCCCAAGGGGACCCCATTTGGACTTGGCCAGCTGTCTGCCTCGCGTGGCAAACGAAAGCGTAACGAGAGCAATGAAAGCTCTTCTATGAAAGGCCTAGCGGAGATCCTTCAGCAGCTTGAGGCAGCTAATCGCAGGATTGCTCAACAAGATGACGAATATGCTCGCCAATTTGCTTAGCAAATAGAGGATAGCGCTAGACGCGAAGCTGCCCATCGCAATGATCAGGATAAGCTCTCTGAAATGGTTAAGCTTCTCAATTACTTGAAGAATTCTGATCCGCGCATCGCAGCTCACATGGCCGACACTTCCTCCACTGAACCAGAACCAGCAGCACGACCACCTGCGCCACCCGCAGCAGGCAACACTCAACTCCCACCTTAGTTATTCTAACATTTTCACTTTCATGCTTGTAAAAACTTTGACTATTTAAGCATTTCTTTTGGACCAAATGTTACACTATAATCTTTTGTAGTGACTAAACGTTTTGGTATATAATATTTTGGTACTCATGCACTTATGCTTTTATAATTTGAATCAAATTTACAAACTCAATATCATATCAAAAAGGGTTTTAAAAACAGCTTATTACCTTTGAAAGTAAAATCAATTTGTGACGGATTTGAATCAGTTAGACTTACACAATTGTGTCGGATTTGAGACTGTTTTACCACTGGAAAAGTGGTCACAAAACCGTCTCACACTTACGACTAAATAAATCATCACAATTTCGTCACATGTACGACTACAAAAATCGTAGCAAATCAGTCACAACAGTTACAGAATCTCACTTCCGTCGCTAATTTACGACAATAAAACAGCGACACGAATTCGTCGCAAATTTGCGACCATAATAAGGTCGACCCACTTCCGTCACAAATGTGCGACGCTTTTGCGATTATTTTTATTTGCGACGAACTTTTAGGGATGACTTTTTTCCGTCACAAATACGATGCTTTTAGCCTCTTTGCGACGGATTTTGTGACTGTTATGGGAGTCACAAACGACCTCTTTTCTTGTAGTGAGAAAAAGAAAAAAAGGAATGAAAACTTGAAAAGTAGGTTTGCCGTGGAGGTGGAGGGGAAAGAGAGAATTTAGTGGTTCACACAATTAATTCAGTTTTTGTTTATTTAAATGATTTATTTTAGTTAGGTTTTTAATCTAGATTATAATTGGTTGAGAAGAATGAGGTTGATGAGATTGGTGAACTCAAATTTTTTTCTTTTTTGTTTTGTTTTGCACTGTGTTTTTTTTCTCTTGATTAAAATTATATTGAAACGGTGAATCGGTAAAAAAAAAAAGCTACAAAGGGGAAGCACTCGTAGTGTTATACAAAGGAAAATTGCAAAGATTCAGGTTAAGGAGCCATGAAGATCCCAACACTATTTGATAAGCAACATCATGACACGAAATTATATTAGGTGAATGAATGCTCTCAAGTGAGGCAGCGTGCTCATCTTCCAAAAGAGCATGTAGGCATGAAGGACCGCACGAGCGATTGGTATCAACCTTTCTTTGTTACACTGACAGTATTAGCTTCGGTACTTCGGTTGCTCGAGCAAGGTATAGATTCTATACTCCATGAGTCAAACGTGTTGGAATTTGATAGCGATTTATAACTCTTTATAAATATTAATATCGAATTCAATTCCCAGGACTCGTGTAAATATTAAATTAGATCTACACTACAAAATTCTTAGATATACCTGGATCAATTGCAGCGGAAAGATGAATCGAATTATGATCAAGGTTATATAGCACTCCAAACGTCGTGCCTCTGTTGGTATCCACACGCACACAAACTGGATCGAACGGGATGCTAGTACCGTAGAGATCTAATCTCTAGAAGAACTTTTCTCCATTTAGGGTTTTGTTTCTGAATGTTGTATATATCGTCATTCATCTCAATCTCATAAAACATATATATATATATGCACACCCACGTTAACCTAATCATATGGTCGCATGGGCTTGGGCCACTATTTCCAATTCTGAATTGAATTATAAACTTGCCCACCACGTATGCATATATATGCATACGTATGTTATATTATATTACTTTATATATCACGTATATATAAAATTATACAAGCCCAATAACAATTTAATCCATATTAAATATGAGTATAAATTGATCCAATTTGCTTAGGTGTGTGGTCCTATAGGATCGTCTAATATTGGTAATAAGTTGTCACACTTATAGATTATAAGCGGTCTCTAGCAAAACATTATAACCATCCAATATTGTACGATTGTCAAACTTCGACATTATGACTTTCTAGAGTAAAGTAAAAGTGATTTCAGGACATTCCCAACAATCTCCCACTTGTACTGGAATCATCTATTCCTATAATCCCTTTGTCTCTATATCTCGATCATAGCATAAGGCAAGAAATGATGTCATCCTTATTAAGCTAGATCACGTTTATCGAACTCCGATTTATACTGATAAACCAAACGACTGACTTTCACCTCGTTTGAGCACAGCCATGCATTTCTCAGTATCAAATCTTCGATAGGCCTAGAGATATTTATCTCCCGTTATATAGGAGGGACAAATCCCATCTTGTTCCATCCATGTTTCTTACACAATTCATGTCATGCCCAATCACTGTCTTTATAATCACCTTTTACGGCTGACGTTTGACAGAGTCAAAACACATCAATCCATATGTAAGAAATCATGATGAACTCAGGTCAAAGGACTATACTCTATAGTCGTAATGAGAAATCTTATGACACTCATATAACAATCTTGTAGAGTTCTCATACCGGATCAGTCCAATACTGTGTTCTCCAACACATATTTATGTGATGGACTTTGATACTACATATCAATGACTTCACGAAACCTAGTCATCAGTCACCTCACATACTAGTCATCTATAGTTATTAATGTCCCATGATAATAACCGTGACTAGGGACCTCTATATTTTACATCATCTATCACTTATAGGGTTCCATGATCAAGTCACGCACTTGATGACCTATAAAAATGATATAAATTATTTTGGGACTACTATTTAATTATCCAATAACAAAATAATACTGAAACAAATTTCATTAATTTGAAAATAAATCAAATGTATGTATACATGAACATCATATCATAAAAAAAAATATCCCACTAGAATCAAGATCACATCTTAAGGAATTTAATGCCTATAGCCTCAGTATGACTCTCATGCTTAGGCCGTGGAAGGGGCTTTGTCAAAGGATCAGCAACATTTGCATCCGTTGAGACTATGCTAATCTTCACATCTCCTCTATCGACAATATCACGAATAAGATGCTTGCTTCAAACCATAAATGGAACGATGAAGCTTGCATACTTTCCTAGCATTTTTAGGATCTGTGAAACCCTCAGGTTGTGTCATGTACACATCCTCTTCGAGATTTCTATTAAGGAAAGCTGTTTTCACATCCATCTGCCATATCTCATAATCATAATAAGCGGCAGTTGCTAGGAGAATCCGAATGGACTTAAGCATTGCAACTGGTGAATAGGTTTCATCATAGTCTATACCATGAATCTGCTTATAACCTTTAGCCACCAATCTAGCTTTGAATATCTGGATATTACCATCCATGTCGATATTCTTCTTGAAAACCCATTTACATTCACTGGCTTTAACACCATCAGGTAAATCTACCAAAGTCCATACTTGGTTTTCTAACATGGATTCCATTTCGGATTCTTCGGCCTTTAGCCATTTTCGGAATCAGGGCCCATCATTGCTTCTTCATGAAACGTAGGTTCATCATTCTCTATAATCAATATATCATGATGATCCGTCACCCAAATCCCATATCTATCAGGTTTGTGACGAGTCCTTTCGGATCTACGTACCTTAGGTTCCACAAGTGTAGATTCTACGACTCTTCGTAAATCTAGTTGATGCTCTTCCTCAGAAGTTAGAGCAATCTCCTGCGTATCTCGAAATTTTTCGAGGTGCACTTTACTCCCACTAGTTCCTTTTGAAAGAAACTCTCTTTCTAGAAAAGAACCATTCCGAACAACAAACACTTTGTTTTCGGTGGAGTTGTAAATGTAGTAACCTTTGGTTTCTTTAGGATAACCTACGAAGTAGCATTTGTCAGATTTGGGTCCAAGCTTGTCCGTAAACAAACGTTTAACATAAGCATTACAACCCCAAATTTTCAGAAAAGACAAATTCGGAACCTTTCCGGTCCATATCTCATATGGTGTCTTTTCTACTGACTTTGATGGGATCCGGTTGAACGTAAACGCAGCAGTTTCTAGAGCATATCCCCAAAAGGATAATGGAAGATCTGTATGACTCATCATTGATCGAACCATATCTAATAAAGTTCGATTTCTCCTTTCAGATACACCATTCCATTGCGGTGTTCCTGGAGGAGTGAGCTGTGAAACAATTCCACATGCTTTTAGATGATCATTAAAAACATGGTCAAATATTCTCCTCCTCGATCTGATTGAAGGGCTTTGATTGTCTTGCCAAGTTAGTTTTGTACTTCATTCTGAAATTCCTTGAACTTTTCAAAAGATTCAAACTTATGTTTTATTAGATAAACATAACCATATCTACTGTAATCATCAGTAAACGTAATGAAGTACTGGTAGTTTCCTCTGGCATTTATACTCATTGGCCCACATACATCACTATGTATAAGGCCCAATAAGTCGCTGGCCCGTTCACTATGTCCAGTAAAAGGAGCCTTGGTCATTTTTCCCAGCAAACAAGATTCATATTTCTCATATGATTCAAAATCAAATGAGCTCAAAAGTCCATCCTTATGAAGCTTTTGAATGCGCTTCTCATTTATGTGGCCTAAACGACAATGCCAAAGAAACGTTGGATTTGAGTCTTTTGACTTTAATCTCTTTGTACTAATGTTATAGACAGGTACACTTTGGTTTAGAATATAAAGCCCATTCTCTAATGGACCGCTACCATAAATAATTTCACCACGATCAAATAAACAACACTTGTCTTTAATCGAAAAATGAAAACCTTCCAAATCTAAACAAGGAATAGAAATAATATTTCTGCTTATAGCAGGTACATAGTAGCAATTCTTAAGTTCCAAAACCATGCATGAAGGCAAAGACAAATGAAAGGTTCCCATAGCTAATGCAGCAACTCTTGCTCCATTTCCCACGCGCAGGTCCACTTGTCCTTTCTCCAAAGTTCTACTGTTTCTTAGGCCCTGCATATTCGTACAAATATGAGCACCACAACCGGTATCCAATACCCAAGAATTAGAATTAGAAGTAGTAACATTTACTTCTATAACATAAATACCCGAAGAAGAAGTCTCAAAGGTTTTTTTTGTTTTTCCAGATCTTCCATGTATTTATTGCAGTTTCTCTTCCAATGCCCAGAACCATTACAATAATGGCACTTGTCTTCACTAGAAGGACCAGGCTTAAACTTAGGAGCAGGGTCAGGCTTTGCCGGATTCTTAACCCAGCTAGTCTTACCATTTCCTTTATTCTTACCATGTTTCTTAAACTTTTTACCCCCTTGCACCATAAGCACATGTGGGGTGTACTTCTTGGTGTTTGGCTCAGCAGTTTTGAGCATTCCATGCAGCTCCGTCAAAGTCTTTGACAAGTTGTTCATGTTGTAATTCATAACAAACTGGTCATAACTTGACGGCAATGATTGCAAGATAATGTTAGTGGCCAACTCTTGGCTAATAGGGGAATCCAGTTTTGCCAGGTTATCAATATAACCCATCATCTTAATGACATGTGGGGTGTCCTTCTTGGTGTTTGGCTCAGCAGTTTTGAGCATTCCATGCAGCTCCGTCAAAGTCTTTGACAAGTTGTTCATGTTGTAATTCATAACAAACTGGTCATAACTTGACGGCAGTGATTGCAAGATAATGTTAGTGGCCAACTCTTGGCTAATAGGGGAATCCAGTTTTGCCAGGTTTTCAATATAACCCATCATCTTAATGACATGTGGGCTAACTGGACTGTCTTTAGGCAGCTTGCACTCAATGAGAGCCTTAACGGTTTGATATCTCTCAGTTCGTGCCTGCTCCTGAAACATCCCTTTCACGCTAGTGATCATGTCAATTGGCGAATCCACGTTCTCATATTGCTTTTGCAAGTCTGAGTTCATGGTAGCC
Source organism: Arabis alpina (assembly GCA_900128785.1). Lineage (NCBI taxonomy): Eukaryota > Viridiplantae > Streptophyta > Magnoliopsida > Brassicales > Brassicaceae > Arabis > Arabis alpina. Next base: position 25,088,731 of record LT669793.1, read on the forward strand.
AACATAAGACAACACACATCAACCCTATCACTGAGATGTTTATCCCATGCAGTCCTTTCGGCATGCTGAGCATTGGTCTTAGGTTTTTCAGGAAGTTCCTTTTCCAGGACATAGTCCTTTTTTCCTGTTTGAGAACAATTCTCAGATTTCGATACCATTCGAGGAAGTTCGATCCACTCAACTTATCCTTCTCAAGGACTGATCGCAGTGAAAATGAACTGTGGGGGTTTGACATAGCTGTCGGAAAGAAGAGTAAAGATTAATATGATGTTCATGAATTCGAGAAATCTCAACAATTAAGAAGACTCACATTATATTCAAAACTAAATTATCCTCAAAATGAATATAATGATTCAAGATCCATATTTTACTAAGTGAGCTTTGGCTCATCGCCCGAATATCTAGTTTTTTAGGTAAGCAACACCTTGCTAATTATATCCAATATAACTCTTGGTTGTTGGAGGACATCTTATGCCAAATCCAACCTACGCCTCTAAGCCCAAAACTGTTTTGATAGCTTAGTCAAGTCAACCAATCTTATTTCATATGGTAACCATTACCATCTGTCTCACTTATGTAGATGCGGATACCCCGCTTGGCAGGCCCATCATACAACGAAATAAGTCTTGACAGTTGACAAAGATTGGATAGGCATCAAAATGAGGAATTAATTTTAATCCATTTTATATTTATATTATAAAAATATATCTTATATAAAATTTAAAATATAATTAACACATATCTTATATGTATTTAATTGGATCGTAAATAAATTTTTTTTTTTAATCTAATTAAAATTATAAATTATTTATTTAACTAACTTGGAACAATCGCATTCTAATCATATTAGAAGTTTAAATCAAGCGAAACGTTCGGTTTGGCTTAACCGAACCAATTCAGAAACTAAACCAAAACAATAAGAATAATTCGTGTAAATATTAAATTAGATCTACACTACAGAATTCTTAGATATATCTGGATCAATTGCAGCGGAAAGATGAATCGAATTATGATCAAGGTTATATAGCACTCCAAACGTCGTGCCTCTATTGGTATCCACACGCACACAAACTGGATCGAATGGGATGCTAGTACCGTAGAGATCTAATCTCTAGAAGAACTTTTCTCCTTTTAGGGTTTTGTTTCTGAATGTTGTATATATCGTCATTCATCTCAATCTCATAAAACATCTATATATGCACACCCACGTTAACCTAATCATATGGTCGCATGGGCTTGGGCCACTATTTCCAATTCTGAATTGAATTATAAACTTGCCCAACGTATGTTATATTATATTACTTTATATATCACCTATATATAAAATTATACAAGCCCAATAACAATTTAATCCACATTAAATATAAGTATAAACCAAGAGCCAATAGCTCAACTGGTAAAGATCTCAGGCAAAGCCTAGAGGTCGCTGGTTCGAGTGGCGCTTGGGACGAAACTAATATTACATGCTGTGGTTTCGGGCCTGAGGGGATTATGGGCTTAGGCCCGGAACCTCATGGTAATTCAAAAAAATAAAAAATAAATATAAGTATAAATTGATCCAATTTGCTTAGATGTGTGACCCTATAGGATCGTCTAATATTGGTAATAAGTTGTCACACTTATAGATTATAAGCGGTCTCTAGCAAAACATTATAACCATCCAATATTGTACGATTGTCAAACCTCGACATTATGACTTTCTAGAGTACAAGTGATTTCAGGACATTCCCAACAAAACGAACTCAAGAAACGCTTGATATCATCAATTAAGAAGCGCAACCGTAGCTATTGATCATGATGGAGAAGAACATTCAAAGAGAACTTTCATGAAGTGCAAAGACGATAAGCTATTCGTAGCCTACCATAACCTAAGAACCTCTGACTCCACCTTCTATTTGATTATGGTATACACAACATTTGCAATGCCGTGCTTAGGTTCATAGTGGCCTAAGGCAAACTAAAAAATTATGGTTTTTTAATCTTATTATATAAGGAGAGATCGTCAAAATTGTAACTCATTAGATGGTGACATTATGTCTAATATCGACCGAAATGATGACACGTGTTAAATTTTTAAAGTAAAATTAGAAACGAAAAACTAACAAAATAATTGTTAAGTAACTAACCAAATTGTAAAAAAGAAATTTTCTAAGAAAATTAAAAATGGAAAACACGTAAAATAATTGATAAGTAAATAACCAAATTGTAAAAAGGTAAATTCCTAATATTTAAATTACTTAAAAAACAATAAAGTTTTTAGTAGTGTAAACTAATCAGAAAAAAGAAATAAAATTTATAATAGTCTAAACTAAAAAAACAAAAATCTAAGAATAAAAATCGAAAGAATATAAGTCGTAGAAAAAGATATAGAAAAATATAAATCGAAAAAGAGTAACTTAAGGAGAATATAAGTCACAAAAAAACATAGAGAAAAATAACAGTATAAAGCGAATGACCAAAAAATTAAAACTAATTAAGAAAAAAAATTAAAAACTAAAAACTAACATGATAATTGTTAAGTAACTAACCAAACTATGAAAAGAAGTTTCTAAAAAAGTAAAGTGAAAACAGTGCCGGTCCTGAAAATTTATAGGCCATAAACAAAAATAAAATTTTGGGCCACTAACTTTTAATATTTAAACAAAAAAATAAACAAAATATTTAATAGCAAGGAATCAAACTCCTCACTTCACCATTCTTCCACATAACCCATTATCAATAGAGTTTAAGGCAAGTTTTGTCTAAATGATGAGGGCCGATTTATTATATAGATTTTTTTATAAAAAAATTTGGGCCAGAAGCCCATGCATCTTTTGCTTGTGGTCAGGGCCGAGCCTGGTGAAAACACACAAAAGTATGAGTTGAATTATACTTAGGGCATGTTTACCGGTAACATCTCCTTATATTTCTCAACTATTATATTTTAAATAATTGAATTATTTATTTAAATTTTAGCCAATCAACCTACAAGATTTGAATTTTTTTCCCTCTCTTCTCTTAGAGCATCTTTAATGTTAACATTCTCCTAAGTTTCTAACTTATTTTATTTTAATGATTTTTATTTAATTTAATTATTCCCTTGAACTTTTCTTGAGCTTCATAGAGAAGTTGAAGAAAAGTTCTGTAACTAGAAACTTCTGACCCTCTCCTCCCTCTCTCTCCGATGCTTTTATGTTATTTTTATTTTTTTATTAAAGACGGTTTTCAAAAGTGTTACCATTATAGATGCTCTTAGTGTTAACCTTTATTATTAATACATTAAATAACACTTATTAACAACCCATCAATATTTATGCTCTTATATCTATATTAAGATCCACATGACATGGATTAAAACATGAAATTAAGATAAAAATTTGACATATAATGATTTAAAATCCATGTATGAATAGTATTTTAAAATATTTTAATAACTCAATGAGTTACTAATTAAAATTTAAAATCTATATGAATAGTTTAAATATGATTATCTGCATATGAACGCGGGCCTTAATCTAGTATATATATATTTTTGAAGTTAAAAAAAACTTGAAGCGATATAAAATTTTCAAAAACAAAATGGTAAACAGTAATCTAAAAAGCTTTTGACCAAAGATATAATTTTCTTCTTTCTTTTTTGATAAACTCTTTCACCATACTCTCGTAATCTAATTCTGCTTACTAATTCTCTTTGTATAAATATGATAGTTAGACAATTTGGTCATTGTTGTGACTAGGAGTGTCAAAATGGGTCAAAACTTATGGGTTTATCCAACCCAATCCAACTCATTAACCCTAATGGATTGAATATTTGGTTTGAATGGGTTAATGAGTTAATTGGTTTGATGAGTCAAATGAGTTGAGTTAAAATGGGTTGAAATAAAATGGGTTAATGGGTTAAAAATGGATAACCCATCAACCCATTTATAACTAAAAGACATGATTTCACAATTTTGTTTATTTTGTTACCAAAAATAATATTACACCAATTTTCCCGCCAAAAACAAGATTACACAAAAACACAATCTAGTAAACCATTTTCCGCCAAAAACGAGATTCATACAATTTCCCGCCAAAATATGATCCGACAAAATTGTCTCGCAAAACGTGATCTCTCAAACTATTTTCGCCAAAATCGAGATTCATAAAACTTTCCGCCAAAATATGATCCCGTAAAAATTTTCCGCCAAAAATATGATCCCACAAAGTTTTCCCGCCAAAAATGTGATCTCACAAAATATTTTCGTCAAAATCGAGATTCATAAAATTTCCCGCCAAAAATATGGTCCCGTAAAATTTTCCCGCCAAAAACGAGATTTATAAAATTTCCCGCCGAAAATATGATCCCACAAAATTTTCCCGCCAAAAACGTGATCTCACAAAATATTTTCGTCAAAATCGAGATTCATAAAATTTCCCGCCAAAAATATGATCCCGTAAAATTTTCCCGCCAAAAATGAGATTTTCAAAATTTCCTGCCAAAAATATGATCCCGCAAAATTTTCCCGCCAAAAACGTGATCTCACAAAATATTTTCGTCAAAATCGAGATTCATAAAATTTCCCGCCAAAAATATGATCCCGTAAAGTTTTCCCGCCAAAAACGTGATCTCACAAAACAATTTCGCTAAAAACGAGATTCATAAAATTTCTCGTCGAAAATATGATCTTACAAAATTTTCCCGCAAAAAATGTGAACACACAAAACATTTTTCCCAAAATCGAGAATGATAAATTTCCCGCCAAAAACGATATTTTGCGAAAATATGGCGCCCAAAACACAATTCATTAAAAAAATTCTGCTAAAAAACGCGATTCGGAAAATTTTCCGCCTAAAATAACATTTCGTATTATTTTTATTAATTGAAATATATTTTTATAATTTAAATAAAAATATAATTTGTAAAACATGATTTACAATTCATTTATAAATATATATTTTTTTTTTATCCATACAATTAAATGGGTTGGGTTAAAGTCAATCCAACTCATTTATGTTTAATGGGTTCATGGGTTAATCCAACCCAATTGCTAAATGGATTGGGTTAACCCATAAACCATTAACATTAAACCCTTATGAATTATGAGTTGGGTTGGGTTGGATTATCCATTTTGACACCCCTAGTTGTGACACAGCTGATCACAGATAAAAATTATTCAACTCTAGCTTTAGCTTTGAAAAGTTTCTTTTAGAGCAACTGGTGAACTGCAATCGTAAATAATACTCCAAGCATATTTAGTAATATGGAATCCAAATTTAGGAACTCGAACTGGAGTATTTGATAAGCAATCTACAAGTTTGGATAACAATCTTCCAAGCATATTTAGTAGAACTATAACAATTTTACAAAACTGTTCACGGAATCTGCTATTGATCTCGAGAATGCATTGTTTATTTCTATCTTTTTGTGGCTCCATTTGGATAAAAATTATGGGAGCATTTTTAGTAGATTAAAATAAAAATATATCAATTTTTTTTAATCGAAATAGTTAATCAAGTATATTATATTCTATTTAGTAATTTAGTATAAGTTTAAGTAAAAGATTAAGCACTTCTCACCTACTTAGCATACATGTATTCTTGTTTTGTGTTCATCAATATCAAAAATCAAAAGAATAAACAATCACAAAAATAAGAAAGAATAACTAAAAAATTATTAAAAATTCCAGAAAAAGGAGCCCTTATTTTTTTATTTTTTTGGATCAAACTATTGAAATTATATTAAACCGAAATAAGTGCTAAACCGGAAATGGTCGGGGCATGTTACAGACCTTAATCTGATATGCCCTTGACCAAAACATATAATCTGATATGCCCCTTGACCAAAAAGAATTTATTTTTCTTTTATTTTTTAAACAAAAATCTATGTAAAGACCAAAAAGATTTAATGAATCTCTAAAATTACCAACCCAACCACTCGGATCCGAATCTGAATCCAGATCCAACAGGAAAATCAAGAAATATGGATCATAAATAAAAAGACAAAACCCAATATTTTTTTTCCTCTTCTTCGACAATCATCTTCTTCTTCATAGGCTCATCTTCTTTTCTCCTTCTTCTTTGCAGCCATTAGCCACGTTAGCTTCTTTTCAAATATCCCCTAATCTCATATAGATTCTAGGTATGATGATTTCATGTCTCTTTTCTCCTTTAATCTGCTGCGTTTGGGATCCGTTGCTTGATTTAGGGGTTTTTCTAATTTGAACAGAGATGGTGTTAAAGTGATATGGAGTTCACCGATTAGAGGCGGTGGTGTGGAGAATCTCAATCTATCCTTGTGCTCCTCATTTTTTTCCTTGTTTTTGCACCTCTCGTCTTCTTTGTTGATCGAGGAATATACATCGACGGGTGATGGATGTCCATGGCTCTAGTCTCAAATCTGTAAGTTAAATTTGTTATATCGATCGCGTTTTTGTTCACCGATTTTTCCATCTTCATTGGTCGATTTGGTTTGTCGTTGTGAAAGTTGTTGCCAATTTTACGGGTGATGATTTGATTCGAAATTTGTGATTTAGTTTAGAATTTGTTCTTGAACCTTATGCAAGTGTACTTGTATTTGAAACATGTGGTTGAATTTCTTGAGACATAGCTGCTGGAACTTGTTATTGAGTTGTATATGTATGTAAATCCTGGGTTTTAGGAAATAAGCATAGAACCAAGGAAGAACAAGTAATACAACAAACGTCAAGAAGGTCTGATGCAAAGGTGTGTAATTATGTAATCTTCTGATTGCAACCTTTTCAAAATTCTCATTATAGGACATTTAAGCGAATTTATTTGTGTAATCTTTTGGTTTTTGTTTGTAGAAACCTGATAGAAAATTATGCTTGCAAAACAAAAAGGATTGTCAAAAAAGTAGGTAAATTGAGATTTTTGACTTACTTAAGGTTGCAATCTTTGTGTGTTCTACTTGAGTCACTTTGGTTTCTTTGCATCGTAATTAGGTTGCTAATTGGTTCATAAATGCGAGAGTTCGTAGATGAAAACAGATGATTATAAAGAAGAGTTCGATGATGAGTCTGACTTACTACTTCAAGTCTTCTCAAGAACCAAGCCGCACAAACCAAGAACACTCATCGTCGCAAGAAGCAGTAGGAAAACAAATGTTACGTTGAAGGACAAGACATAAAACGAAGAAATGACAGGATCTTAGAATGATTTAGGAGGATATAAAAATTCAGGAATGGATGATATCTTGTTATGTTGAATTGCTATTCTATTTGAAACAAATGTTTTAGGTACTACTGTGTATCTTGAAGACCAAGAGAAATGTACTTTTTTCTTTTTGTTTATAAGCTTAATGTTTATATCATCACATTAATGGGTTGAAGCTTAATGTTTGCAAAAAGAGAAGAAGATGAAACAATTGTTGATGCGAGTCCAACAAGAAATATCCATGTACAACATAAAGCAAAAACACGATGAAGGATGCTGCGAAGAAGGTGAACAAAAGGAAAAACACCGGAAAGATTGTGAAGAAACTGAAGATGTAAAGGTTCTTGTGCGAAAGAAGAAACAATGGTTTTCGTTTTTAGGCTGTTGCGAATGTTGGACAACTTTGAATGATGTTTTGTACTCGTTTGTATGGATTTTAGGTGCTTGGAACTATTTGGTAGGAATATACTGATAAGTATGACTATGAACTGATTTCTATTTTTTGTACTACTGATATAATTAGTAGTTAAAAATGTTTGTCAATTATGTTTCTTGGATATGAAAAACGTGTAAAATATGTATTAATCAATAAATTTTTTTAAAAAAACATATAAGAAATTTAAGTCACATATTTAACACATGGGCCAGCATGTATTAAAAAATATTAAAATATTTCATTTAGTTATATCCAGTTATTTAGTAGTACCGTTTTACACACAGTCACTTTTAGCTAGTTTTCAGGTATTATCAGTCATACTTAGTTCAAATTAAAAAAATTCTAGTAGTATTCATCAAATTGAACCATTTAAATGTATTTACTATTGTTTCGTGTATTCAAATGTGAAAAACCTTGTTTTTAACTCATTTGACATAAGAATGAAGCATGTACTCATACATTAACCATATGTATAAGGTATAGTTTTGGATAAAAAGTTATGCTTTTTCTCTAATTTCAGTTTTTTCCGGTAGTACCTGATAATCAAGTAGAGATAGATATACCAATAAATAATAGGTACAGAAGTCTTATACTGCGGAAACAAAACGTAAAGAAAAATAAGACACAAAATAATCAACATAGTCATAATTATTTATACCAGTTATACAAATTGGCAAACACAGTCATACGCAGTAGTAGTAGTTATATCAGACAGAGAGGATTACCATTTCTAGCTAGTTTTGTTCCTACTCGTTGGGTTACTGCCCGTTGGGTTCCTGCACTCCATCTCCATCTGTAAAAGTCTCCCTCATACCTCCTCTTCCTCTTCCTCCATGTTCTCCGATTGACCGGTGTTTTACTTCTCGATTTCTTCCTTTCTTAACCACGTGGACCGGAGGCAAGCCGTAACGGATCTCGCTGAGGTCTAGCTCAGGTATCAGCCAAGTTATGGAATGGGGCAAATGATATATCATCTTTGTACATTTCATTGCCCTCATCTCAGCCAAATAAAAGCTGGAGGCAAACTCATAATGACGGACCTCCTTGTCTCCGCTTAATTGGATGATAGCTTGTATTGCATGCCGCATGGATATTCGTCTATATCAAAGTACTTGCAATTGCAAGTTTTCTCGCTAAATTAACTATAAAACTCTTCCCATCAAGGTCAATCACATTGTACTCATGAGATGAGTTGTTTAGCTCTCGCGGCAATAACTTCCTTCCAGCCGGTACTCGATCCTGTTAAATAATATCCTCCATAATCAAAATATATGAATGTGTAGTTCTTTGTCATTGTCCCCTACAAAAAATAAGAAAATAACAAATATTTGTAATATAGTTTCATTCAGTAATATCAGTTATATCAGTCGTACCAGTTATATTAGTCGTACTAGTTACATCAGTATATCAATTATACCAAAACCTTAAAATCGATTTACTTCCTAATTGTTTTTTTTATATCACGGGTTGATCACAGTTTAGCATATACTTTCAACGAATTTGAAAAATACTTATATATCAAACTTTAGTTATGCCCTCCTCATTGCCTTTGTTTTTGTTAACGAAGATGAAGAACCGAAGAAGAATGACGATGACGAGCGCGAGAGAGAGAGGAAGAGGAAGAAATCTGAAGCTTCCTGTGTTTTTCGGTTAGTTTTGTTTTGCCACCAAACGAGAGGAAACAGAGCAAAATGATGACGATGCGTGTAATAGAACGAATATAGATATCTGACGATGAAGAGAGAAATAAGATGAAGAGGTGGAAGAATCGATTTTGGGAGCTTCCTCTGTTTCAGAGAGAGAAGGCACGTGGAGGGTTTTGATACGTTAGGGTTAGTTTTAGGTTGTTGGGTAAGTAAATTCGAAATTTAATTAGAGTCAAAGATGAAGGAAAAGGACCGATGTTTCGTTGTTGTGGAATTTGCTCTGTTTTTGGTTAAGCAGAAGAGAGAGAAGCGAGAAAGAGTAAAGGGGCACGTGTTTGGTTTAGATAGGTTAAACTTGGTTTTGGTTGTTGGATAATTGAATTAGGTTTTATGTATTATGTTATTAAATATACAAGGGTAAAGTTGAAAGAAAATGATTTTCGGGTTAGTTAGATTACCAGAGGTTAGTTAGAATAATTTTTGGTAAAAAAGGGCTTTTGAGATTAAAGTCCGCATGATACAAAGCAGATTTAGCCAGACTATCAGCTCTGGTATTGTTTTTAACTTGAATGATTCCATAAATATCTGTATGATATGATCGTTTGTTGAGTAGATCAACAAGTGTTTTGAATCAGAAGCAATGCTTTAAATCTTGATTTTGCGATCGATTACATGTCGGAGGAGATCCCGAATCGCCATCAGAGGGCTCGCGACATGACCCTCCATCGTCGAACCTTGTGCAACGATCGAGTTATCTTGCTCACATATGACCCAACCCAATCCTGCTTCCTTAGTGTCGAAGTTGAGTAATCCAGTGGGTTGTAGATCTCGATCTCTTAGTTCATTGATAATTGATATTGTTGTTGTCATCAGATGTGCTAGATCCCACTCTCTTGCGTCATGTACCGCTTTAGAAAATGTTTCCTCTTCCGTAAACATCGATCATTGAAAAGCTTGTTATTTCTTGTTGATGTGAAACTCTTTGCCATATGATAACCAGATTTTGCTGAATATGAGCCATCAGAGTTTCCAAGCCAGACGAATTGATCTGGGCTCCTGTTCAACTTAGCTTAAGTGTCAATATGGAGTCCTTGTATTCTGGGATCATGGCATCGATTTTCATCAAGTCCCAACCTTTTTTCTCTGGTTAGAGGAGCTCCTCTACCCTTACTTCTTTATCCTTTACAACAACTTGACCATATGGTTGTTGTGGTTCTACCAAAGATAGCCATGAATCCAACCATATGCTTGTTGATTTTCCATTCCCAATTATTTTCCCTTGATTCTGTTTGAGGAGATCTTTACCTATCATTATGCCTCCCCAGCCATGGGAAGTTGAGCTAGGTGTAGTGCAGATTTTGTGAGGATGCGCCAACTCAGTTTGGCTAAAAAAGCGTCATTAACGAATTGTAAGTCTCTAAAATCTAGAACTCCTTGTGTTTTGATGTGTGTGAGGTTGTCCGAGGCCACCAATCACATCTTCTTCTTAATTCATGTAAGAGAATCAAACCTAGATTTTGAGATTAAAAATTTGATTTACTAATAAAAAAAATGAAATAAAAAAACCTATTGTTTCAATTTTATCTCTATCGAATTTGAATATCAGAATAGTGGATATAGTCATGATTTGATGGGTTAGGTTCACTTACTTTTCTTTTGTATTTTTTTATTTCTAATCTCTCGAAAAAGGGGAAAAAGATAAATTTGGCGATTCAAGAGACGACTTCTCATTAGTCATTGTATTATAATAAAAAAATCTGCAATTTTATTTTCTAAATTACTCTCTAACTTTATTATTAGTTATTATTAGTATTATTAGAATGAAATTCAAAAAATTAGAAATTATAAATGAAATTTTTACTATATAGAAAGTAAAGAAAGTAAAAGCCCCTTATCGGATTTGAACCGATGACTTACGCCTTACCATGGTGTTACTCTACCACTGAGTTAAAAGGGCCGTCTTGGTTTAATTCCTGACTGAGTCTGATAGGTAAATAAAATCTATCTATATATATATATATCAAATTATATAAAGAATAGACGCATAGTGGTGGAAAAAAAGATGGTGTAAAAAAAAAACCCTAGCCGCTCACCCTTTAGCGAAGCTTGAAGTTCATTCCCCGATCTCAGATCTGCCGGTGCCGGTGGCTCCTATAGCACCGGTGCCGGTCCTTTAGTCTTTAATTTTGTATATTTCTCTTCTATCTTGGTTTTTGCAAGTTCAAAGAGGAGTTTCTTGGATTGATAAATTGAGGTCTTGGAACGACGAGGGTGATTTATGTTGTGGGTTGGGTGTGGTCTAGCTGGTGAGGGTGGTTTGTGGTGGGGATGTGGAGTATTTATTCGGTGGTACGCCGGTCTTGCTCGCGAATCTGTTTTTTCTCGTGTTAGATTTAACCCTTGTACGGCAGATGTGACTCGTCGAGTTTGTTGATCTCTTTGTCACGGACGCCTCTCTTTCGACATGTGTTCAAGTTAGTTGGTCTTATTAGGTTTGTCTTCGGCTTTTGTTTGTTCTGTTGCTTGATTTGGTTTATTGTTTGTGGCCTTAAGTTGCTTCAGTACTTGTTTTTCAGAAGGGTTTATTTTTAGATTCAGAGAAAGCTAGTTTGATGCTCTTGACTCGATTAGGTTTAGGCTCTTTGGGTTTGAAGCGTTAGTAGCTTATGGCTTAAGTAGTGTGTTTCATTTTGAGGTGAGTCTTTATGGTTCATGTTTCGTTGGCTTTTGTTGTGTGGATGTGGTGTGGCGTTAAAATTATCTTTGCTCGCCGTCGATTTGGGTCTTCACCACTGCTGATTTGATCCTTTGCAATATGTTCAAGAGACAAGATGGTCTTTGGGTTTTGGTTCGTATGTGCCACCCCAACTGGTTCGATAAGTCGGAGTAGTTTAGGAAGGTTAGGTTGAAACGGAGCTGTCTTAGTATTGTGGTAAGTGGGTAATGAATCGTTGTCCTTGTGGTGTTTCGTGTAGACTCATATTGGTCTTTTTCTTTTAAAGTTTTGGCCTTGATTGGATCAATTGATCTCCATCTCTAAAGCTGCTGATTTTCGGTTCTCCTTCTCTTGTTCTTGTTGTATTACTTAAGCTAGTCTCCTTATTTGGCTTTTGTATCCATCTTTTGGAATTAAGGATCTCTCATTTGTAATGTTTGTTGAATGGTAATATCAATCTTTAGATGACAAAAAAAAGCATAGTGGTTAGTAGCTCATTTCGGAACTAGAAACGAGAATTTCAATTTATTTCAAATTTGCTTAACAGGGTATTTTTTGCTTTTTTTAATATTGGATTTGATAAATATCCATGCAATGCATTATTGTACTTGAAATTGCCTACCACATCGAAATAGAACTAAATTCATTTTATTTATACATGTACTCAGCAATTTTACATAGACCCAAGATATTTTATCTTGACATGTTATGAAGAGATACGGACTATCCTCTAAACAATAATAAAAAAAACAAGCAAACTTTTGGATAACTTAACTTATTAATCCACTATAAAAAGAAAATAGAACGCTTTTTTTAGAAAACTGTGATTCGAATATGAATAAAAATGTAAAATAATAAAAAATGATAGTGAATGCTATCGACAAAAGAAACAACCTTATAAGCTAGTCATACTATTTGATTATATTGACAATTTTGAAAAACTTACAATACATGTTGGAAATTTAGGGGCCCTAAAAACTTTTTATATTTTGGTTTACAATACATATTGGAAATTTAGGGGCTCAAAAACTTTTTATATTTTTGGGGGCTTAAAGCTATTGCCTTTTTTCTAACACATGAAGCACGGGTCTGAACCTTCGACTATGAAACAGAGGAGTACCATGATGATCACGGACCAGCCAAGCCACACCGCAATTTAAATGCGAATTGATCCATGACGCATTAAAATTACACTTGAAAAATCCATATGATGGTTTAACCCATAATACAATCTCTGTTTGCGGGGAAGGATCAGAGCTCATGTCCAGAGATTGGGACGTATTGATGCTCAACCAAATTTCAGCTTCCTCTTTGGCTCTGTTAAAGATCGACAAATGATCATCTCTTGTTTGCTCAAACACAACTTTGTTCATTGCTTTCCACACTTGCCATAACAACCAAGGGAACATAAGTCTGATGCTTTTCTCGATCCTCTAATCTTTACTACATTGGATGAAATACTGGAGAGGTTTAACATGCCAAATTTTGGGAGGAGGCGACGATAACCCCGAGAGAATCTAGATTTCTCGAGCCGCATGGCCATGGAACAGGACGTGGCAAATCGATTCACAATCATCACGACATGAAGTACATGTTGGGTTTACATCAATACCATGGGATTGAAGTCTTACGGAGTTTTGTTTACGTGTTAAAGTATTACGTTTTCATATTTCGAAAAATAGTTAAAACGATAAATTTTATTTTGAAATTAATGTACAACAAAGGCAAATGGATTTGCGTTTACAAATAACTTTTAATAAAAATATTAAAATGTGGTTACACTTAAAAGTAAACACACTATTTTAGCATGGATACATTAACCCGACACACAAATTAAACAAATAATCAAAGTTCTCACTTATTTCTATCGGCAATAAAAGTAGTAAGAGCTACTAAAGGAGCCACTTTTTCCGAACTAAACCCTTGAAGATGTTGCCGTGCATCTCTCGTCAATTTCTTAACGAATTCTTTAGATTTCTCTAACCCAATCAACTTCGGATACGTCAGTTTTCCGGCCAGCTGATCCTTTCCCGCAGTTTTTCCCAGTTCCTCCGAGGACTTTGTTTCGTCTAAGATATCATCCACCACCTGAAACAACAATCCAATGCACCTTGCATACTTTCTCACTTGCTCAATCTCTTCATCAGATCCACCACCAATAATGGCTCCAAGAACAGCAGCAGTTTCCAACAAAACCGCGGTTTTATGAACATGAATAAACTCCAAGTTCTCTAATGCGAGCTCTTCTAAGTCTAAACCTTCACTGCTTATATCCATCGCTTGTCCCGCAACTAACCCTCTCGTGCCAATAGACCTAGCCAATTCCCTCACCGCCCAAACCATTCTCTCCGGCGATATCTCCGCCGTTGTCATGTGCTCGAAGGCGAGAGACAAGAGAGCTCCACCGGAGAGAATGGCTACTCCTTCGCCGTAGACTTTGTGTGTTGTGGGCCTCCCACGACGCATATCGTCATTGTCCATACAAGGCAAATCGTCTTTGATTAGAGACATTGTGTGGATCATCTCAACCGCGCAAGCCGCTGGCATAGCGGAGTTTTCTTGGCCCCCAACTAGCTCGCAAGAAGCAAGACAGAGTATAGGCCTAACTCGTTTTCCCGCCGCGAGAACTGCGTAACGCATTGCTTCGTGGATTTTGAGTGGCTCCCCTACTGGAATAGCTTCGTCTAGAGCTTTGTTCACTGATTCGGTTTTGCTCGTCATGTAGGGATCAAACTCGAACATAGAACTTGAAATTGTAACGACATCTTCTTCATCTTCATCTTCTTCTTCTTCTTCTTCTTCTTGTACAATGGGGGAATCAAGAAACTCGGCCACTTCTTTTCTTGATAAAATGGCGGCCTTGATTCGAGTTTCCAAAGAAGGCTCGAGGAGGCGGGTTAGCCTCGGTTTAAGGCTCGTGAAGAAGAAGTTTAGAGAGAGAAGGAAGAGTGAGAGATAGAGAAAGAGAGTTTGAGCGTCCATTTCATCGAAATCAAATTCCATCTCGGTTACTTGTCGTTTGTCTAATTTATAGGAAGTACTAATAGTATCAACCGATGATGACTTGGCTAATGCTTTTATGTATACACAAAGAGAAAAGGAACTTAACAGCAAGGCTTTTCGTTGGATCATGGTTATCTTGGTTTGGTTTACTTTTTGTTCTTAAAATCGGTTTAAAAGTGGAACATTAATTTTGGTTTTGGGTTTGGGTTAAGGTTGATTACGATATTTTTCTTTCTTTTTCTAATATAAAATGTGTTACGCCGCGTCTCAATGTTGCAAAGATGACCAATATAGAACTATAGGCTAAAAATCTGAAACTTTTTAGCTATAAAAAAATGTGTTTATAATGGTGTAATTTAGAGATAAAACGTCTATAGGTATGTAAAACAATTTACTCGTAAAATCACTGTTTTGTATCATATCAGTGTTAGTATGATTAAATTTCAAATGATTCTGATTCACTTTAATTAACTAATTTGTAGTATTTGTCTATTTGTGAATAGTACCTTTCTGATATTGACAGTCTACTTGTTTATGCCATATATGTATGAGCCGACTAATCACTGATTGCATTAACTTGCTTTTTTTGTTTTTGAGAGATCTCACCTTTCAAAGGTAACAGAAAACCGGTTTGAACCGGAAATAGAAATCCAAAATATCAAACCGGATTGATGCTGATGATGTTTTTCCCGAAACGCCCTTCTTGTTAGCCGAGTAGAGAAGGAAAACGTCTAATCTCATGTCCACAATTACGTAAAAGAAAGCAAGAACCAAGAAACATGGACCTCGTGAGAGACAACTTCTTTGTTCTTTATCTTCTCTGCACGCTTCCTTTTCTTTTAAGCACTAAACTTCATTTACACGTAATAATTTGTTTGAACTTTTCCATTACCTATTTCTAAAATTCTGATGACAGGAAGAAAAAAAACTATAAACAATTTTACATCCTTGTTTTTAATGTAATTATTAAGAAATAGAGTAAAAAATAGCACTCCTCTATTTTTTCTCCAACCCACCTATTTTTCCAACTCTAAATCAGTGCCGTCTCAACCTAATCGGAGGTCCACGGCAAAAAAAAATAAAATTTAAGCCTCTTTTTTAAATAAAAACTTTTTCTTTTCAAAAAATGGGCCTTTATTTTCTTTTACTAAATTTTTTTTCTTCTGAAAATAGACCTATTTTTCCTTTATAATTTTGCTAAAATTGAAAAAAGCTCATAACAAATGCCCACTTGGCATACTCCTAGAGATGGGCCGGGGAACAAAGTAATGTTATATTTTATCATCCTAGTTAGATAGCTACAAATCTCATATGTGGATATCGTATATTAGAGATAATGTCAAAACCTAAAGCGTAGAAAGGTTTTGTGTATTTTCTGTGTATTAATCTCAATGCCTTAGGCACATATTTATACTTACAAGGTCTTAACCTAATTTCCAAAATAGATATACATGTTTCCTTTATAATAGGAACCATATATTTACAAAGAATATCTATATGTTATAGGATATAGAGAGTATCCTAATAGATAAACTTATGTATCATCTTATATATAGTTGACATTTGAATACAATGATCTCTAAGGAGTTTTCCTATCTCATATGCTTAACAAGCATATGAAAACAAGATTAAGAAAACATATCCTTTTTTTTTTGTAAATTTAAAGGTTTTGCTGTTTCTCTACTGGTCCCCGTTAAAGGTTAAAAGTTAAAAGCAAGGATTGGGAATACAAAGCATATTTGGGAATGAGTGATATTTATGAAATAATTAACTTTAGGTGTCAGTTGATCTTGGTTCTCGGATTCATGCCAACAAAGGTCAAGGGATTCTCAAGCTAGTGTGGGAATCACACGTGGAGACTGTGAATTCAAGATAGAAAGGAGCTTAAAGGAAGATACTCTGACTATAAATCGGAGGCTTCAGTGTAAGGGGGTTTGACTTTTGAAGCATTGATTACATTACTATTTTGAAGAGTATCAAAATAAGATAACTAAATACGAAAACATACTATCGCGGTTTGCCTAGCCGCAAGCCAAGATGTATGTGCATGTGTGTTTGCTTATATAGTTATATGGTACGTTTTTAAAATCATGTTGCAGGATAGATTCATGTTTGACGAAGGACTGATCTAGGATCTATCCATGCCTATTAGTAAACAAGATTGTTGAACAGAAACAAGAGATTCTCACTCTGAAAAGTGTTTATATACACATATAACCAATCCGGATAAGCCGGTTAACACTAAACCAATATATACATTCTGATAATGCCTAACCAACCCGTGGTCATTCAATTGAATGCATAGAAGGTAAAAGTTTTAGTATCGACTAAGTCTTAGATGATAGAGTACATAGCAGCCAAGAATGACGACTAAGTCTTCTGACTAACGTTTTTTAGTGTAGGTGAAGTGATACGATCGGAATGAAAGGACCTAATGAATATGGTTGCGGTCAAGTGCAAGTACGTTTTGTAATGTGGTAACTTAATTCTATAGATACTGATTAACAATGTATATATACGATATTACAGATGATACACTAGGATAAATTAAATGTACAAATCAATTAGACATTTAGCATTCCTTAGACCACCTCCATCCCAAGGTTTTTTTGGGATTCTTAAGTATTAAAAAATAAAAATAAATGAAAAAAGGAGAAAGAATAAGAGACCATATCTTATACGAGAATTACTGGATACGGTTCTTAGAGATTTTGTGCAACTTGTGAGCTTTTAATTAGTTCAATTTTCTTGTTTTATTTATATAATTTAATTATACTAAAAAATATTATTATTTTATTTGGAAGATATTCATTTAGATGAGTTAACCGATAGATGTGCTCTTATATATTCTACATGCCCCTCAAGATGCAGGGTTTTGTATCACTCCAATCTTGGCATATAGCTCAATGAACCTTGCACACGGGAAAGCGGTTTAGTCAGGGCATCAACCAACTGATCTTTGGTGGATACATGAAAAATGAAAAAGAGGAGAAAGAATGAGAGACCATGTCTTATACAAGAATTACTAGATACGGTTCTTAGAGATTTTGTGCAACTTGTAAGCTTTTAGTTAGTTCAATTTTCTTGTTTTATATATATAATTTAATTATACTAAAAATATTATTATTTTATTTGGAAGATATTCATCTAGAGAAGTTAACCGATGGAGGTGCTCTTATATATTCTACATGCTCCTCAAGATGCAGGGTTTTGTATCACTCCAATCTTGGCATATAGCTCAATGAACCATGCACACGGGAGAGCGGTTTAGTCAGGGCGTCAGCCAACTGATCTTTGGTGGAAACAAGATACCTAAATTCCAAAAACTTTTAGCCGTCAAACATATTTTTCTTTTTCAATCTTTTTCTTCTTGTCATGTCTGTCTGTCACGGATGCATTAAACACATAGGATGAAACTATCACAGTTTCAAACACTTACACACTCCTTATGGTTAACATGACAAGTGTCAGTAAGCTTAATGCTTCTAATTTTCTTATGTGGAGTCTCTAAATCCATGTTGTGTTTGACGGACACGGCCGAACACTTGGATGGTTCCACCGCGGCTCCAAGATCTCTCAGCACCACCGGTGGTGTTCTCTCTGCAAACAACGAATACACTATATGGAAAAGACTGGATCGGTTTATCTATAGTACCTTGCTCTGATACCATGTAAAATGATAATCTAATTCTATTGATACTGATTTACAATGTATATATAGAAGATTACAGATGATACACTAAACTAGATTAAATGTACAAATTAATTAGAGATTTAGCATTCCTTATAATCTCTACACGTTATTATTTATAACAAAAACGAGTGAGCCTTATCTTTACTTCTAAAGGTAAAACTTTCAAACATATTTCAAAATTGACGACTGGGAATCTTGGATCATGCTGTCCTTATATTCTGGATCAACAACTGTATGTTCCATCAGAGAATAAATCTCTTATTCTTTAATTTGCATTTCTATTTGCTCTCTGAGAGGAAAAAATTGAAGATAAAGAAGAAGATAAGTAAGGGTTTATTAAGCTGGTGTTGATATGATTAGTCTTTGTGATTCAATTTCATGTTAAAACATCGGTCTGATATCTCTCACATTACGCTGCCTTTGTAGCAATTGGCGGTCTGCAGGTTAATTGTGACGTTACCGCTGTTGTAAGCTTTTGTATTTAGAGAAACAGAAAGCTCATCTTAGAGCTAAGCTAATAGATTAATTATCCCAACCTCAAGAGATTAGGTGTACTACCTCAAGTAGAAAGCTAAAGCAAGCACAATGTGATCATGATTGTGTAAACAAGACTGCTCCTAGAGAAAATAGACTCCATTTTTGTAGTTTCACGAAGAACTAAGAGGCTTTGTAAAGAGATCGATTGCGTTGACTTTGATGACTCCATCAAAATGCGGTGACTTGTCATCCACGTTTTAATGCTTTGATCGTTCAAATCACAAAAAAAAAATTAGTTGATACATTCATCTTTTTCCAACGATTCATGTCAGATTTTTCAAACAAGTCCTTTTCAAGAAATCTTTGGTCTTCAAATCATATTATAATAGAGGTGATCTTGCAAATATCACAAACATCGCAAACAAAGAATTACGGTGGCTGATGAGCAATGCTCAGACGGAATATTTGAAGTCAAGAGATCGACTTTGAGATTAAAATTTGGATCGACGTTGAAATCAAGAAAACAATTTTTTTTTTTAAATAAATAAGGTTTTGACATTGCAGAGTCTCATTATTCTTACCAGGTGACATCTGAAACAAGATTGAATTTTAATAGCGGCAATGTCTTCTTTAGTGGTTTGTTGGGATGATCGAATGATTGTGAATCTGCTGTGAGATCGCCGTAGAATTTTCCTCCGTACAACGCCGAAAAATCTTTTGGAGTTAGCCATGTTTATGGGAAGTGAGGTCTTGGATGTTTTGTTTGGTTTGGTTTATAAACAGTGAAAAGCAGAGAACGAAACATAAAATGAGAAGAAAAAGTGAAGACAATGGCTTTAAGGAATGGAGATGATGTGCTCTCCATATTTTGTATGATTAAAAGAGGACAATTTTGTTAAAATTAGCCTATTTCTTTAATTAAAAAAAAAGTGGAAAATATTTAGCGGTATTTTGAAATATTAAAGTGATATTTTTGGGAATAAAAATTTAAAATGTGGTATTTTAAGAAATTTATTTTAATATAATCATCGAATCAACTTCAAAACATTAGTTAATCTCATATGTGTGTATCGTATATTAGAGATAGACGCTTGCATCATCCTATACATAGTTGACATAGTCCACATAATTTTCTCATTTTACATAGTACATGGATACATGTGCCACAAACCACATCATATCCAATCCATGTATTCTTTGTTCTATGTTTAATTCGAGCAATTTTCCCTCACTGTTGGAAACATATCTTGTGCACCTGTTACGACATTGGGACATGGAATTCTCCACTCTCTCTCTCTTTTCATCTCTACAATGTTCTTTTTTGCCCCTCTATTATCAAGAATCTAATTTTGGTTTGCAAGACAATATTTGTTCACTTGAAATTGACCATTTTGTTTTACATTTAAGGACCTTCGAACCAAGAACAAATTCCTCTAATGTAACAGTACATGACCACTTTACTGCATCACTTCGTCTCCTCTACTTCGTTATCATCTTTCTTTAGCCACTTCTCAAAACAATTTTTTTTTTGGCATCGAAGACTAGGCTATCCAAACAACCAAGTTCTTTAACGTATTCTTTCATCTCTTTCAATTTCTTACAATAAGACTAATTTGACAACATTATCTCAAGCATGCCAACTTGGTAAACATATCATACTTCCGATTTTCTCATCTACTAGTATTGTTTCACATCCTTTTCAAATCATTCATTCTAAAATTTGGACATCTTCGGTTTTAAGTGTTAGTGGAATTAAATATGATCTCATTTTTCTTCATCAATTCCCTAATTTTTTTTATGGTTTACCCACTTTATCGAAAAAGTGAAAATTTTGACAAATATTTGCAATTCTATATATATGTGCAAACACGAGTCAAATGCCAAATCAAAATTCTACAATGTGACAATAGTGGCGAGTATGATAATCGAGCATTTAAAGGTCATCTTGCATCTGCAGATTCCTCGTCCTCTTTCAAATATTCTTCCTTTAAATCCTCCTCCTCCGATCTCTACCAATCCCACTCATTCTTCTCATCCTATGATCACTTTTAACAAAAGTGGCATTGTTTGTTAATCCACGTGTTCTTATGTCTTCATTCTGATGCTAGCATTTCTCCTTTACTGGTGCCAAACATTCAAGCTGAAAAAGATCCAAATTGAAATCCATCAATGATTGAGGAGTATGATGCTCATATTAAACGTGGAAACTCGTACTACGACAAATTACTCCTAACATCATTTGCATTTTTTGTTGTTGTCCATGCATAAGTTTAAGGCATATGGTACGATGGCTCAATACAAGGCATGGCTTGTGGCAAATATGAAATCGCAACAACCTGACATTGACTGTGGCGAGACATTTAGTTTAGTAGTTAAATCAGCCATTATTCGCATTGTTCTTAGTCTACATATGTCTCAAAATTGGCCACTCCATCAAATTGATGTCAAAAATACATTTCTTCATGGTGACCTTGAAGAGACTGTCTACATGCACCATCCACCAGATTTTGTTGATGCATCCAAGCCCAATCATGTGCTTTATCCAAAGGTTCTCCTACGGTCTCAAACAGGCTCCACGAGTATGGTACACCATATTTTCTACTTTTGCTTGGTCCATTGGATTAACATAAAGTATCTCAGATGCCTCGTTGTTCATTTTCTATTGTGGCCCAGCCATTGCCTACTTACTCTTATATGTAGACGATAACCTCATTCACAGTGGGATTTTCAGCCTCAACTCCGAGTTCGAAATGACATACCTTGACAATCTCATTTTCTCGACATCTCTCTCCAACGTGATGATAAAGACATGTTTCTCCATCAACAAAATTATGCGGATGATATCCTTCATCATGCTAGAGTGACAGCGTGTAACTCATGCCTTATACCTGCATATACAAAGGCAAAACTAGCAACAAATGACGGTCCAACAGTCTTTGATCCCACGTTATATCGCAGCTTGGCGAGTGCTTTACAATATCTAACTTTTACTCGTCCCGACATTGCCTTGTCGGTCTAATAAATATGGTTGTTTATGCATGATCCTTGCGAATCTCAATTCCAGCTACTCAAACGAATATCCTAGGGTACGATCAAACATAATCTTCATCTTTATATATAAGTCTACATTTTCCGGGTTAGTTACGTATTTAAATGCGACTAGGTTGGTTGTTTTACTTATGGGTAATGCGTGTTTCTTGGTGATAATTTGGTCTCTTGATAGTCAAAACGACATCCCAATATCTCACGATCATGTGTTGAAGCAAAATATTGTGGAGTTGCTAATGCTTTCTCGAAAACATGTATCCAAACTTTATTGCTTGGAATGCAAATACCGTTGCAAAGCGCGATTGTGGTTTAGTGACAATGTTTATGCCATTTACCGCTCCTTCAACCCGATTCAGCATCAACGCATGAAACATGTAAAATTTTTTTTTTTTTTTTTGCTAACCATTGGTCACGTGCGTGTGTTTCATGTTCTCTGCTGAATAATTCGTTGATGTCTTCACCAAATGACTCTCTTCGCCACAATTTCTTGATTTTAGAAACAGTTTAAGCGTTTTTCCTCATGCCGCTTCGACTAAGGGGAGTGTTATGACAAGGACAAGGCCAGTTCTCCATATGTGCAACATGTGCAAATGCATCATGTCTAATTGTTTTTTTTTCCAAGTTTTGTTGGGTTTTACGCTTTTCTTAAGAAAGTTAGAGGGTTTTTTTTCACAATATTTGTTAAATTATAAGGGTTTTTCAACAATTGTACTCTTAGTCCATTATGAGTTTGGACCGGGTCTCGATAAGGATAAAAATAAATACAAATTTCATATGTGTATATGTATATTAGAGATAGACTAATGTATCATCCCCTCAATATTATTAGAAAGGTGATTTGTGAGAAGATGCTTATGTGTCTTCTCCACAATCACTCTCACCCAAAAAAATGTGACATGGCATCTCCACTTAGTATGATATGGCATTTCACTTTACTTATTTACAAACTTCCATAAAATTACCTTTTAGTGTCAATTCAAAGTAAAATTTAATAAAAAAAATATATTTAAATTAACCTTCAAAATAAACAATCATCTATTAGAAAATAATAATTTCTTTTCATGTATTGTGTTTATATATTAAAATTATGTTAATTACGTTTTCACATGTAACCAAAAGAAAAATTAAATATATACAAAATACAAAACGTGAATTTTTTTAAAAACGTCACATTTCTATCATATTTTCAAAAATACCATTAAAATTATATCATTTACTCAAAATATCATTTATTTTTGGATTAACTATTTTATGGTAGTGTTTAGTTTTTAGTATCAATGGTTTGTTAATCTTTTAGATTTTAGGGTTTATAAAAAAAACTTTAATGACTGTCATTTTTAAAAATAGACAACCGTTGTTGTATTTTTGAAATTAACACACCAAAAATGACGTATTTGTTTATGAATAATCTTCGTATTTTATTATTGATAGCACCTGCGAAAAAAATTAAAAAAAATAAAGACAATGTAATCACTTATTTGAATGTTTTATCTTTCAAATATTTAAATTTATACTAAGTGATAAAATATCAATGCAACATTTTTAATTTATCAATACCCATTTTAATATTGATTTTTAAAAAAAAAAATATAGATTGAACATCATTAGCAATTTTAACTAAGAAACATTATGTTTGTAATTTATTTAATTTTAAGAAATATTAATCCGTATATAACATGGGGAGTTATCTAGTTCTATATATATATATATATAGAGAGAGAGAGAGAGATGATGTGAATAGAATGATTTCTATAGAGTTTTCCAATCTTACATAAAATAGATGAGAAAATAGTATTCCTATAAAACAGAGAATACATAGTAGAGAAAATAGAAAAAATATTAATTGTTACTATATTTTAGAATAGATTATAGAGAAATGTATAGGAGATGGTTTTAATCCATAATACGTTCAAGGTTTTGGGAAGTTTCTCTACCTCAGATTTTTTTTCCGAAATGGCGGCTAGATCATTAACTAGCTCATCGGTTTTACAAGGACGGAAGGAGAGAAGCAAGCGAGATCTCGCTGTCTAGTATAAACAAATCAATCCATTTGCACAATAGCATAAACAGGCTTAGCCCTACCCTAAAGGCCAAACTAGGACTTAGGCATCAACAGATACTTAAAATATAAGAGCATCATTTTGTAAGAAATTGTTTGTAGGAATGTGGTAGAGAGAATTTGACCGTTGTTTATGCATTTTAGTGACATTGTTTTTTTTACAAGTGTCTTAGTTAAACTAATTTTTTTTGTCCATTAGCTTCTAAAATACTACGAGCCGCCCTAACATAAGCATGAAAACAACCAAGAAGCCGAAGATTTTTTGGATCATCTCTCGAGGTTAAAGATAGAAGAAACTGTTCTTGGATATGTCAAGCTCACAAGAAACCATACGAAACCATATGTTTCAGTAACAGTAGCTGAGCTTCCTGACATGTTTTTTCTTTGCCTTGTCACAGAACGTTCTTCTAATAGGAATCAATACTTGAAAAATAATTGTGCAACATGTAATGTTGTGAGTTTTAAGAGGGTTTATTGGCTAGTGAATTTTAATGAATTTAAAAATTCAGGCACAATCATATGTTAATGTAGCTGTCTGTGTAGTTAATATCAGAATCATGGCTTCTCTGTTCCTCAACGAGAAGATCTAAAGAACATGTATAGATAAACAAATAAACTAAAGAAAAAAAACCTGTATAATAAATCAAACTCAAGGTTTAGCCAGAAGGCATAACACAGTAATAGTATCATAAGAGCTCTCTGTACAAGCACTAGGGCTCAAAAACACTAAGTTATAAAACCATCAAACATAAAAAAACAAACTCCAATACTGTCTATAGAACAACGAACGAATCTCTGTCCTAAAACCCTTAAAACCTTTTTCAAGGCTTATATCCATAGGTACGGCTATAACTGCCATCTCTCCTGTTGTTCCTCAAAGCACAACAACCAACAGAGTAGACAATGATGAGGAAGACGAGGAAGATAATGTTCACGACTGCAACTTTCTTCCACGCGCTCTTCACATTGTCAAGGAGACCGGCTTTGCAAGATTGACAATCGAAGCATAGCTTGTCTGGTGCGTTGTCCCAGAGTTGGCAGTCTTGATTAGGGTGTGTTACCGCCGTCTTTGTCCAGTTTGTAGCGCTATTGTAATTGAATCCACATTGATCTGAGGGTTTGCAGCAACCAGACTGTAACACAAAACAATAGAATTCAAATTTTAGTTACTTAAGACAGAGCAACATTCACACAAACTATCAGAATCGCTACTCAAATGAACCAAATTCATACACAACTGGTAAGAACATAACATAACAAACTTATACAAATTCATAGAGCATGTAAAAGTAAGAATCTAATCCTTAATCTCTATTGTTCAGAACTATAGATCAATGATTATCATTTTTTAAAAAGGTTGAAACTTTCAACAACAAAAAAAAGTAAAAGTTATGTCTTTTAAAAGAGACTTTAGGAATCAAAAAGGCCAAGCCCTTTGAATCAAAACTTAAGCAACTAATAAAACTTTTGAAAAGAATTTAGACAAACATGAAAAAGTTTTTAACTACAAAACCTTAAAAAGAGACTAAACTTTTCAGATCCATATAAGAAGAGAATTATTTACCTGAAGAGCAGTAAGATGTTCCTGGTAGAAATTAGTGACAGGTACATCAACAAGTTTAGCTTCAAGTTTAGAACAAACTTTACTATCAACAAGACAACTTCTAATCTTATTCCAATTCTTATCATCATTCACACGATTCTGTAACCAATTAGAATAATCACCAAGTCTATACTCTTTATAACCTTTACCAGAAACAGTTTCACCAGCACCTTTGTTAGTAACAACAAAGGCAAAAACT
Source organism: Arabis alpina (assembly GCA_900128785.1). Taxonomy (NCBI): domain Eukaryota; kingdom Viridiplantae; phylum Streptophyta; class Magnoliopsida; order Brassicales; family Brassicaceae; genus Arabis; species Arabis alpina. The sequence goes on from LT669793.1 coordinate 25,114,746, forward strand.
GTTATAGAAAAGACAAGAAGAATCAAAAGAAACATAACAAAGAGATATGTCCAAAGAAGCCATGTGACTCTACAACAAGAACCAATCAAACCAGCGATTGCTACAACCATAAGGAAAACTCCTAGAGCAATCACGGGTTTGTCTAGAAAACGTTCACACTCTGTTGATCCTTTTTGACTTAGCCAGATTCCTCCAGCTAAGATCGGAACAGAGAGGAGAAAGACTACGAAGTTGAGTATTCCTACGAGGTTGTTGCTACAACGAACCATGGTGATTGATTTGAAAGGTTTAAAGAAAATGAATTTTGAGAGAAAGATTGGAAATTTAAGAGACCCTTGAGTGGAGTTTGGTGAATTGATGAGAGGAAGAGAGTTTATAGAGAAGATTGAAACGCGTGAAAGGAAGGGAATTTGGAGAGACGTTCTTGCAGAGAAGTTTCGTGGATTGCTTAATGAGTTTCTTCTTCTTCGTCTTCTTGTCTTAATAGGAAGTAGTTGAGAGACTTGTCAAGACTTGGTGCTTTTGGAGATTTGTAGCTTCTATACGCGCTTTGTTGAGAGTGGTGGAGATTTGTTTTGGATTAAGAAGCGTAATATGATTAGGACTTGGAGATTTTTCTTGGATTAGCAGCCTAATAAGATTAGGACTTGTAATTAATTATTAAAGAAATATGTAGATAAATTCCACAAGTTTTTATGTTTTTTTTGAAAATTAGCTCATTTCTTTTAAGTTTTTAAAACTGATTTTTGATTTTAGTTCTAAATAAATCGCATACCATTTAAAAAAATTAAGTTGTATTATTATTTATAAATATTTAACTATAGAAATAATTTAAGAATAAATTAGAAAATATATTATTCATGGGATCTAAACGAAGAATAACAAAAATCTTTAAACAGATGGGGTTGGTTTCAAATTATAATTAGAATTTAGATTATTTCTTGATTGTTGTTTTCATATGGAATAGGACTTGTAATTACTGTATTATTTTATTTTATTTCGTTTCTGTTTCATATGTTTATCTTGGTTCTACTAATATTATTATTTCTTTTTTGTTAACACTTGCGTGAGAAAGATGGAAACGTTTCCAAAGTCTAATATGCTTTCGTTTACTCGTATTTATTTTTTGTCAACGATTTTACTCGTATTCTATTTAATAAAACTACATGATTAATCTATTTACCAGTGAAAAAATTGCAACTTGTTTTTATGCTTTTGGAGGCGACGTCGCTATTCGCTACCTAACCTACATATTGAGATGATTAGATAATGGCAAGTGACTCTAATTACATTTACATGAACTTGTATTTAAAACATATTTGTGTGATTACTCTGAATCAAGTCCTCCTGTTAGCGACGTCTGTAAAAGGTGTAAAATATAAGAACACATGTAAAATTTAATCGGATACCAGTCCGTCATAGATTTACCATATGGATTTAGGTTAGAATTTGAATACTTTTAATTATAGTTGGTCAAATATATACCATTTCTTTGATAAAAAAAAAAAATACCATTTCAAAAAAAAAATTATGGGTTTTTTCTTAAAATCGTTTTGACGACCGGTTTAAAGCACAAGCAAATGAAGTCTTTTTTTTTGGCATCTAAACTTTCATATATTGATAACTTTTTAAAGTGAAACACTTCCACAAGAGAACCTGTTGGGGTCGGATTTCACCCGCTGAGCCTCGACCTCCAAAGTTATGATGAGTAACGCGCATGTTTCAAGCAAGCAAGAGGTAATATAACCCCTAGGTCATTTCACCCACAGAAGAAGGTGAAGACCTCCTGAAAACCCCTAAATCCTTTGAACCTTCTACCTGTTGAAGGAACCTTCGAAGTGGTCTTCGTCTCGGGAGGAGCCATGATGCAGCGTCGGAGAGGTCACAAAGCCAGCAGAAGGCGCTGCAGAGACGAAGACTGCCTGGCACCGATGTCACTGAGCAGTGACACCGATGACAGGCAGTGGTGCCGACGTCACTGCCCAGTGACGCCGATGTGCCTGGCCTCATCGGCATCCAGGCAGTTGACATCGGCGCCTGAGCCTTTCCATCGGCTTCAGGTCCTTCAACGCCCGTCAGAACTTCAGCAAGGGTTCCAGAAGGTTCAGCATGTCAAAGCCCAGTAGCGAAGCCCACGTAGGCTCGACCGACATAGGCGAAAAAGGCAATCCCTAAGGGTTTAGGAAAAAGGCTTAGCCGACTTAGGGGGTTATATATAGGAATGCAGAAACACTTGTAAAGATTCATTCACAATTTTTATCACACAAGCAATTCAAAACCCTAATCTCTCTCTGCTCATCATTGTTCTTCATAGCTTATCTTCAGAAATCTCTGCTTCCTTTCGAAACCCTTACAAATCTAATTGTGCGAATTCCGACTTCCACAGAACCCAACAAGATGAGGCACAAAAATAGGGAAACTCCCCCACCAAGGCTCCCATATAAACAACCTTTGTACTACTATTTACACCAAAAAATGCAAGAAGCTAAGCAAAGAGGATTAGATATGCTCACTCTCGAAAAGTTCATGAAGCCAACTCGGTGCATTAACTGCCACATACGATTGGGTCCTTTCCGCCAAGGTTACACTCCGAGCAATGAGATATGCTCCTCTATTAGCCTTCTTGTTTTCCAAAAAGAATCTCCAATTTGTAACTCCTTCCAAAGCCTTATGAATCTCTATTGATTGACGAGTATAGGAAGGCCAAGCCTTTGGTCTCGATGCTGCCCCAACCAACTCTGGGTATTGCAAAGCGAAGACGACATTGTTTACTCTATGAAAACGCATACTTTCACACACAAATGAAGTCTATGACTTTAATTCTTTAAACTATTTTTCTTTCTTTCTCAACAACTATTCATTTATTAATCAATGTTCTAGTACACATTAGGCATTTCAGCCTCCACAATTTGTTTTAACCAACTAGGCACATTATAATACAACTTAAGGACATTATTTACATAAGAAAAAACTTCTGTCCCGATCCTATGTGTCGCTTCATTGGCTCCTCTTAAAGTGAACATCACCTTGAGATCGTTGATCCTAGATATCAAGCTTTAGATATCCTCCATCAATGGTTCTAGTATTGGCCATCCCTTCTCTCCTGCACAAGCTTCAACCAATTGATGCACTCTTATTTTAACATCTTTATCGTACATTCTCCTTAGCTTTTGTACGTAGGCATTAGACTTGCAATTTACATCTTCTTTTTTTTCACTTAGGTTCCATTTAGTTTATGATGTATCTAAAAAATTTAGACTTCATTTTTTGCATTTGCATTGCATTTAAATATTTTACAGGTTCAATGGAAAACTAGGAACAAGAGAGAACCAATAGAGAAGAAGAACCACCAAGTAGAAGGAAGGAAAGCCAAAGATTTGCATCATGCAAGCTACATCGACCGGATATCATATCACTATAAGTAAATGAAGCTCCGGATGCATGGTGGGAAGATAGTATAATGGTAATTGAGTTTCTATTAACTTAATCATAAAATCATGAACGTACGTTTTGCATGCCAATCTTGATGTGGATTCTCAACATTATGTGCGGCAAAGAAGAGAACAATCATTGACAGAGAATGTTCAAAATGGTGAAGATACGGAAGATGAAGACAATGAAAATGATATTGATGTAAGGGGCCAGTGAAGTGCATGAAACTCAACATGACAATCATAAGTATCTATTATAATTTTGTACCCTCGTATCAATTCGCACGTGAACCTCTACAAGTACTCGAACATAGAGGGAGAGAAATTTCAAGAACCGTTAGTAAACATATACAAAGAAAGAAAGAAAATATAGAATAAGGATCTAAGTAGTAAGTACCTTAAGAAGTATGGTAAGTTAACATATTCTTATAATATATGAAATGATCGAGCCAAGATGTACCAGATTTATATATAATCATATCCGGTTTTATGTAAATTTTAATAAGATAATAATGTATCATGTAACTTTCTATACTGTTTACTCTCATGCTTATCTTATGGGTTGTCTATATATATCAACAAATCAAAGTGATGTCGACGTTAATTTGTTTTTTTCCAAATATATTGTGACTAGCTAGGCTTGGATTACGTTTGTAATATAAACAAATTTTTGTGCGAAGAAAATTGAACTAAGTGAAGGGATTACGGTTATGATACTTCTCACGTTTTCTATCTCCAAACTGAGAGCTCGAAAAGTAGCAATTGTGTGTCCTTTCTAAAAGCACACTTGCTCTAAGCAACCAAGATTGTTAAGGAAATGCCGAATCTCTTGCTTTTTACTTTTTAGTTCCATGTAAAAATTCATATAAGTACCGATTTGATTTGTATATATGGACATTCCTTCTTTCACTAACAGAGATTTCTTTATATATATTTTTTGAAACATAATTTAGTTGCAACTTGCAAGTAAAATGAAACTTTGTTACATGGATAATTTATTCAGTCCACACAATTTTAGCTATAGCGCAGCTTACGACAAACCTAAAAGCTAGAAGGAAACTTGGAGAAACTTTGAAGAAGATGAATTGTATTTGTTTTATTTCATTCGACTTAAAGGTTTTATACAGCTCCTATTGTCTATTTATACAAAGACATAGACTCATAAAACCCTAGTTAGCTGGCCGTCAAGGAGATAACGATGTCAGCGCATCAAACCGATTTTGGATTTCAATCGGTTTCACCTTTTCCGTACTAGTCAAAACAACTTGCTCTGCTTTATCAGTTTTGTCTTCTTCTTTCGTTTGAAGAGAAGAAGATGACCGTTGTGGAGGTTGGACTTGTGTTTGTATCTTGGGCCTCGTTGCTTATTTGATCTTTGCTCAACACTCTGTCGTTTTGATCAGTTTTGAATGTTGAGTTAATATCCCCTCTCAAACTTGGGGTCGAAGGGCGAGAGACAACAAGTTTGGCTCGAAGTCTTGAGAAAGCATCAACACCGAGGGACTTTGTGAAGATGTCAGCCGTTTGATAATGAGCGGAGACGTGTGTGACAACCAAAGTACCTAGTGCAACACGTTCACGAACATAGTCATAATGATTTGCGAAATGTTTGGTCCTTTTGTGATAGGCATGATTAGCAGAGAGTTGAATTGAGGATGTATCGCCAAAGAGCTCAGATGTTGTTCGGATAGGAACACCAAGCTCCTGGAGAACCATACACAACCAAGCAATTTCAGAAGCTGCTTCAGATAAGGCACGATACTCAGCCTCAGTGGAGCTTTTGGCAACAAATTCTTATTTCTTCGATGACCAAGAGATTAGATTGGCGCCAAGGAAAGTACAATATCCACATGTAGATCTACTTGTGGTTTGGCATCCAGCCCAATTGCTATCACTGAAGGCTGTAAGAGTACAGTTGGTGTCGTTGTGAAGAGTTAAACCCATCGACATTGTACCTTTGACATACCTGAGGATGCGCTTAGGATGATTGTAATCAGACATAGCTGAAGAATGCATCTTCTGGCATACATAATTGACCGCAAATTGTATGTCTGGTCTGGTCTGGTTAGCGTCAGGTATTGAAGTTTACCCGCCAAGCTTCTGAAGTAAGTAGGATCAGGAAAAGGTTTATCTTGATCCGGTGTCTTGTTTAATTGAAGAGGCAGAGGAGTAGCAACCGGAGCACAATCAGACATAGACGCAACAGACAGGATATCCAAGGCGTATTGTTCTTGGGAGAGAAACAGACCATTAGATTGAGATTTGATCTGTATTCCCAAGAAATACTCAAGCTGACCAAGGTGTTTCATGTGAAACTGCTTGTTCAACTCAGTAAGAAGTTAGATTAAGGCTTCAGAGTTATTTCCCGTAAGAGCCATATCATCAACATACAAGAGAAGCATAATGACATCTTTGTTGTGTTTGTAGATGAAGAGAGATGGGTCCTTAAGGCTGCACTCAAAACCAAATTCAAGAAGGAAGGTGTTGAACTTGTCATACCAGGCTCTTGGAGACTGGTTTAGGCCGTAGAGACTTTTGTGAAGGAGACACACATGATTTGGTTTGGATTTATCCACAAATCCTGCCGGCTGCTTTATGTAGACGGTTTCATTCAAATCACCATGAAGGAAAACATTCTTAACATCAAGCTGCTTGAGTTCCCAATTCATAATAGTGGCAAGATGTAAAACCAATCTTACTGTGGGAGTTCTGACAACTGGACTGTAGGTCTCCAGATAATCGATCCCCTCTTTCTGGTTGAACCCTTTAGCCACTATGCGTGCTTTGAGCCGATCAAGCAATCCAGAGGAGTTCAGTTTGGTGCGGAAAACCCATTTGTTGCCTAGGACATTCATACCAGGCTCATAAGGTACCAAAGACCAAGTTTGTGCCTCCTTGCAGCTATCTATTTCCTCTTCCATGGCACCATTCCATCCTTTATGTTTCAAAGCTTCAGTGACTGTCCTTGGTTCTGGGGAAACAGTCTTGTGAACCAGAAGAGCATATTTTGGATTCGGTTTTCGAATTCCATCCTTGGCTCTTGTTTGCATAGAATAAGCAGGAGGTGGTGTAGAGTTGCTCCTTTTAGCAAGTTTTGCAGGTAGAGGAGTAGGCATAGCAGGACTACTGGTGTCTAAAGGAGGAGTGTTCAAATAACCTAGAGAGGAGCTTGTAGGTGAGGGAGGAGAACCTGGCCTGTTTGGTGATAAGAGAGAGCTGTCGCCAATAGCACTGAGTCTAATGTCAGACGTACGCTCAGGACTCACTCTATCAGTAACAGTAGGCTGCTCCTCTGAAACCACAAGCGATGATGGTGTGGAATAGGTACAGACAAGAATAGGAATCACATGAACAACTGGAGGATGAGCTAGAGAAGGAGGCACTGGTGAAGGAAGAAATGCCTTCTGCCAGGCCTGCAAAGAAGAAGTAGTAGTAGCAGGATGAAGATGACTATAGATGCATGCAAAAGGAAAAGATGTTTCATCAAACAGCACATGGAGGCTAATGTAGACCTTGCCTGTGGGAGGATATAAACATCGATATCCCTTATACTTGTCACTGTAACCAAAGAAAACACAGTAGAGAGACCTTGGATCAAACTTATTTGCTGCATAATCTCGAAGAGTTGGATAACATGAGCATCCAAACACACGGAGAGCTGAATAATCATGTGTTTTCTGATGAAGAACCTCATAGGGACATAGTTTATCATGGTGAGCAGATGTAGGAAGCAGATTGATGAGGAAATTTGTAGTAGAAAAGGTTCAACCCAGTATTTCAGTGGAGACTTACTATGGTTAAACATAGTTAAGCCTAGTTCTGTCAAATGACGATGCTTCCGTTCAGCCATCCCATTTTGTTGGGGTGTGTAAGGACAACATATATGTTGCTGAATACCACATTTTTATAAATGAGATGTGAACGCTTTGCTGGTGAACTCACCCCTACCATCACACTGAAAGATACTGATCTTTGATTGAAGCATATTCTCAACTAGTTTTTGAAATTGAACAAAGACAGTAAAGAAATCCGATTTCAATTTCAGTGGATATAACCAAGCAAAACGAGAGTAATGGTCTATGAAGACAACATAATATCTGAAGCTTTGAGTAGACATTACAGCTGAAGGACCCCAGAGATCACAATGAACTCTCTCTAGCGGTCTAGAAGCAACAAAAGTAGAAGAGGCAAAAGGCAGATGACTGCTCTTCCCAAGCCGACATGATTCACACATCTTTGAGGTTGTTTTATTGAAGCTAATTAACTTATTCTTTTGCAACAGAGAAAGGGTGTCTCTTTGAGGATGTCCAAGCCTTTGGTGCCACACTTCATCACTTGTTGAGACCTGGTGAGTAGAGTAGAAAGCCTACAACTTGGGGAGATATAGGCCATCACGGGTTCTTCCTAGTGTCAGAAGTTGTTTGGTGTGTTTGTCCTTTACACGAACACCATCAGAATCAAATTCAAAGGAGCAAGGATAATCCGAGGTAAGTTTAGAGACATACAACAAGGACTTAGCAATATCATGACACACCAAAACATCTTTTAAGGGAAGATTATCTGATATGGAAAGAAGAGAGGCCGAGCCGATGTGAGTTATAGGCAAGAAATTACCATCACCAACCAAGACTGCATCGTTACCCTGATAGGCTTGAGACTGTGACAAGCGTTGAGTGGTGTTGGTGATATGAGCAGTAGCTCCAGAGTCAGGATACCACTCACTGCCTTGATCAGGAAGCTCAGTAATACGCAGAGCAGACAGAGCCTGAGCACCAGTATCATTCTGAAGATTATCATTCCTGTACCAGCAATCAACAGCTGTATGACCAACCTTTTCACAAATCTGACACACCGGTCTATCTGTAGAAGCAGAGCCAACATAACCAGCATAAAACTGTTGAGTGAAACCTCGACCCCTTGTTGTGAAGGAACCACCATGACCTCTACATGTCCTCTTGTTTTGCTGACCGAGACCACGATTATTAGAGTAGCCAGAGGAACGAGTGATGTTGAAGGCTAAGTGCGGACTGACATCAGATCCAGCGGCATAACGCAGAAGCTTCTCCTCAGCACTAATCAGATGGTGACTCACAATAGTAAGAGAAGGTGAGACAAGGGATTCCATTAAACCCTCAATGTTGGTTTTGATGGGTTCATACTCACTACCAAGACCATTCACCGCAGAAAAGACCTTCATTTGTTCAGGAACAGAGTGACCTACCAAAGCAAGTTGAGCGCAGATGGTGTTGATTTCATTGAGATAGGTTGTCATCGACTTATCATGCTTCACGATGGTCTGGAGGCGTCGCTGAAGTTCATACAGGCGAGACGTAATGACTCTGTTGAAGTGGTTAGCGAGACAGATCCAGATATCTTGAGAGGTAGCGCAAGAGGTGACCAGACCAAGAGTATCCTCAGAGAGAGAGCCTATGAGCCAAGACTTGACGATATGGTCAGTCCGCAGCCATGTAGAGTGATCTGGATTAGGTGTTTCAGCGACCTGATTGTTTATACCAGGAACCCGAATAGTTGCTTGATCTGCTTTCAATTGGTTTCACCTTTTCCGTACTAGTCAAAACAACTTGCTCTGCTTTATCAGTTTTGTCTTCTTGTTTCGTTTGAAGAGAAGAAGATGACCGTTGTGAAGGTGGGGCTTGTGTTTGTATCTTGGGCCTCCACACATATTGGGCCTCTTTGCTTATTTGATCTTTGCTCAACACTCTGTCATTTTGATCAGTTTTGAATGTTGAGTTAATAAAACCAACATAGAAAAATAAAAATATTACATTCACTTTCACGTTATTTTTTTTTTTTTCTGACTAATCCTTTTATTTCTTTTTGTTCTTCTCTCGAGAGATACATTTTTGAGCCTTACAAGGTAGATATTAATGAATCATAACCTACCACTCTCATGTGGGTTTGGAAATGATCCTATAATATCTAAAGCAGCGCATAGAAACTGATACACAAGACACCAAAAAAAGTATCAAGAACCTAATTTGGAGCTGTTGGATTTGTTTGGTTGAGGAGTTGAGGTATTTGTAGATTGCTGAAAAATCTCAAACCACATAGATAGAAAGGTGATGTCGGAGCCTGGATTCCTTTCCCTCTCTATATCTCGGTCAAGACTAATTAGCCTCATTCGTAAGATTAACAAAACCTCTTTTGTAATAATCTCAACAGATTTAGGTGGAGACTAATGAATCCTACCATTCCATTCCTTCCACACTGTGTAGATGACTGCTTGGAGAATCATATGACATATTGTTTTGACTTTACTGACAATTGACGCTTTCGCCACCCATCTAACAATTATGTCTAGTCCCGTAGGAGGAGACATAGTCGGATGAGAGTTGAAAGCTTGCCACAACTGCGAAGAAAATTGACAGTCAAAAAATTGATGATCTCTACTCTCATTTCTAGAGCTACAAAGAACACACATCGGATCTGCATTCAGTCCCCATCTGATGAGGCGATCCTTTGTCGGTAAACGATCTCTCATAACAAGCCAATGCATAAAGGCATGCTTTGGTATGTTGTGATTGAACCAAACTGTGGAAGTCCAATTCAGCTGCAAACCAGGAGGATGCAAGTGTTTCCAAGTTAGAGAGGAGGTGAAAATTCCTGGGACAGAGTTATGTTTGTTCCAAACATAGGAACAAACATAATTTAACTCTCAAATTCATCGAGAAGAAACAACATATTCTCAAATTTTAAAAATCGGGTTAAATTTAACTCTTAAAGGAAAAATTTAAATTTAAAACTCTTCAATCAACATTCGAGGTAGAATTATAGAAGAGTATAAAGTAACAAACCAGAAAAATTACAATGTACGAGTACAAGCTTCAGTTTTGGAACAGATGACTAGTTTTGAGTTGCATGGACGTCTCTAAATACATTAAATTTTGCTAAAAACAGTCCATTTTACATAGGCAACTTTGTAGCAATGTGTTATTATATGTCTCATAACATTTAATGAATTCAAAACATGTGAGTTGTAAATAAATGTTCATACTAATTATAATCAATAAACCAAAAGAAAATGTGTTTACTGACTTTTTATCTATATTTTGTGATAAAAATTAAAACAAAAATATGTCCATTACTGGTTTGGCCTAATATATTAAATTACTTTAATTATATCACAAAATATAGATAAAAACTAATTTACAATAAGGTTATTTTATCATTGGCAAACACAAAAACTAATTTAGAGTATCTAATGCATATGAGAAATGTTTAGCCAAATTCATCATTTATCCCTTAATAATGTAATTAAGATTTTGCTTGTTGTTTAGTTGTAAATTGCATTTAATAAACCAAATGTATATGACTTTTTTTCCTCTATAGATTGGAACAATTATATTTTGGGCAATTTTTTTTAATAAGTTACTAAAGATAGAAACACTTTTTTGATAAGTTATTACAGGTAGAGACACTTTTGAAAACAAACACTTTTTCTATGTGAAAAACTCTTCAACCCCGACTTAACTTTCTCCAATTTTTCTCTTGAAATATGTCGTTTCTCTAAACCGATGAAGACAACCTCCAATCTTTGTTTCTAACTCCAAATTTCTGTTTCTCCCTAAATTATCAATCGGAGACGCTAACTTCTTATCAGCGATTCTTTACACCAGTGACAAATAGAAAAAAAGGTTTATTCGAAAAAGAACGACTCGAACAAAAAACGAAGATATTTATTTGTGGTGGAAAGCGGCGAAGAGGTAGCTGGCAAATAATTTGAAGTTAACATCGGTGGTTTCCACCATGATCAGGAATGATTGCGGTAACAAACTCAGTTCCTCTCTAGTATCAACTCACTCATCTTTGCAAAGTTTGGATAAATCTTTTATGTCTTCGAATCTAATTTTCAATTTGTTTTGCTTTGGAAAATTTTGAATATTCGGAATTACGGATATCCAATTTTTTCCCGGATATTCGGATATTTGAAAATACACGTTTTAAACAAAAAAATTAAACCCATATCACCATAATTTTGGTTAATTTTATTTTGTTTTAGTATAATATTTAAACTAACTAATGAATTAATTATCTGATTTTACTCAATATAAAAAATAAAAAGTAGAACATTAAAATGGTAAAAAACAAATATTTGTACTTAAGAAAAATGTATTTTCAATTGAAAAATAGTATTTATCTATTTTTTACTATAAACTAGGTGAGTACCCGTGCATACGCGCATATTTTGTTTTATATAGTTTATACTAATCAAGGCAATATGTTATGGTGTATATGTACGAGAAGTTGCGTAGTTGAAATCATAGCAACACAAGTTTACAAAGATTTCAAAAACAATGAAAATGATTTAAAGAAAGTAGGATTGCATTATTGGTTCTTACGACATCAACAATCAAAATACAACAATATCTAGAACGCATTCAGTTATGATGGAAAAAACCTTCTTTAAGATTCAAATGATATGGGACCAACCTACTATCTTTTGTTTATATGGAAGTTTATCTTATCTAACTTCCGATCTTTCTTGCGCATCAAAGCTTGTATAATCCGTTAGGATCTCTGGCTTCACACAATTGTATATAAAGATTCGTGTAAACATGGAGTGTTTTGGTAAATTACACGATTTCTTGACCGTTGAATTTTGGTAATATGCAAACCATAATAAATAACATTCTCCATGAGATACCCTTTTAAAGTATTCAAATTTGTGTATATGATTTTCTTTGGGAATTAGACTTTCATCAACCGGAGTAGATTTATAATATGGAACGATGTATTTACATTCTACATATACTTTTCATTCTACAAACCAAGAGATTTATAACGGGTTTTGTCTTCCTAATTTTCTCTAAATTCTTTTATACATTTTATATTTGTGTGTTTGATTTATTACTTTAGTTTCTCTTATATGTTTGTGTGTTTCAGCTATAACTTTAGCTATATGATGAACGCCACACATTAGTATGTATTCAAATATGAACGAAAATAATAACCTATTTCATGGAGACATCGGCTGAGCTATATTTTAAGAACAATATTTTAATTCTAGCATTTTTAAGAACAATATTTTAATATGACCAATATTCACAAGTAAGCTTACATTGCATTGGAGAAAACTATGTTACGTACAATCAAACCTATAACATGAATTTTAAATTGCTAAGGTATGTAAAGTAGGGAAAATCATTAGACACTGGTGTGTGAGAACATTTCATGTTCGATAAATCCAGCATGACAAGAAAAACGCAAACATGTCTAATCCCAAAGAGTATCCAAAGTGAAAAAAATGCAAACTTCAGTTTACCTTACAAATTTGAAATTATAGACACAAGTTACACGACCAACCAACCAACCAACCAACCAAACCACAATGTCAGACCAAAACATGAAAGATTCAATTGAAGAGAAGAAACATAATTCAGACCAATTTACGCAGTCTCATGTCTCCTGTACAAAACGAAAGAAGCGACATAGTGAAAGTTACTGCGACATCGTAGATCTGCAATCATTAACCACTGAAACCTTTACTAATCAAAATCCCCAAAACGAATAACAAAGTGCGTTTATCCACCAAAAATGGAGAACGAAAGAAGAAAGGTCACTGAAGCATCTGGATCATAGTTTGGTGCTCCTTTTGGTGGATAGAACATGTTTGCAAGAGGCAATGAGCGAAGCTATAGAAAGAAAAAAATACCAAGGGGATATAAGGCCTTACAAACTTGCGCAGCTCCTCCTTTAGAAGCTTTTCAGGTAGGGACGCTATGTTCTCCTTCATCTCTGTTATAGTTGCTTGAAGCTCTTCCTCTTTGGTCTTTGCATCCAACTCTATAAGTAATTAGGAGCAATGTTCATATTCAGTAGTGTACAGAAAACTGAACTCACCTTTATCATTGTATCTTTTCACTTGTTGGTACCATCTAAAAAAAACCGTAAGCTTCTTGATAACATCCGTCATTTGCTCAATCTTATACTTAGTACCACAAGGAAACTGAAATGAAAACTTTTGTAAGTGAAACATCAAAATAGCTTTTCTGAAATTCTCTAGAATCCAACTATTTGTTATTGCTAAACAAACCTTGGTATCGAACTTTCCGGCTTACTCTCTCTCTCTCTCTCTCATTAAGGAAAGCCATCACTTCCTATTTTGTAAATTCTACTTTACTGCATTCCTCTGTACTAGCCACATCGTTTTTCGTAGTAACATCTTGTGTGTTCACTGCTTGTAAGCACTTGTGTTCTTCCCGTACCTTACGTTTCCATTTGCCTTCTCTTGTCAAAGGAAATTTTCTAGAAATGGTTGAGAAACAAACAAATTTTTTAATCAATATCCCATGAGAACCAATAATCCTGATATCACAATGCAAAATGGCAGCCTCGCAAGAACCTGCATTCGCTATGTTCTCAAACACAAAGAAACATGAAACAGAGCATGTAACTTAAACAGAACATGTGATTGACTTTCAAAGAGAGCTTAAAATGCTATTCAATAGAACAAAATCCTAAAGAAAGATTCTAGTGAATGAAACAGCCATTCAAACATTTAAACTAAATCTCATCTTCGAAAAACACAAAGATGAGGATGAAGAAGAACAAAAATTTGGCTTACGGTATCCGTATCAATTTGGAGGGAAAAAAACAACAAAACATCCGATGATTGCCTTCTCCTGGACGGTAGTAAACAGCGATTTGGATTTCTTTTCGCTAAAAACCATAGACGGAGAAGAGAAGAGGTGATTGGTTTTTTTTCTTGATTAACGTCGGATGAAGAATCTAAATCAGATATTTTCTGCTAGATGGTGGCCGTCTTCTCCTTTTCTGTGGCTAAATTTTCAAAACCCTAAGTGAACGGATATTGTCTATGAATTAATAGATGGAGGCGATACCATCTTTGGAGAGAGTGAGCAAACAGATTTTGTTTATATACTTAGCTGGACTTTAAACGGAATTGATTGATTTATTCAAGTCGGAACTGACACATGAAATATGAAAAGGCGACGAGAAGAAGGAATAAAAAGAGGCGCTCTAGCGTGCGTTAGTATTGTTGTGGGTGAAGCCCAAAGGTGAGCATTTTAGAAAAAAGAAGCAGACGTGGTTCTCTCTCCCTTACTGAGCTGGCATCACATGGAGAGGGTTATTCCCCTTTCATATAGTAGATACTAACGTCTAAACTACAATCTTCCTTGTTGGTGTTCCCCTAGTCATGTTTCGTGGAAGAAGTGGCTTCAATGGTCTATTCAGCTCTTGCGTTCTAGACTTCGTTTGGTGTGAATTATAGGATCCGAGCTAGCCTCTCATTTCAACCTCTTGGATTAGTACTAGCATGGCAGAGATGGCTGTGGTTCGAAAGCAGTCGTGTATTCGGGGTGTAGTATTGTTTCAAAGATTTAAGCTTGGTCTTAGGGGTATTTCGTAAGGTCTTTTGTCTCCACTTGTACTCATTACAATTTTTACAAAATGTTATCTCCCGGAAGAAAAACGAGGCCCACACATCGAATTAATTGATGTTCTTGTGGACCTATTATCTCAATCATACATCGGTGATTTTTTTTTTGGTTTTAGCATACATCGGTGATTTCGTTACTAATTAATTACAATCAGTCCATTTATTTTCTTATCTCAGAAAAAAAATCAAATCATTATACAAATGTACTTCGCACCATCCTCTATACAAAAGATCAGGATATTAAATTTTTTGGTTCACGGTAGAAATACAAGTATCAACGATAACATGCATGACTACTTTCCCATATATTACCAAAGTACACCGACGAGAAGAAAACGTGTTGAAGAAATTTCTAACAAAAGTATGAGGACAAATAAGAAAAGTCACATGTTTGAAATAAATTATCAATAAATAGTTCATTACCTACGAAATTTAACAGTGCTGAATCGAGTTTTTGGTAACCATATTATGTGTGTACGTATAATGATTATTTTAAAATGTAATTGTCTTCTAACTTCACAAAACAAAACAAAATCAATCAATTACTTTAAGTTGGAGACATGGAGTGTAGCTCTCTAGCGACAACACACTATTTTGTGGAATATATTGAAACCCTTTGTACGCCAAACTCGAAAACTGCTAGAGACAAACTCAAATTTACTTTATCAAAAAAAAAAAAACTCAAATTTACATACTTAAATATTAAGTGGAACATTACAACCCCTTTAGTACGGTACTACGGTCCACTTGGACTTGGAGACTTGGAGTCGTCGAGAAACCACATCCACTACTTATGGGATTAAAATCGTAACGTGTTATGTGGGTAGCCTAGAATTTATAACAAGATCCACTATATTGGTTATAAAATGACCAAACCAATTACATGTAACCAAGTGACAGTTTTGTGGATGCGAAGTGGAGTGTTAAAATGAGCCTAAATAAGAATTTGTTGTTGATCATTTTAATCCTTTGTGCATGTCTCAATTGGGATTGTAGTGAAGGAGCTCAAGAAAAAGAGAGTGGAGACGTTAATTTTCACACAATTCAACTTGACTCACTTTTTCCTTCATCATCATCTTGTGTTCTCTCTCCAAAAGGTGAACCAATTCTACGATCGAAAAACGAAATGCTTGTGTTTTTCTTTGTTGAAATGATAGAACCAAATTTTTTAATTCGTTATGTCAAATCTTCTATAACCCTTGTTGCTATAATTGTAAGAAGCTTTGTGTTTAACGGTCTGTTTCAGCATCTAATACTAAGTCGTCGCTGCACGTGCTGCACATGCACGGCCCATGTTCGCCTGGTAGCAGCGACAACGCCCCGAGTCCAGACCATGATGACATCCTTAGACGTGATCAAGGGCGCGTGGACTCTATCCACTCAAAGCTTCTCACAGACCGACTGAGACCGAGCCAATCAACAGAACTATTGGCTAAGCAGTGGGGCACAGGTGGGTCGGGAACCTACATCGTAAAAATCGGAATCGGAACACCAAAACGCGATCTTTCACTGATGTTCGATACAGGAAGCGACTTAACGTGGATCCAATGCCAACCATGCGGTAGATCTTGCTACTCTCAGAAAGAACCAATCTTTAACCCTTCTTCGTCTTCTTCATTCTCCAACGTCTCTTGTTCATCTAATGAGTGTAGTTTGCTCAAATCCAAAGGTTTGGTTTGGTTTACTTGTCAGGTTTTGCAATTTCATGTCTTGTCTCCGGTTTACGTTAAACCGAGTACATTTCTTGTTCTCCAGATTCAGTAGTTAGTGGTTGTTTGGAGTCTAATTGCGGCTACAGAATCAAATACGGAGATACGTCGTTTTCTAACGGATTCCTCGCCAAGGAGAGATTTACCTTAACGAGCTCGGATGTCTTCGACGGCTTTAACTTTGGTTGCGGTAAGGACAACCATAAGGAACTTTTCTTCCGAGTTGCCGGACTTCTTAGTCTTGGCCGTGGCGATCTCTCATTGCCGTCGCAGACTGCAAAGACATATAACAACATTTTCTCTTATTGCCTCCCTTCTTCTTCCTCTAGCTACACCGGTCATCTCACTTTCGGATCCGCGGGAATCTCTAGTTCCCTTAAATTCACTCCCATTTCCTCCTTTCCAGATCCATCTTTCTACGGCCTCAGTATCGTAGGTATCACCGTTGGCCATCAGAAACTAGAGATTCCTTTAACCGTCTTCTCTAAACCGGGAGCTATAATCGATTCGGGTACAGTGATTACTCGCCTCCCTCCAATGGCCTACCAGGTATTGAAGAGAGTGTTTAAGGAGCAGATGTTGATGTTGAATCATACCACCACTTCGTCGACCAAAACGTCCTTGGACACGTGTTACAATTTCGCCGGATTTATGACGGCCCATGTCCCAAAAATAACCTTCTCATTCAGCGGCGACGCCATCGTGGAGCTTGACACGAAAGGTATTTTGTACCCGATCGATAAATCACAGGTTTGTTTGGCGTTTGCTGCCAATAGCAACGATCGTGAGGCTATCATTTTTGGAAACGTTCAACAAACGACGCTACAAGTTGTGTATGATGGGCCGGGTCAACGGATCGGATTTGCTCCGAATGGTTGCAGTTAATTACTAGAAAATGGGTAAATTTGATTTAAGGATTTGTCATGCAAATTCGTTTTACTTAAATCATGTGTGTAATGTTTTTCTTTTTGGGTTTGAGTCTTTGAGATATATTGATTTGATATGTATTCAAATATTTCAAAGTTTATATAAATATAACAAACATTTTTAAGGAAGGGTTATATTTGTCAATTGTAATTAGCGATCAAATCTAGGTCAAAAGTTTTACTTGAGCTCCCACCATCCCATGTAGGCCACCGGTGAAATATTTCAGTTGACCGGAACCTAGCCACCGAGGACGAATGTCGATCAAGCCCACTCTTTATCTCTCTAAGAAACGGAACTTGAAACAAAGGGCTAATATATCATACCTTAGTAACAATGTTTTTAAAACCGGACCGGACCGGCGGTTGAACCGGGTTCAACCGCGAACCGGTCACATGTCCGGTTCGGTTCAATATTAAAACCCAAATGTAGTTGAACCGGCATCGAACCGGGTCGGACCGGCAAAAAACTGGGAACCGGCGAACCGGTTGACCCAGATCAAACCGGGTTCAACTGTCTTCTAATTAAAAAAAAAAAAAAATTATTTCATTTTTCTTTAATTAATATGTTTATCAAAATTAAAATTAGAAAAATAAGGTTTATAGATAATGAGATAATAATAAAAGTTTAACATTTTCTCTAATATAATCATATTCAGTGAAAAAAAAACATTTTTCAAATAATTATAATCTTTTTAATATTTTAAGACAAAAAAGATTAGTTATGTATTTAAGTATCATCATTTTATTATTTAGTTTTGCTATAGCTATTGAAATTTTTTTGTTTTTCTAAATATTTGTACTAAACTTAATATTTTGTTTGATATTTGGATAGTTATGCACATACATATAAAACACAAATTATATATACTAATATTTTTAAAATATTATTGAACCCGGTTGAACCCCAGTTAGACCCGGTCGGACCATATTAACCCACGACCCAAAAAAAATCCGGTTCGGTCGCCGGTCCGGTTTTAAAAACATTGCTTAGTAATAATTGCTAATGGACAAGACCTCCAACAAGTCCTAGACAATGGACCGTACCTCTTAAATCGGTGGGTGATACGTCATCTCGAAAAACTCTGTTTTATGGTTTTTTTTTCTTTTTTTTTTGGGTCGAAATTCTTCTAATTCAATTAAACCGAAAAGAGTTGGTTACCGGTCTGAACCGGACCCAAATACAAAGAGTTTTTGGCGATTGCATCTGCATCGCTGTTACAAACACGAGGAACGAAAGAGAAAGAGATGATAGAGAGTTCAAGAGAGAGCTTAACGATGTCTTGTAAGATCCCATAGACCTCGGTGTGATAACCTCTAGAGTTGATAAGATCGATCAATTGCTTGGAATCGAAAATGATTCGCAAGTTTGATAGTTTCCAGAACCTGATCTGAATCAGAGCTTCCTGGATTACAAGCGATTCGGCCATGAGAGGAGATGCAACATCCAATACAAAGCCGGAGCCTTGCGCTACGATATTGTTTTATGGTTATTAATACATTGTAGAGTTGTGTCACTTTCTCATAACTTTTGTTCTAATAATTCTAAAATATATTTTAAAAGATAACCTTTTTCATATTTTTTGTGTTCTTACACAAGTCTTTTAGAAAAAAACAAATTCATTAATTGTTGTTGTGGATTCTTAATTCTTGTTGTAACAAACTCTCAAATCTCAAGTTCTTGAGTTGCTTATCCTCTAATTTGTTTCTCGAATCGAGGGACTAGTAGTGAGTATTTCGGATTGTTGTTTCTTGTATACATTGATCCCATTCTATCAATTCCTCTGTGTTCGTTGTGTTCTTGATGTTTTTATCGTGATTTCCTCTATCAAAGGTATCAGATGCTTTTCGTTCCTCGGATTCATGGCGGATCAACGAGAAACGCGGGCTCAAGCTTTGCAAGCTGTTCTTCGTGACGCGGATGAAGTTTTTGGTTAAAGAGTTGAATTTTTGGAAGCGATTGTTCGTGAGCAAAAGGAGATGTTTCAATCGAATAATCAACGATTTGATGCACTTTTCGATGCGATTCAATCATTGCAAAATGGTATTGCGTCAACGAGTAATACGATTCCACCACCGGAGAGGACCATCAGAAGAGACACCACATCGCCAGACATAAATCTGGGGAATCCAACGCCACCGCAAGGTGCGAGGTTAAGTCCTAATCTTTATCTTGGAATCACTCGTTTATGACGGATTCATTTTCCAAGATTATATGGAAAGAATGTCAATGAATGGTAGTTTAAAGTAGAGCAATTCTTCGCATTCGATCGTACTCCAAATGATCTAAAAGTGAATCTAGCTTCAGTACATTTCAATGACCAAGCAGCGAAGTATTGGTATAATACCACTTTTCATTCAGCTACACAGATGACACCCTTTAAAGCGGTTTATGGACAAGCCCCACCTGTTCACTTGCCTTACTTACCAGGTGAATCTAAAGTGGCAGTGGTAGCTAAGTGCTTGCAAGAACGAGAAAGCTCGAAATTAATTCTGAAGTTCTATCTGTTAAGAGCGCAACATCGTATGAAACTATTTGTGGACCAACACAGAACATAGAGGAGTTTTAACATTGGTGATTTCGTCTATGTTAAACTCCAACCGTATCGTCAACAATCGTAGTAATGCGTTCTAATCCGAAGCTAAGTCCTAAGTTCTATGGACCATACAAGGTAATTGATTGTTGTGGACCTGTAGCATACAAATTGGACCTTCTGAAATCCTCTAAAGTCCATTCGGTCTTTCACGTTTCGCAACTCAAGGTTTTAGTGGGAAATGTGACTACTTCAACATAACTTCCTTCGATTACTACGGATGTGCTTGCTAAAGAACCTAAATTGATATTGGAACGCTAAATGATGCAAAGATAGAACAGAGCAGCTACTAAAGTGTTGATCAAGTGGAAACATTTACCAGTAGAAGAAGCAAATTGAGAATGGCTATTCAACATCTACAAAAAGTTTCCTCATTTTCAACCTTGGGGTCAAGGTTCTTCGGAGGGGAAGAATTTGATATAGGGAAAGTAAAGGCGAATAAAAAGAAGCAGGAAGAAGTATTGGACTGATTTGCAAATAAAGAAAAGTGGATTAAAGCATGTGAAGAACTCGCACGTGAGAAGCAAAGAGAGAAAAGAAGATGATATATACAGTCTTTAAAATAAAACAGATTCATTAATTGTTGTTGTGGATTCTTAATTCTTTTTGCAACAAACTCTCAAATCTCAAGTTCTTGAGCTGCTTATCCTCTAGTTGATACTGACGAAGAGGTAGAATGTGAATTATACTCGTCTTGAATAGTCCAAATCTTGAAACCCTCGTCTTCAGAGTACAAACACACTTCCTTTGCCTACATTAGCTGACACATATTTTTTTCCAGACGCACATAAATTATGAATAATCATTTCCTTTATTGTACTTTAGGGACTCCATTACAAAGATACATATCATTTCAAACCTTGGGAAGGCACTCGTACTTGCTTATCATCAAGTCCGGTGAAAATCCTTAAAAGGTATTGAAGTTTGGTGAAATCTATAATTTCGAAGAAGGAAATGGTATGGATATGCAAAAGGAGTTGATCAAGTACTTATTAGAGACAATGCCGAATCTTGAACAAGTGATGATATACTACGATACTTCAATTGATGATGATGATCTGAGTATACTATCAACCGAACTTGAGATGCTTGAAAAGTAGCCTTGTCCAAATGCAAGATCCAAGTTATCCCTGATAACATCAGCTTCTTTTAATCTGTGCACTCTTCCTCATCGAGAAGTGGACTCATCTTCTTTAAAAACAGATTTCCTGTTTGAAGATAGCCTTGCCCTTTTATCCCAGACAAGTTTAGCACAACTTTGTTCGTTTTAGCTTTAACAACAATGGTAGGTATTAGGTATGTTGTTTGGTCTCTGTTCTGATATTGTGTGCCTTGTGCTCTCTTTTGGCTCCTTGGCTACAAGCTTTTGTTTACTTTAATAAAAGAACTCAACTCCATTGTCTTGTACCAAATCTTGATTTTGACAAGCCTAAAATTTGGATGTTCATGGGCGCAAGAAATTCCATTCAATTTCCCACTTGCTTCCCTTAGTAAAACTCTGAATTTGGATGTTCATGGGCGCAAGTAACTTTCCCCACTTCTTCTGATTCTTGTACCCACAAAATGTCTGCTTTCAGTTTTTCTCCAGCAATTTTACCTTCTTTTGGTATAGCTATTTTCTTTCCTGGTTTGGTAACCTTACGATAGTGAAAAAGACAAACTTTGAATCTGTTTTACAATTTGAGAATGTAGTATTTGGAATTTAAATTCATCTTTGTTTTGTTGTGTGTTTGAGGTTAGCTTCTCATATCATTTGGTTGAATTACTTACACAAGCGTCTTACATCGTTTTCCAGGTCTTAACCTCTGATTTGTCTCAATGGCATCGAAAAAGATGGATATTGGTTCCAACGATTTAATCCGCAGTCTACCATACGCTCTTGTTTGCCACATTTTGTCCTTCCTTTCCACAACTGATGCTGTTTTGACTTTGATTCTGTCGAATAAGTGGAGGGTATCTGTTGGCTTTTGTACCAAATCTTGATTTTGACAAGCCTAAAATGGATAGAAAAAGAAGGCAACATATGTGTCAAAGTTTTAAGTTTTTTGTAGATACAGTCATTGCTTTGCATCTCGAGTCTAGAGATTGATCTTTACATCTCTAAGAAATACAAATATCCGCTGCCTCCAAAGATCTTAATCCGCAAGACATTGGTTAAGCTGAAACTAGCAGGTACAACAGATGAGTTCACAATTGATGTGGAGATGTGTGTTTATGCCAAGGTTTGGAGAAAAGTTTTTCTTCCCTATCACAATGTCCGATGAAGTTTCTAATGATAAACTCTCATAGTGGGTCTTGGTATTATAAGGCCCACTTTAACTAACAAAAGAACTATTGAAACCACACGATTCCCAAAAACGTGAACAAGATAAAGAAAAATGAGGAATGTAAATCGAGTCTTTTTCTGCAAATCACTCTCTCTCGTCTTCCTCGTTCCTTCTTTCACTCGTTCCCATCTCCGATTCACCTATTCCTCCTCCGTAGCAGCTTCACCTCCGACTCGATCAATTCACTGCATGGCCACCGATTCCCCTCTCTCTCAATCGACGGCGTCGTTTTCGTCTGTCACTGCCGGAGATGGTTCTATCTCCTCCGTTCCTCCTCCTTCTCGTAACGGTGATGTCGCAGCTTCTTCTGCTTCATCTGCAATCGATTTTCTCACACTCTGTACTCGTCTCAAGGTAATGTAACCTTAATTTTGTTCCCTTAGATCTAGTAGTCTCCGAGAACACATGATTTCGTATAGAGATCGTTTTAAACCTCTAGATCCCAGAACTTTGATGATTGTTGATGTTATTGTTTATAGATTGTATTGGATAGATTTTTTTTTTTTTTTTGATAACTCTGGTGATCCGGTTAAACGGACACCATGAGCTCCCAGTTAGGTAGTTAGGTTTAGGTCGTGGGGTCGCTTACTCCCTAGCTAATTCTCGGGTCAACAAGCCATGAGATCCGACTAATCCTGGGACCCGGAGAGTCATGCGAATGCTCGGGTGGCCAAATGGAAATGACTAGATAATTCTACGCTTGAGGGGTATTGATACAGGGCAACTCCTCCTCAATTGGTTATTAGAAATCTAGAATTGGTTATGGAAATGAAATTTTGAATTATGTGGTTACTATGATGATATTTGATTACTCAAGTTCTTATAGATGTGAAGTTGTTTTGTACCATTTTGATCTTAGTGAGTTTTTTGTTTCTTGATTTATCTTCTCTATTTGAAAATAGACAACTCCAAGAGCTGGATGGGTTATAAGAGATGTTAAAAAGCCAGAATCAATAGCTGATCATATGTATCGTATGGGTCTTATGGCTTTGATTTCTTCAGATATTCCTGGTGTTAACAGAGACAAGTAAGATTTTCTTGGTTGCTTTATATAGTTTCTCAAGTTTTGTAAAAACTCTTTTTTATGTCATCTTTCTTTCTTCAGATGCATGAAAATGGCAATTGTTCATGACATTGCAGAAGGTTAGTTATCACTGATATAGAGTATAATCATCATTCACGACGTAAATAGCAGTCATAGTTAAATGATCATTGTTGTTGAGCAGCCATTGTAGGAGACATTACACCTTCTTGTGGTGTCTCTAAAGAAGAGAAAAATCGAAGAGAAAGCGAAGCACTTGAACATATGTGCAAAGTCTTAGGTGGAGGAGAAAGAGGTTCATACACTTCACTTCTCTTCTCTCATTCTGAATACATCTTTGATAATCTTGGGCTTGTTCGCGTAATGTTATCATGTCTAAAGAATGTATACATGGTGATTGCAGCGAAAGAAATAGCCGATCTTTGGAGAGAATACGAAGCAAACTCTTCACCCGAAGCTAAAGTTGTTAAAGATTTCGATAAGCTCGAGATGATACTACAAGCTTTGGAATATGAACAA
Source organism: Arabis alpina (assembly GCA_900128785.1). Classification (NCBI taxonomy): domain Eukaryota; kingdom Viridiplantae; phylum Streptophyta; class Magnoliopsida; order Brassicales; family Brassicaceae; genus Arabis; species Arabis alpina. The sequence continues at coordinate 25,138,713 of LT669793.1, forward strand.
GGTAATAATTACCTCAAGAAATTCTGATGAGTCCTGATTTTGACAATACACAGAAACTAAACTACGTTATTAATTTCCATTGTTTTTCGCAGAGCAAGGGAAAGATCTAGAAGAGTTTTTCCAATCAACCGCAGGTATTTTCTGTTTGTAAATCATCATAATCCAAATACATAATCAGTATGAAGCTTTAAGCTTGTTGTTGTTTGATTCAGGGAAGTTCCAGACTGATATAGGAAAGGCTTGGGCATTGGAGATTGCTTCAAGAAGAAGAAAACAACAATAGTTATTTCTCACTTGACTTTTTTTTGTTAAGTTTAGTTCTCACTGGAGTTTTAGTTAAAAACTCTTATGTCCAAATTTAATCATGCTTGATAATCTTTACTTTTTTGTTATTAAATTTTTATCTCTCGACTTTGGATCGTGCTCAAGGTTGGTCATAAGAGAGATGGGCATGTTATGATGCTGCAGGTTTTGTAATCATTTTCTTACTTTCTGTGGATACCGGAAATCCCACAATTAGATTTGTACACAATTAGATTTGTAAGGGTTTCGAGAGGAAGTCGAGATTTCTGCGTTAAGTTACGAAGTAGAAAACGATGAGCAAAGAAAAATAGGGTTTGTAATTGCTTTGTATTGCTTTTGTGAATAAAGTTGCGGATCTCATTCTCAAAAGATGTACATCGATATATATATTTGACTAGGCCGGTTTAAGGTTACAACGAGATAAAGGAAACTATCATAATTCTTCGGGACTTTGCTTGACGTTATTTCCCTATCGAGTTGATCTTCTCGAAGAATCCGGAAGTTTTCCTATTTCGTCGATGATCTCTTCTTTTGAAGGCGGTTACCTTTGTGGGCTTCTCCTGATGGGTTAGATTTGTTCTGGACTTGTCGGTCCGATGGATTTGCCATGCTTAGCGACTAACTTTTTTTTCCGAAAAGACTCTCCTCAGCGAAATGTAGTTGATCTCGTTTAACCTAAAATCTGCAAGGCATTTTGGTTAGCAGATTTCGCCTAGGCAGTTAGCAGATTTTGCCTAGGCGGTTTGGCTGGCAGATTTCGCCTAGGCCATTAACAGATTTCGCCTAGGCCGTTAACAGATTTCGCCTAGGCCGTTAACAGATTTCGCCTAGGCCGTTAACAGATTTCGCCTATGCAGTTTGGCTGGCAGATTTCGCCTAGGCCGTTGACAGATTTCGCCTAGGTAGTTTGGTTAGAGGATTTCGCCTAGGCAGTTTGGTTAGAAGATTTCGCCTAGGCAGTTTGGTTCGCGGATTTCGCCTAGGCAGTTAGCAGATTTCGCCTAGACAGTTTGGTTAGAGGATTTCGCCTAGGCAGTTTGGTTAGCGGATTTCGCCTAGGCAGTTAGCAGATTTCGCCTAGGCAGTTTTGTCGGCAGATTTCGCCTAGGCAGTTTTGTCGGCAGATTTTGCCTAGGCAGTTAGCAGATTCCCCTGGGCAGTTCAGCCTTCTCGGCCAAACTGGATTGGGCAGCTCGGCCAAAATCTGCTACTGGGCAGCTCGGCCAAAATCTGCTACTAGGCAGCTCGGCCAAACTGGACTGGACAGCTCGGCCAAACTGGACTGGACAGCTCGGCCTAACTGGATTGGGCAGCTCGGCCAAACTGGATTGGGCAGCTCGGCCAAACTGGAATGGGCAGCTCGGCCAAACTGGACTGGGCAGCTTCGGCCAAACTGAGCTGGATAGCTCGGCAAATTTTCCTGGTTCGGCTAAACTATTCCTGGCTAGGCCAAATTTGGCATAGCTCTCAAATTTGGCAGCGATAGCGTATTTGGCAGCGATAGTGTATTTGGCTGCGATAGTGTATTTGGCTGCTTAGCTAATTCGTCAGCTCGACGAATCAACCCATATCACAACGCTTTCGTCATTACCGACTGTTGTTCTCGGGGGAGGGACTTCCGACCCCAACAGTTAGCCCCTCAGCCCGTTAGTATGATAATAGCAACGGGGCGGTAACTTGTCCAAGTAAAGAGAACAATAGTAAGAAATTTTCACCAGAGTAAATACTTTGAAGAGACTGACGTGATGTTTTGAACCGGGTCTTGTTCCGTTTGATGAATATTTTCAGTGTTTCACTGAGATTCCTGAAATGTACTGGACTCATTCCTCACTTCTACATCATTTCTAAAGAGAAGGTACTAATGTGTGCTATAGTTTAATTATAAAGACATTATGTTTTGTCTCTTTTTAATTTTTTTTTTGACTTAGTTAAGAAAGAGAAATGATTTTTTGCCGAGGAAGGGAGTTCTCCATTTTGGCCGAGGTGAAAAAACCCAAGATTTTTTTTTTTGACCAAACGAGACCAAACCGGTCTAATCAAACCAAACCAGCTTGGTTTGACCAAAGCTTTGCAAATGGCCTCGGCCAAATTATGTTTCAATTTTCGCCAAGCTAACTTTTTTTTTTTTTTTTTTTAACCAAACAAAACCAACCGGGTCTGACCAACCCAAACCAGCTTGGTTTGACCAAAGCTTTGCAAAGGGCCTCGGCCAAATTATGTTTCAATTTTCGCCGAGCTGGCTTTTCTTTTTTATTTTTCGCTGCAGTTAAGGCTCAGATGGATCGGGTAACTTCAAACCTAAAACGTACCCAATCGCAGATACACTATGGAACAGGAAAGGCTGCTGCCATCGCTCAGGTACTAGAAAAGGCGACGAACACACCCTTCGACGAACGAATCGCGAAGACGAAAATCTCCGATCCTGGAAGGATCAAGTTACCCATCTACGAAGGAACCACAGACCCTTTGGATCATCTTATGGAATTCGAAGTTGCCTTGGGGAGAGCAAACTTCAAGGAAACGGAAAAAGACATTGTCTACTGCAAGTTGTTCGTAGAAAGTCTCAAGGGGCCTGCCCTACAATGGTTCTACAAGCAGGAGAAGAACTCAGTTCACACTTTTCTTCAGCTTTCCGAGTTGTTCGTGCAACATTACAACATCTTCATGGAACGGAAGATCTACGACTCGTAACTATGGAATAACAAGCAAGGCGAGACCGAGAGTCTTCGATCTTTCATGACAAGGTTCAAAAACACGCTTTCAAAGGTTGAAGGTATCAGCAACAATTCAGCCCTGGAAGCCTTGCGAGGGGCACTTCGGTGCCCATCTCCATTCTGGCAAGAGATAAGCCTCAACACGCCGATAACAATTCAAGATGCTCTCCACCGTGCAGCCGACTTCGCTCGAACAAAAGAGGAAGTCCAAGCCAGGAAGGGTGGAAAGACCAAACAAGCAAGCGAACCAGCCAAAGTCGCTGCACCTAAGAAAAACAATCCCACCTACGTCGAATACGAAGGAGGATCCGGAGGGGCTCACAACTATCAAGTAGAGTCATCGGGTCGCGGACGCGGAAGAGGCCGTGGGCGCGGTTGCGGCAGAGGAACCTGGAACAACACCTGGACCAGAGAGTCGAAGGACTATGACGAGAAGCTGTATTATGATTTCCACAAATCTAGTGGACACTCAACCGCGAGGTGCAGTGAGTTAGAGCGACAGCTCATAGCCAAGCTCACAGAGGGCACCTTGAAGAACAACAACAGCTTGTCGGACTTCAAGCCAGAGGAGAAAGCTCCTGTCGACACCGAACAACAAGTGCATACTCCAACAAGTGCGACGACGGCATGGAAAACGGAGAGCAGCACGAAGTAATCAACATGATAATGGGAGGCTCGCAGGACTGTGCTGACAACGAGACTGCAATTGAAACTTACCAACGCCGCGCTAATGTCTGCGCGAACATATCGGCACCTTCAAAGCCAAGACTTTCCAGCGACCCCATCACCTTCGACGAAAAAGACACCGAGGGCCTCGATCAACCACACAACGATCATCTGGTAATCAACTTGACTGTTTACGACTTCAACGTCGCGCGTGTTCTTATTGATACAGGGAGTTCTGTGGACGTCATCTTCAAAAAAATACTCGAGCGAATGAAGATCGATCTATCCACGATCAAAGGAAGGCCTAAACCCATTACAGGTTTCTCCGGCGAGACAACCATAACGTTGGGAACGATTCGCCTTACCGTCCAAGCTGGCAACATTAAGAAGATGGTCGACTTGACTGTCTCCGATCATCCAGCGATCTACAACGTAATCATGGGAACTCTTTGGCTAAACCTAATGAGAGTTGTACCTTCAACATATCACTTATGCCTCAAATTCCCAACTCCCATCGGCATAAAAACAACATGGGGAAATCATAAGGATTCCCGTACCTATTTTCTGGCCGAGCATAAGATGTGAAACATCGAGAAAAAGGACGACTCCGAACCTCAAGAATCACGAAAAAGAACGAGGACCAGCTCCGAGCAGGTCAAGAACCTGACTGACCTCTTATAGCAATTACAGATTGCAGAAGGTCGCGTAGAAGAAGAACGACCCACCTGCGAACATGTGATATCTGTATGCATCGACGAGCAACACCCCGAAAGATGTGTAGAGATCGGAGCCACGCTTGATGAAGATCTTAAGAAGAAGCTCGTGGCTTTCCTCCAGAAAATATCAACACTTTCGCCTGGGCAGCAGCAGACATGCCAGGGATAGACATCAACGTCGCCAGCCACGAACTCAACGTCGATCCGACGTGCAAACCAATAAAACAGAAAAGGAGGAAGCTCAGCCCCGAACGAGCAAAAGCGGTAAACGACGAAGTCGAAAGGCTTCTACGCGTCGGATCAATCACCAAAGTCAAATACCCCGATTGGCTCGCCAACCCAGTCGTGGTAAAAGAGAAAAACGGGAAGTGGCGTGTCTGCGTGGATTTCACGGATCTGAACAAAGCATGCCCTAAAGACAGTTTCCCTCTGCCTCACATCGATCGCTTAGTGGAAGCAACAGCAGGGAACAAACTGTTGACATTCATGGACGCCTTCTCAGGCTATAACAAGATTATAATGCATCCCGAAGATAGAGAAAATACCGTGCGATGAGCCCTGGATGGACCAAATTCGTGCCTACATCGTTAGTGGAGAGCTGCCTAGCAACAAGTGGGCAGCCCGCAAGGTACAAATGCAAGCTGCTTGATACGTCCTGTTAGATGGGAACATCTACAGATGGGGATTCTCTGGTCGTCTACTCACCTGCATAGAAGGGTAAGAGGCCAGGCAAGTCATGGAAAAAGTACACAACGGATCTTGTGGCAATCACTCGGGAGGCAAAGCCTTAGAAATTAAGATCAAGCGACATGGCCATTTTTGGCCTACTATTGTAAACGACTGCGTGAAGTTTTCAGCCAAATGCGAGAGGTGCCAACGACATGCTCCCAAAATTCATCAACATGCTTTCCTCGGTCTCCTCTCCCTACCCATTCATGAGATGGGCCATGGACATCGTTGGACCTCTGCACGCTTCAAAACAGAAGCGCTTCTTACTTGTTCTAACAGACTATTTTTCGAAGTGGGTAGAAGCTGAGGCCTATGCAAGCATCAAGGAAGCCCAAGTTGAAAGTTTCGTTTGGAGAAACATCATATGCCGTCACGGACTTCCATACGAAATTGTTACTGACAACGGTTCCCAGTTCATCTCCAACAGGTTTGAGACCTTCTGTGCAAAGTGGAAGATTCGACTTAGCAAGTCTACTCCTCGTCATCCTCAAGGTAACGGTCAGGCTGAAGCAATCAACAAAATAATTCTCGATGGCCTTAAGAAACGCTTAGATGCAAAGAAGGGACGATGGGCAGACGAGCTAGATGGTGTTTTATGGTCCCACCGCACCACTCCTCGACGCGCAACGGGCGAAACTCCTTTTGCACTTGTCTATGGCACTGAATGTGTCATTTCCTCCGAGGCCACTTCTCCAGAACCACGACACCGTCTCTTACCAGAACATGAAGATCTCAACGATTCGCTACTGTTCGATGAATTAGACTTCTTTAACGAGAGGTGTGGTCAAGCACTCATCAGAATAGCCAACTATCAAAATGCGGCCGCACGATACTACAACTCTAAAGTTCGAGTAAGACGTTTCCGCGAAGGCGACTTGGTCTTACGCGAAGTTTTCTAGAATACAGCAGAGCAAAATGCGGGAAAACTCGGAGCGAACTGGGAAGGACCTTACAAAGTAACCACCATGGTCCGTCCCGGCGTCTATGAACTCGCCACCATGGCCGGCAAGCCAATACTCCATTCATGGAACGCGAAGCACTTGAAGAGGTACTATCATTAGTCCTCTCCTAAGGCTCCTGCCTTGAACTACGAGGCGACTTGATCCCTACAAAGGGTACGTAGGCAGCTTGTCTCCGGACGAGTTCAGTTGCCCTCCTCCGTCAAAAGGGGGGGGGAGTAAGGGCTTTAACGAACTACGGGGCGACTTGATCCCTGCAATGGGTACGTAGGCAGCTTGTCTCCGGACGAGTTCAGTTGCCCTCCTCCGTCAGAAGGGGGGGATAGTGGGGTATGTATACTCGTATACTCCCATTTTTAATCAAGCTCTTCGCTTCAACTTTTACATCTTCTATGGATTATTCGAAGCATCTTTTGAGCATGTTCAATCCACTGTCGTTGCTGTTGGCCACAACAACAATGTGTGAACCTGAACACATTGACATCCACCGTCAGATCCTAAGCGCGCTATATAAGTTATAACGATCAGTGTCAGGGCTTTTGACTCTGGCTGATTATGATGTTCGGTTCTTGGCCACGAACGTTCATTCAAAAACCCAACATCACCGTTGGTAAAAAGTAGCTGCCAATGATTACTTAGGTTTATACACCGAATAATCATTAAGAAAACCCAATAACGCGTTGGTCAAAGTCAAAAGGCGTGATCATTTCTAGACAGACGTGTTCGGAAAGCACCGCCATTCTAGAAAACCCGACAACAACGTTGGTCAAAACCAATGAGCATCACTGCAGCGGGTACTCACCTCCTCGGCGAAAACAGTCCCTTTAAGGCAATGTCGATACTCACCTCGGCCAAACTAGGACCAAGCTAGCCTTTAAGGTTAAACATCAGGAGATCACTAGACCAAAGGTTTACAAGCTGAAACCATTCCGCGGAGAATCGAGGATATAAAGGTCTAAATCATAAACGAGAAGATAACACGTCATAAAAGTGTCATACATAGATCGTCTTATATCAAAACACGAAGCAAGGAAATACGCACATAAACTAAAACAGAAGCAAAGACATTGGCACAAGAGCAGTTTTTAGGGAAAGGAAAGCAAAGCTGAAAATTAAAAGAAACTAGAGACAACTCATCCTGCGAAGCCCTAGTCGTCGATGTTGACGTACTCATCATCATGATTCACTCCAAGCTCATCCGTCATCGATCCATCAAAATCCCGGACACCTACATCCGCGGCCAAAGTCTCAAGTGACACATTGTCCCGAGCAGCACCTGATGAGTCGGAAGAGATAGGCGATATGATCAGGTCGGAGTCTAATCCAGCAAAAAGACTGTCAAACTCCACAATACCGCCAGCAACATTTGGCAGCCAAGCCTCAACTTTGGCTGCCTCGGCGTCAAAAGAGTCGGGGACCTCGCGTAGGATTCTAGCAAATTCAATATTCGCCTCGACTTGAGTAAGCTGCACTAGCTTCTTCTTTGGATTCCCGCCAAGGGCTTTGATCTTTTCTTTGGCACGGTCTATTTTACCTTGAAACTTGGTGGCAAAAGTGCGCATCGCAACCTTAGTCGCACGCTTGATCCGGGAAGTTATGCCGGTCTTCTCCTCGGTTAATTGCCGCTGGAGCGTCGATGCCTTAGCACTTTCCTCAATGGCACATTCTTCCGCTTCGACGCACCTCCGCTGATACGTCTGCAACTCGGACTCCACACTCTTCCTATGATCCATTTCGATTCCTAGTCGAGTCTGAGCATCTGAGCATGATTTCTTGGAAAGCTATCCACGATCGTAAAGCTTCCGGGCTAACCTGTTCGCGGCGGCAAAGTGCTGAGGAACCAAAGAGAAAGGCTTTAAACACTTAGAAAAATTTCCTTAAAAGATTCCTAAAACGAAAGGAGGAAGAGTGTGATGTCTCACCATGGATCCAGAGTATGCCCGTAACACTCTTTCTCCTTATCGTTTTAGGAATATTTTAAGGAAATTTTTCTAAGTGTTTAAAGCCTTTCTCTTTGGTTCCTCAGCACTTTGCCGCCGCGAACAGGTTAGCCCGGAAGCTTTACGATCGTGGAGAGCTTTCCAGGAAATCGTGCTTAGATGCTCAGGCTCGACTAGGAATCGAAATGGATCATAGGAAGAGTATGGAGTCCGAGTTGCAGACGTATCAGCGGAGGTGCGTCGAAGCGGAAGAATGTGCCATTGAGGAAAGTGCTAAGGCATCGACGCTCCAGCGGCAATTAACCGAGGAGAAGACCGGCATAACTTCCCGGATCAAGCGTGCGACTAAGGCTGCGATGCGCACTTTTGCCACCAAGTTTCAAGGTAAAATAGACCGTGCCAAAGAAAAGATCAAAGCCCTTGGCGGGAATCCAAAGAAGAAGCTAGTGCAGCTTACTCAAGTCGAGGCGAATATTGAATTTGCTAGAATCCTACGCGAGGCCCCCGACTCTTTTGACGCCGAGGCAGCCAAAGTTGAGGCTTGGCTGCCAAATGTTGCTGGCAGTGATGTGGAGTTTGACAGTCTTTTTGCTGGATTAGACTCCGACCTGATCATATCGCCTATCTCTTCCGACTCATCAGGTGCTGCTCGGGACAATGTGTCACTTGAGACTTTGGCCGCGGATGTAGGTGTCCGGGCTTTTGATGGATCGATGACGGATGAGCTTGGAGTGAATCATGATGATGATGAGTACGTCAACATCGACGACTAGGGCTTCGCAGGATGAGTTGTCTCTAGTTTCTTTTAATTTTCAGCTTTGCTTTCCTTTCCCTAAAAACTGCTCTTGTGCCAATGTCTTTGCTTCTGTTTTAGTTTATGTGCGTCTTTCCTTGCTTCGTGTTTTGATATAAGACGATCTATGTATGACACTTTTATGACGTGTTATCTTCTCGTTTATGATTTAGACCTTTATATCCTCGATTCTCCGCGGAATGGTTTCAGCTTGTAAACCTTTGGTCTAGTGATCTCCTGATGTTTAACCTTAAAGGCTAGCTTGGTCCCAGTTTGGCCGAGGTGAGTATCGACATTACCTTAAAGGGATTGTTTTCGCCGAGGAGGTGAGTACCCACTGTAGTGATGCTCATTGGTTTTGACCAACGTTGTTGTCGGGTTTTCTAGAATGGCGGTGCTTTCCAAACACGTCTGTCCGGAAATGATCACGCCTTTTGACTTTGACCAATGCGTTATTGGGTTTTCTTAATGATTATTCGGTGTATAAACCTAAGTAATCATTGGCAGCTACTTTTTACCAACGGTGATGTTGGGTTTTTGAATGAACGTTCGTGGCCAAAAAGGCCAAGAACCGAACATCATAATCAGCCAGAGTCAAAAGCCCTGACCCTGATCGTTATAACTTATATAGCGCGCTTAGGATCCGACGGTGGATGTCAATGTGTTCAGGTTCACACATTGTTGTTGTGGCCAACAACAACGACAGTGGATTGAACATGCTCAAAAGAGGCTTCGAATAATCCATAGAAGATGTAAATGTTGAAGCGAAGAGCTTGATTAAAAATGGGAGTATACGAGTATACATACCCCACTCCCCCCCCCTTTTGACGGAGGAGGGCAACTGAACTCGTCCGGAGACAAGCTGCCTACGTACCCATTGCAGGGATCAAGTCGCCCCGTAGTTCGTTAAAGCCCTTACTCCCCCCTCCCCTTTTGACGGAGGAGGGCAACTGAACTCGTCCGGAGACAAGCTGCCTACGTACCCTACTGGACTGGGCAGCTCGGCCAAACTGGACTGGGCAGCTCGGCCAAACTGGACTGGGCAACTCGGCCAAACTAGACTGGGCAGCTTGGGCCAAACTGAGCTGGATAGCTCGGCAAATTTTCCTAGTTCGGCTAAACTATTCCTGGTTAGGCCAAATTTGGTGTAGCTCTCAAATTTGGCAGCGATAGCATATTTGGCAGCGATAGTGTATTTGGCTGCGATAGTGTATTTGGCTGCTCAGATAATTCGTCTGCTCGACGAATCAACCCATATCACAGCACTTTCGTCATTACCGACTGTTGTTCTCGGGGGAGAGACTTCCGACCCCAACACTTTCTTAGTAATTTATCTCAAAAATGATGACCTTGAGAAACTACCACATAAGGGAAAATGTCAGTGCACTTAATAAAAATTTCATCGTGTATCTCTGATCAATTTTGTGTTCATACTGCATCAAGAAGCCTCTTCTTTGTATTTTGCCAAAACCGATTAAGCAACAACATAGAATCTGCTTCAATAGAATAGCCATCTTGGTTCCGATTCCAGCTAAAGTAGGCATGAGTTCTGTTTTTAATCTCCAGCAACCCGTGCCCAAAGCTAGGTTCTCGAAAGGCAGAGTAGCTTGGTTGTGGTTCTATCATGCTACAAATATAGCAAAAGCCAGTCGTTAAAAAAAGTTCAAACAAAGAGTTAGGACAAATATGGTCATCAACTTACTCAGTAAGCAAGCCTTCAGAATTTCCTCCATCCCCAATTGTTATGTATACAGGAGCGGACTCATCTGGTACTGGCTCACACAATCCATTGACAAGGTTGTAGGCAATGTTCGAAACACGTTCCTGCATCATTACTTTAGAATCACTTGGGGGAAGGGGTAGATTGTATCAAAATATTATTTGGGATGACTAGATATATAATCTTACCGATCTCTCATAGGCATGAACATGACCTGCAAACACAACATCAACCTTGTATTTGACAAACCATGGCTCGTATAAGACTCTCAATGTTTCCCCTTCCATGTAGTGATGCACATAGCTATGGTAAAACGGGGAATGTACTAAGACTATAAGCCATGGTGTCTCTGTTCGATTTACCCTTTGAAACTCTTTTTCCAACCATTTGTATTGAGGAGTGTATATCCCTAGTAAATCAAATACAAAATTAAGCACAAAAAATAACCACAAGCTCTTTGTTTTTGTTAAAGCATTTCTTCTCTCTGATTCTTACCATAAGATGAGTAACAAGACATAACAATAATATAAGCTGAGGCCCTCTTGATGGAATACCACAATGGAGATATACTTCCTGATGCCTTGTATGGCGTAAGATACCGATTCATATAAGGCTTGAATGGTTCTATTTCACCCTGCAAAACAATCTCTTCAAGTTTAAAAAATAACCAAGAAGTCAAGTTCCATTTCAAGAAACCAAAAAGATTCAAAGAGTTACAATGTCCGGAACATAGTCGATTTCATGGTTTCCTGCAGTCCATATCCAAGGTTGATAAGCAGCATTTCTCTCAACAAATCTTCCCCAAGTATCCCATCTGTTGTTATCGTGGAACGGGTAGCGATCTGCGTAGGATAAGTCTCCTACGAACAGAACCGCCTGTCCTTTTCCGGGATTCATCTCATAATGACTTAACGTTCTGTTTGAATCATATGTTTGTCCAAGATCCCCTAGAACATATTAGAAATCCCACATGAAATCAAATATGTAAAGTTAATACATCCCTCCACTTATTTGGCAAACAAATAATAATACAAAGACATAAGTTAATACCAATTAATCCAAAGGTGTAAGGAACATCAGGGCCTGGTTTAGGAGGAGTAAAGAACCAAAACCGCCTACGCCATTTCCCACTCCCAATTTCGTAGTAGTATTTCATATCAAACTGGAACACCATATAAAACAAATAATTATTGGTTTATATGTTTTAACTGAATAACTGATTTATCTAGCCTCTGTATTTTCAACTTAAAATCCAATATGAAATAAAATGCTAATCAAAATCTAATAAGTAATTGTATAGAAGACAAAAGGTCTTAAAAAGCCTTACTTCCAAATCATCAATGATGCAGTGGTGGATGTAACCAGACGTGTAGTTGAAGAACTTGTAAGTGTTAATGGTTGCTTCAGCTTGGCTTTTCGGTTTCCCGTTCTCTTTCCAATAGCGAACAGTGTTAGAACCAGGCTTAACCGGAGTAACCCATGAAATGATCACTCCATTACCTTCATAGTTACCTTGCGTTACATGAACCTTCATTACAAGGACAAGAAAGTGATGAGATTGAGACCAGACAACATTTGTAGCAGTAGTTAAAAGAAACAGCTCTAATTTTAAAAGAACCTGTTGAGGAGTATTAGGACCGGAAGGAACTGTAAAGACATCACTGTCTAATGGCATGTCATCAGGTAAATCAGCTGCTCTAAGATATCCACTGGTGATTCCTCCATTGCATAACTGAACAAGAACACCAAGAAGGAGGAAGGATATGAAGTAAACACGCATGATCTTCATTTTAGTATTTTGATCTTGAACTTATCTTTAGTTTGTTTCCTGAATCCGAGAAGAAGACCGTGCTTTAAATTTTCACACAGAGATCTTGATTTGTTTATTTGTTTTTTAAAACAGTGGATCGAAATAGGATATTCGACTCCTTTTTATCAACTTTCTTTTATTTAGTTGAGATGACCTCGAGATAAGCGAGCTTCTTTGTGGATAGGTCCACATTTAAGAATAATAAATTCTTCCTAATTCAACTGGGTCCACCATAACAAATAAATGAAATATAAGGTTTGATTGGGGCTATGATTAGTAAACATAAATAGAAGAAAATAAAATGGTAGAATTTTTTTTTTTTTTTTTTGGCATCTGAATTATATTATAATCTCCAAACGAAACGATAACGAACTAACCACTATACAAAGACCGGCCACTATGACCATGGAGCAAAACAAAACAAAACTCGAAAGCTAAAACTTACAAGCTCAACTAGACACTTAGAGCATGTGCATTATAGGCACCCATCATATGTGTTTAAAGTATTTTAGAATTAAATTTCATTAACTTTAAATAAAACTAGGTGAGTACCCGCACATACGCGAGGGTTTTGTTATATATAATTTTATAATATTCATCTAATATGATCATGGTCTATAAAATATGAATGAAAGATTGTTGTTACAATATTTATGGACTCAGTTCTAGGATTAACATTCAACGGTACAAGCTACTTTTTGTATATCTAGAACGTCTTCCATTTGTTTTCATCGTCCTGTATGCTCAATGGCATCTTCTATAAATCCATCTTGTTTATTTTCTACTATGCCAAAATTTACAAATGTTTATTTTTCTTTTATAGTTATTGTGAGAATTCCTCTCATCTTTCTATAATCCTCATTGCTACTATTATTGTTGTTATTACCATTATTCTAGTTACGATGACTTGACGAAATATTTCTTTCGCTTATGTATGTCAAACACAAATGTCTCTCACGTCTCTTCGTCCATTATTTTTTGCTCTTCTTCTCCTCTTCTTTATGCATCTAATCTTCTTCTTATCTCCTCTTTCTGTAGCTTATGTATGTTTTTTTCCCCCAAAAACATACTGCATATGAGTCATCTATTCTTAAGTGTGCTGGATTTGGAACACATTAGAGAGTCATCAAAAATAGTAGAGGATCTAAACAAAAATAATTCTATTATAAGTAAAACCAAGTAAATAAATCCGATTAGGCATTGTATATTAATGGCAAGTAAGAGTTGAAAGTTAAAATCTTATTGTGATTAGATTCTTATACACCCACTATAATATTACATCATATTGAGGTCAACACAGTTCATTTATAATATGGTAATAACACATGCAATTTAAGTAATCGTATACCCATTCGTCAATGAAATTTGAGCCTCAAAATTTCTCCCAAGTTGGAAGGTAATCAAACACTCATAAGAAAACGTTTAGCAATGTACTAAGGAAATATTGGTATCAAGAAAAAGTCTAAATCGCTTAAAAATAACTAAAAATAAGAATAATCTAACTTTGTGCAACTCAAAAAGTAGGTGAAAGTTATGCAAGTACCACCTCCAAGCTGTGAACCTTGACAAAGCAATTAGTGAGCATTTTCGTCGATGCATTCTCACCATTCTGTCTTAATACCAAGAACACCCAAGACTTAACAAACGAATGAAAGAATATGTTTTAGAAAATTTTGTGGTACGAAAACAACGGTATACATTATGATACCTTTGTTCGCAATGCTATCAAAGTTCTAATCACGTCAACTTCATAGTTATGAGCTGGAGTACAAGGTTAGAGTTAGCAGTTAGAATTTACAAAACAAGAAGTAAAGGACGTAGTTCTCTTTCGAAGTTTTACCGATTTGTAAACAAAAACATTCGTTAAAAATAAAAAACAGAAACATAGTAAAACTTTGAAAGAGAACTACGTCCTTTCCCTCTTGACCTAATTAATTTGATAGAAACCTCCAAAGCTCTCAATCTCTTGGATGATTCTCACAACCCATACTTTAGCTCTATCTATAATAAACGTAAAAGCATATACCATTGAAAAAGTAGATAAACAGACATAGTAACTCCTTTTCTAAATAGAAAAATGGAAATGATCGTACCAGAATAAACGTATCACAAAGGCTATATCAGTTTGTATTAGGCAATGCAAGATTGTGTTCAAGTGAAAATGTCTGCCAAAGAAGACTCATGCTCGTCATTCATCCATAATAGCCTTTCTATGCCTTCTAATGCTCGTGAATAATAGGGTAATGTTTCTTTGTGGCTTGATTTCAAAATAGAGAAGATTGATCATAATGACCTGCAACAATTTACAAGATGAGTGAAACCCTTACAACATAGCTGGTGGAAACGTTGTATCCTATTTGGACTAATAAAGACACAAGCTATAGAAGACAGACTAAATTTACACACATCCTTTTTCATTATGAGGAAATGATGATGGAAACTCTTTTCGCCATTGGAAGCTCTGAGGAAAAGGCACTGACAGAGAATTTTTTGTTAGACGATTTAAATAGTAGATGGGCTGAGAACTAAGAAGCATTCAAAGAAAGAGGCAGAAAGAAATTAATGTAGCCGATTCCTATTCCATCTCTAACCTCTTTTGTGATTGTAAGCACTCTTCCTGATGTTCAACTTATATGGTGATGCTTTGTTTTCGAGATCGTCCTCCCAATCGCGTCGTATATGGAAGATCTCTTTATAATCGAGCAGGTTGTGCTCACGAGAGACATAGTAATCGAATAAATACATGTACCTTCGCCATCTTCATCCGTAATCCTTCATTGGCTACTTCTCTTCGGTGCCCTAGCTGTAGATCCTTCAGTGCCATGCCATCTCGTCCGCAGATGAACTCGTGTTCGATGAAAAATTAAATTTGTGTATTTGTAGAGGTGTTGTAAAGAGTCTGAGACTTGAAAACCATATTGAATTGAGAAGACGAAAAGTGAATAAACCGACGATCATGGAGGCCGAACTAATTTGAGTGATGACTATGATGGCTATTAAACCCTAAGGAAGAGGAAGACGAAGACTTACAAAACGGTAGAAGTTACAGACTCAATCGTCAACTATTTTGCAAGGTCTACGTGGCAATATATGAGGAGATGGTGTGTAAAACCACAAAATAGATCCTATATTAGATATTTTGACTTCTTTTGATATTTTTGTGTTATTTTTCAATGTTTTCTATTAATATCATGTATAACATGAATTAGTAAGTATTTTATGTTAGTATATATATTTTGTATTTATTTACACATTATAATATCATATTTTCAATTATTAATTAGTTTTAATTTTTTTTTGAAATTCTTTTGATTTGGTATTTGATTTTAAATAAATAGCTATTTAGTTATTGAGAACTTATTATTTTATCTATTATTGCATAATAATTCATCCAATCTTCAAACAAATTCTAAATATAACCAATATATTTACTTTTGTCATTTTTTCACAAAACACTAATATAATTATAGAAAGTTAATTTATACATAATTTTTTTTACGTTTTCTTAAACATTTTGAAAATAGTTTTTGTTTCTCTAGATTTTTAAAATCATTGATTCAAATATTGAATTACAGAAGCTCGTCAGGGAATGCCTTTTTGTAGAACTACGTACATTTTTACATAAAAATCACAAATTACTCTCGGTATATTTTACTGTACAATTTATGAATAATGTGACCATTAATTTTATACTTTATATATCAAATTTAAGATTTTTTATTTATTTTAAATTACGATATTACAACGTTTTCAATTTTTTTCTTTTCTACTTCCAAAACCTGAAAATAACATTTTGAATAAAATATTATATTCTAAAGTTTCACCTTATTTTCTTATTTTAGTGAAATCGTTCAATATTCTTTAGTGAAATCATACATCCTCTTTTTTTAAAGCCTTCAGTCTCTTAACAATCGGCTAAAATCAATTACGATACTTCAATAATTAACATCATTGAATCTATTTTTTCTTTGATTATTTTTGATTAACATTTCTATTCACCGCTCTTATATATAAATTCGTAATATTTTGATTATTTTCTAATGACCATATAAATAAAAGTAATTCATTATTGTAATTTTTAATTCGAAAATAAATACTCAAATAATCCTAAAATATGGTTCGTATGATGCATTTATTAAACTTAACGACAAAAATTTGATTTAACTATTTACAATTTTTTGTTACTTTGTTTACTTATTTTTAGTAGAGCATAACCCAAGCAATGCATGATTTTTTTGTCTTACACCAATTTATACCATAAATCTTTAAAATAATAGTCTTATAACACTTTCATATTTTTCTTTCATACTTCCATAAAATTATATAACATTATAAATAAAATCGTATATCCTAAATTTTCATCTTATTATCTCATCTTAATTAGATGGTTTAGTATCCTTTTAGTGAAATAATATATATTCTTTATCTTTAGATCAACATCTCTTATATTAATACGTTCATCCCTCATTGGTTCAAATATGCTCATGTACTTCTTTAACGAATAGGTGTAAGTGCGTTCATAACAAAAAAAACCAATAGCCTCTTAACAATTTTTTGACACTCAAGATTCTTTTTCTTTGATTCTTTGATGTCGTTAATATTTTTATTCACTTTTTCTTATTTGTATATTCGTTTTACATATTTCCAATTTTTGAAATTGAATATATAAACTTTTATTCGTTATCATAAATTCATAGTAAATACTCAAATATTTAATTTCTACTTTTAGTAATTTATTGACTTATTTTTCGTTTTTCATTTAATTAAAAAATTTGTAGCTATAAATAACAATAAATATACATAAATATGAACTAAATGAACTTAAAACTAAAATTAATTGTTAAAAAAATTTTTTGCCTATGTGGACACCTTAGATGAAGAGATGACTCCCTAATTATATATATGATTTAATTCTAAAATAGTTTAGACTTTGAGAGTGTCTACAATGCACATGCTCTTATAAGCCCAAAAATAGATCACACTTACACAACAGAGGAGACACATTTCTCAGAATCAAAAAATTTAAGAACAAAACAAGAAGAAAAATTCCACTTATTTATACAAATGGAAAAGTTTTTTTCTTATTCTCCTTTTACTTTTGATTCCCTTTATTTTATTTTCCTCTATGTTTTCTTCAATGTTAAATACCAATTACAGCATGGTTATATACGGTAGAAGGAAAGAAAAGAGAAGAAAATAAATTCTTCTATAATTTTTACGTTTTGTACCAATCAAGAAGAATAAATTCTCTAATTTTGGAGGAAATGAGTAAAAAAAATTCTTCTACACAAACTATGTGTAACAACAAGTTTTCTCTGAATTAGCACACAATCGAGACAATAACTAATACAGTTAATATCGTATATTTAAAAATTTAAAATAAGACATAAGTTTAAATAAGGATAGTTTTGTCTATTCCCTTGGCCAAATAGTGTACAAATCGTTACTCGATACATTTTTTTGTTTCTGTTGCTAAACATGGTTACTTATACATTTGGGATATATGATAGCTATAAGCTTAATATATAAGCTCACAATACGGTTAGCTCACAAATTAACCCAATTTTTAATAGTTCCATGATCCATCTATGATAATAGCAGTTTTTATTTTGACAAAATTGGAAATAAATGACTTTTTTAGACTTTGTCTATCTATACATTTAATTAAAATTTGTCGTTTGTGTCTAAATTACCCTTTTTATTCTAAACAAATTTCTTTTTTCAAAATTTTTGTCAAACATGTGAGAAACATATAAAAGACGCAATTGTTGATTCCTAATCAATATATAAAATTTTGAATATATAAATTTGGTTCTGATTTGTTTAGAAGACACGTTGTGCATTTTGTACTCGTTCATATTATGAAATCAAAAAAACTATACATGTTTTGCAAAGTTTAGAATACATTGTCTAAAAAATTTCGATGACAATTTTAGAATACGTCAGCTGCACTTTGCTCCATGCTCAGTAAATTTTAGAATACACTAGCATTTTGGAATATTTAGAAAATAATTTTAGAATACGTCATCTAGACTTTACTCAATTTTCTGCAAATTTTAGAACACGTATTACTCTATTTTTTAAATTTTCTGCAAAACTTAGAAAATCATTTATAAATTATTGTGGAAATTCTAAAAATTAAAGAAATCAAATATTTGAAATCTTCAAAATGACTATACCGTTTAGACAAAATCCGAGTTAAGAGAAACTTACCAAGTATATAAGAAGTCAAAACTCTAGATTCTATCAATCAGTATAGTATTTTTCGAAGCCTTCGAAACCGAATAGATAGGACAAAGGCACCCGTCGAACGTGTAAGAGCGAAGAAGGAACTACCAAATAAGAAAAAGAGAGAAAGAAGGAAGTTGTGGCGAAGTAGAACGGAGAAAGAAGCCACCGGCAAACAAGATTCATGATGGGAGCCGTCGTGAAGAAGATGGAAGCGTCGAAGATGAAAATGACAAAAAGATGAAAGTGAATGAAATTAGGTCAATTATTTCTAAATATATATATATATTTTTTTTTAAAAGTGAATCCTCTCAATCAATTAAATGGTTTGAATATAAACAAAATCTGTTTTTTATTTGACATATTTGAAACTAATAAAATTAAGCAATGAATTTTCAATTAACAAAATTAAGGGCATAATGGAAATTTAATTTAAACTAAGGGGGTGTATTCAACATGGAATTTGGAGTGGTTTGTATTTAAGTGACAAATCCTCTGTTATTCAAACATGAGTTTTAAAAACTATTTTCAAATCCAGTGTTATTGAACTTGTGATTTTAAAATTTAATTTAAAATCCAGTGTTAATGAAAATGTTTTAAACAATGGATTTTAGGATATTTTATGTTATTTTAATGTGTTTCAGTGCAATTCCTTAGTTAAAAATATGATACAACAAATCACATTGTTTTAGGTGGGATTCTATGCTATTTCAATTAAAATCACAATATTTTCCCTAAATCATCCAAAATCATATGAAAACTTATTTAAAATCAAATCACTTCAAATTCCATATTGAATACCCCCAAGTCTAGATAACCAAAGAAAAAAATTAAAGGGACAAATGGACAAAGCCTAAAAAAATCCTTTATTTTAAATTTTTAAATTTAGTTAATAGAGAAATTAGCGATGATATAATATGCATCATACTGTATATTCATAAGTAATGAACTGTTTAATTAAGGTAAGAGTTAACTAGCTAGTAAGACTATTATTTACAATGTTTTTTTCTATCAACACCTTCTTTATTATTTTTTAACATTTCACATCATTATCTATTTCTTTTACCTAATAATTCAACATTCATTTTTATTTTTTAAAAAATCAACACCTTGCCCCACTATTTTTATTTCATATTCTTAATATTTGTTTAATTATATATGATTATTAATGTATACTATTATTGAGATCATATTTTACATAAAAAATTAAAAATATTATTATGTTATCAAATTTCGTTAATTTTTACATGAGCTCGATTCGGGATCAGGAAAATTTATTAATTTATTCAGACTATGAATTTATAGAGTATTAATTTATAAAGGTTCTGTTGTATATAGATTATTTACATACAAAACTACCTTTCTTTTTAAAAATATTTCCTATTAATTGTACATTTTAATTGTGTAAGATTTTCAACATTTTTTGGGATTTGGATTCAAAAGAATTATAATTTCACCCTAGCTATATTACTGTCAGTTTATTTTCAAACTCATGAGGTTACTAAATTTGAAAGAAGCTTTCTGAAATTATCATTTCTTGCATCACATAAAAACAAATATTATCTTACATTTTAATTTTTTTTGGGATCTGGATTCAAAAGATTGATAACTCCACTCTAGCTATGATAGTCAAAATTTATTTTCTAACCTACGTGGATAATTAAATTTGAAATAAGCATTCTGAAATTATCAAATCTTTTGCATCACATAGCTTTACTTACAATTTCACAAAATGCATACAGTAAAGTATTATCATAACAACACAAACTGTTTCAAATCACCACGTTAAAACATAACTTTCACACACACACATGTACAACATTAAAAGCTTAACCGGGTATTGAACCGATTTCGATTTTCATATAGTTGGGTAAGAAGCTTTCATGGCAAGACCGCATAATCCTTCTTTTTCCTTGACATCTTTTTGAATCCTCATGTAACCACTTTCTCCCCAATTTGTTCCCCATGAATTCTTGATGATCCAATACTTTGATCCGTTCGTCGATTCGCCATATCCAACCATAAGAACCGCGTGATCGAGAGACGTCGTACACCCTCCAGTGAACACACCGGTCGAATAGAATTGGAAATCAAAACCACCTCCTTCAATTGCAATGCTAACCGGCTGGTGTGCCACTGCCTTCATTAGGGCTTGCTCGTCATTAACCGGTACATCCTCATAACCTATGATGTGGTAGTCATTGGGACGTTATTTTGTTTAGTTTTGGTAATTTTGGTTTACTCGAATGTAAGAATTTTGATATATCGAAATCGAAATAAACATGCATACGGTTTGTTGAGGTTTAGTTAGATTTTGGATTATAAATATTTGTATGTCTTTTTTCAGAGAATTAAATAGTGAAACCTGAGATAGAAGTTGCTTTGGGGTTGGTCTTCTTAGAATTGCAAGTACCGTCTTCGCCTATGTATGGGTAATTTGATTCAGTGGTTAAACCGCCAGTCGCGATTATATGCTCAAAGGCGGAATCCATCCAACCGCCGCTGCATCCGAAATCATTTGTATCACAATCAACAAGCTGTTGTTCAGACAATGAGATAAGTTTCCCTTTCTTTATCTGTGCTACTCCTTCTATAGCCGCAACCACTGAAAACGCCCAACAAGATCCTACACAAGTACACAACACACTCAAATATTTTCACTATCATGTCTTCATGTAATAAATCCATCTCAGTAAAAGTTGTGGAAATAATATCATACCAATTTGAACATTTCGGTTTCTTTAATCGGTTTTGAGCACTCATACCATATTTTTCCAGTTCGGTTTGGATAATTGTCGGTTTATATTCATTTCGTTTTCAACTATAACACTTTAAAGTATCATGATTATTTGTTTATTTGTATAAACTAACCGATTATTATTTTATTACAATTTACAACTAAGCATATGAGCTTCTATGACCCAAAAAAACTAAAGATTAGCTTTCAGTGAATTTCAGATTATATTTTCTGTTTAGCTACACTAAAATTGGTTTTTGTTCGGTTTATTTGTATGTAAATAAGATATCAAATCGTTTTGGTTAAGAAACCCAATTTTTTCGGTTTTAATTTAAAATTACGGTTCAGTTGAATTCGGTTTAGGTTATATATATATATATCTAGATGAGGATAAAAATTTGAATTGTTACCGCAACTGCCTTGATTCTTGATAGGTGTCACAGCTCCTTTCTTCCTCCAATCAACAAAAATAGGCAAAACACCAGAAGAAATGTTTTGGTACCTAAGCAACTTCGTTTTACTTTGGTTTTGGCTAGACAACACGGAGTCTCCTTTGTAACCAGTGTACATGGAGCGGAATTCATCGTTTGTTAGATCAGCAAACTGATTCACTGCAAGTTTAAACGTTCTTTTGGAGTCGAGAATGTTGTTTGAGCGTTCAATGCGTTCAACATTGCGTTTGAAAACAACGTAGCGATTAATTTTCTCTTTGACATCCGTGTACACACGATCATGTTTAGCCATCCACTCGTCATGCATTTTTAGCATAATGAGTTCATCGTCGAGAGGACGGGAAAGAGTGATAGATAGACAGAATGATGAAACTAGAGAAACTATGAGAAAGATTTGGATATGTTTAACAGCCATTGCTTTAAGAAAAGTAGAAGGATTTGATACTAATTTGATTACTCTAAAAAGGTTTGAAGTGGTGGTTTTATAGCGAAAAAAGTTTGATTTTATTTGTAATGTTCACATGAAGTGATTGGGACAAAATATGTAACCAAAAAATTGTGATTGAGACCAAGTATTTTTAGTCTACAAGTAATGATCTTATACATTCATGCATATACATAACTAAAAATGTTCACTCCACGTTGGCTAGACTTTTCGTTGCACTAGGTTTGTAAACATCTGCATTTGATAATTAGAAATTAGTTTGAACCTATTAGACTTTAATCTCTCTAATTGCAATGGTTAATGAGACTCGTACCTAGATACATGTACTGGTGTTTTGCACAAATATATTTATTTATTTGGAAAATGAAATTTTAAATTTAAAGTGTTGTGGAATGACATTCGTAAGAAAAAAAAGGAAAATATATATATATATATATATAAATATTATGAAAACATATACATGTTGAAACTAACGAGTTTTAGCACTCAACGTATATAGTTTATGTAACTAAGTTTACTTTGTACTATTTATTAGTATCGTAGGTTTTTTTCTTTCTTAACGGCTAGGATCAAAGTTTTTTTTTTATAATGGCTTTGATAATTTGAAGTTAAGGCAATGGTATTTTTGTAACAGTAAACTCATCTTATGAAGTCAATAGTTTTGCGGTGTTATATTTTCCTTCAGAAATTGGAATTTTCACATTTTTACCCATCTTAGTTTTTGGCAAAAACTTTTTGCTAACGATTTTTTTTTAAATAAACAAAATGTAATACTAATAAGGTGAAATTTGTATCCTCAATCTGATCACCGCACGGATCCAAAAAATAAAATATCTGGAAAGACTTGAAATCTAGGTTTTCAGAAACCATGATTCTTGTGACACAAATCCGGCATTTCCATCCTTAATACTAGATGATTCAATTTGGTTTTACGGAATTGAAGTCCCTAATAGTAGTTGTAACGTAGAGTAGTATATGTAATGTACCTTTAACGCATCAAAATCACTAATCTCATCATAATCACTAGTCAGATATAATATGGAATCTTCTTTTGTCTTTTTATTAATTAATTAGGTTGAATTGAAAAATTCCGTTCATTCACAAGAGAACAACTCGTGCAAGTAAAAAGCTTAAACAAAGAAAACAAATGATTCTACAAAGTTAACTAATTCGATCAAAGAATACTTACAAGAAGTGAACTTCATTAAGCTAAGTATTCTTTTGTAGAAAATAACTAAATTATATTCTATATATTTCCCACCAATTTCATCTATTCGAATTTCTATGAAGTTTTCTGCTTTCACGTTTTTTTTTGGGGTCAATTTCTGCGTTCATGTTAAAATAACAATATAGTTGTTTAGAAGTTCTACGTTAGAGATTATAAAAGAAGAAAAAGTCAATTATCATAGGGGGGATTAAAGAAAGATACGTACGGAATTTCATTTTGGACTTAAATCCAAATAATATTTGGCTGAAGTGAGAACAACGTCTAAACTGACAAAGCAAAACATATTTACAAATATACTGATTAGGGAATTGATTTACTATAGTGAGATATTTTTTTTTTTAGCAGAAATAAATTATCATCGAACCAAGTTCTTATTTTATAAATATATAAATATAACAAATAAATAAAACAAACTCTGGTCTTCGACCAGGTAAGCTAGCTGACTTGCTTAACTTTTTGGATGGGCTGAAGACAAGATGTAAGCAGAGAGAATCATTGTCTTCACAATAAACTACAAAGAAATTTTAATGCAACTTTTGTGGATTTTCCATATATATCTTTACTGGATCGCAGTGTTTATATTGGTCTAATCCTTACTTTTCGATTTGCATATTTATGCCCATTGTGTTAGTTCATGTCCTAGCCCTTTCGAACAACAATATGTATAATATTTAAACCCTAACTTATTCATCAAGAAAGCTTAATTGGATTGGCTTGGTTATAATTAAGGAAAGAATTGGGTTGGGCAAAGGATTGTATAACAAAGCCTTGTTTAGTTTATAAACTTTAAAAACAAAACAATAATACCCGGCACTAGGTGCAAGTAAATAACAAATCCAGCGTTTAAAAAAAAAGAACAAGTTTGAATTTTAGATGAAGCTAAAATGCATCTTTGAAGTTGCTAACGAGTTTGTTTTAGTTTCTTTGACATTGCTTCTTCGTGTATCACTGATCAATTTGTGTTCATTCTGCATCAAGAAACGTCATCTTTGTACGTCCCCAAAACCGATTAAGCAACCACACAGAATCTGCTTCAACAGAATACCCATCTTGGTTCCGATTCCAGCCGAAGTAGGCATGAGTTCTGTTTTTAATCTCCAGTAACCCGTGCCCAAAACTAGCTTCTCGAAAAGCGGAGTAGCTTGGTGTTGGTGTTCCTCCTAGTGGGGAAACCAATTTGGGTTTGGTTTAAGGAAAAACCAAACTTGAGCCTATTATAGTCCATGAGATTGTTATTGGGCTTAAGGAGGTTATAAGAGGCTATATAAACTAGTCATAACCTAATTTTGGAGTAGAGATAAATTTTGAGAAGAGAAGCAATTTTCGCAGGAGAAAAACAGTTTTGTCAGGGTTTATTCAAGAGAACGTTTGGAGGCTTAAACGTGCTCCGATTTGGTTGAAATTTTGGGGTTAGCTTCGTGACTCAGTGGTCTTGATATTCAACGGTGGAGATTCTATTTCAACGGTTGGTTCGTCGCAGATCTGGGTTTTAACGTGGCTGTTCGCATCTGTTGCGAGTGCAGATTTCAGGTTGTGTTGTCTTGAGTGTTTGAGAAATCCGACGGTGAGTTCTTCTCCGATTGAGCTGAAATTTTGTAGAGGTGTTCTTGACTCGTTTATCTAGGATTTGTACGGTGGAGATCTTATTTGGTGACCGGAATCTTAGTGAACTTAGGGTCGTTAGGGACTGCCTTATTTTAAGCTCTTGTATTGTTCTCTTGTGGTGTTTCTTGTGTTGGAGATTGCTCTTTGTAGCCTTAGTCTCTAGAGGACGTGGTTGTAACTCAATTCATTGATATAGTGGATTTTTGAGTGGACTACGGTCCCGTGGTTTTTACTTCTCACATTGAGAAGGTTTTCCACGTAAAATAACTTGTGTCTCATTTACTTTACTGCTTTGAGTTGTTGCTGCCAAATTATATTTTTCTCACAGGTTCACATAAGTGTGGGGAACTTTATTCCGCTGCGCCATTGGTGCTTGTTTTCCCCAACAGAGTGGTATCAGAGCTTTGTGGTTTGATAACTTTGGTTATTGGTTATCTTCTTTTGTGAGCGATGGAAAATATGGGCAGGATGATCAACTTGGATGGTTCTAATTATCATGTATGGAAAGGCAAGATGGAAGATTTGCTTTATGTGAAAGAACTCCATGGTCCAGTTTTTGACACAGCAAAACCTGAGGATAAAACTGAAGATCAGTGGAAATTGCTACATCGCCAAGTGTGTGGTTTGATAAGGCAATGGGTAGATGATAATGTGAGGAGTCATAATGAAAATGAGACTCATGCTCGTTCTTTGTGGTTGAAGCTGGAGCAACTGTTTGCTCGGAAGACCGGGAATAATAAGATGTACATGATCAAGAAGTTGATTGAGCTGAAGTACCAGGAGGGAACTCCGATGGCAGATCACTTGAATGCGTTTCAGGGATTGCTCAATAAATTATCTGACATGGGAATCAAGTTTGAATATGAGATTCACGGTTTGTGGCTTCTTGGTACATTACCAGATTCTTGGGAGGTGTTTACAATGTCTCTTTGTAACTCCGCGTCGAATGGTGTTATTTCGATGGACTTAGTGAAAAACAGTGTCTTGAATGAGGAAGTAAGGAGGAAGTCTAGTCCTAGTTCCTCGCGTTCAGATTTAATGGTTTCTGAGTCGAGGGGGAGGAGTTCATTTAGAGAGCCCAAGAATAACAAGAACAGGAGCAGGAGCAAATCTAACAAATTTGCTAATTTGGAGTGTCACTATTGTCATAAGAAAGGGCACTTGAAGAAGGATTGCTGGAAGTTGAAAAAGGACAGCAAACTTGGAAACAAGCAAGAAGATAATGAAGATCGGTTGACTGTTACCGATGATCAGTTTCTTATTCTTCTTGAGAGTGATGCCATTAATGTTGCATGCCAGGACACTAGTTGGGTTGTTGACAGTGGAGCTACTACTCATGCTACATCACAGCGGGATTTGTTCACTACCTATACTCCAGGTAGTTATGGTTCTGTGAAGATGGGTAATGATGTTATAGCTAAGGATGCTGGCATTGGTGATATTTGCTTGGAGACTAGTACTGGTACTAGACTTTTGCTTAAGGGAGTTAAGCATGTCCCTGATATTCGGTTGAATTTGATTTCTACCGGAAAACTTGATAATGAGGGTTTTTATAGTTTATTTGGAGGAGGTAAATGGAAACTCACAAGGGGTTCCATGGTGATGGCTCGAGGTGATAAGCATTCATCTTTCTATTGGATGCAGGCTAAGGTCTCCAAAGACATTGTTAATGCTGTGGAGAATGATGATGCCATAGAATTGTGGCATAAGAGACTCAGTCATATGAGTGAGAAAGGATTGTCTGTGTTGTCAAAGAAGGAGGCTATTCCAAGTATCTCCGGTTTACACTTACAGAAGTGTGGGCATTGTTTTGCAGGGAAACAACACAGAGTCTCTTTCAGGTCCTCTAGTCCTTCCAGGAAACCCGAGATACTTGATCTGGTGCATTCAGATGTATGTGGTCCATTGAAGACAAAATCTCTTGGTGGTGCATCATATTTTGTCACATTCATTGATGATCATTCTAGGAAGTTGTGGGTTTATACTATGAAGACTAAAGATCAGGTTTTGGGATATTTCAAGCACTTTGTGGCATTGGTTGAGAGACAGACGGGGAAGAAGTTGAAGTGTATTCGTAGTGATAATGGTGGAGAGTATTCTGGACCATTTGATGCTTATTGCAGGGAACATGGTATTAGGCATCAGAAGACGCCACCCAAGACTCCACAATTGAATGGGTTGGCTGAGAGGATGAATAGGACTATTGTCGAGAGGATTAGATGTTTGATTTCAGAGTCAGGCTTGGCGCAGACTTTCTGGGGTGAGGCTTTAAGCTCAGTTGTTCATGTGTTGAATTTGTCACCAAGTGCTCCATTGGAGGGTGATATTCCAGAGAGAGTTTGGACTGGTAAGGATGTTTTTTATGGTCATTTGAGGGTCTTTGGGTGTAAGGCATTTGTGCACATTCCCAAAGATGAGAGGTCAAAGCTTGAGATGAAATCGCGACAATGTGTGTTCATTGGTTATGGTCAGGAAGAGTTTGGGTACAGATTTTATGATCCCGTCACGAAGAAGCTCATTAGGAGCAGAGATGTTGTGTTCATGGAAGATCAGACGATTAAGGACATTGACAAGTCCGGAAAACCAGCTCAAAGGTATGAGAGTCTGATTGATTCAGAGGTTGTTCCTTCTACATCGGTCCACGTTCAGGTTGAGAGTGAGGTTCATGTTGATACACCTAGTGCAGATGCTCCCGCACATGATGAGAGTATTGGTGATCATGGTGACGATCATGGTGAGACACCAACTACTGAGAACCCGCCTATTGTTAAAAGATCTCATAGAGGTCTTATACCGTCGACAAGGTATGATCCTAGTGAGTATGTGTTACTTACTGATGGGGGAGAGCCTGAAAGCTTTGGTGAAGCTTTGGAGTGTGAACAGAAGGATAAATGGGTGAATGCCATGGGAGATGAGATGGAGTCATTTGATGAGAATGACACATTTGAGCTGGTGAAGTTGCCTAAAGGTAAAAAGGCGTTGCTTAATAAGTGGGTGTATAGGATTAAGCATGAAGAGAACAGTTTGCTACCTCGATACAAGGCTAGATTGGTTGTGAAAGGATTCAGCCAAAAGAAGGGAATTGATTATGATGAAATCTTTTCTCCTATTGTGAAGATGTCATCCATTCGGGTTGTACTTGGATTAGCAGCGAGTCTTGATCTAGAGGTTGAGCAGATGGATGTAAAGACGGCTTTCCTTCATGGTGATTTGGAGGAAGAGATTTACATGGTACAACCGGAAGGCTTTGAGAAAAAGAGTAAAGAGGATTTAGTTTGCCGCTTGAAGAAAAGCCTTTATGGATTGAAGCAGGCACCAAGGCAGTGGTACATGAAGTTTAAGTCAGTTATGGGGGAGCATGGTTACAAAGAGACTACTTCAGATCATTGTGTATTTGTGCAGGTGTTTGGTGATGATGATTTTATCATCTTGTTACTGTATGTTGACGATATGTTGATTGTGGGCAAAAGCATAGGCAGAATTCAAGAATTGAAGAAGCAGCTTAGCAAGTCTTTTGCCATGAAAGATTTGGGTCCAGCGAAACAAATTCTTGGTATAAGAATTAATAGAGATAGAGGTGAGAGGTTGATTCACTTGTCTCAGGAGAAGTATATTGAGAAGGTACTTCATAGGTTTCACATGGACAAGTCTAAAGGTGTAAGCACTCCTCTTGCTACACACTTTAGATTAAGCAGTCAACAGAGTCCGAGTACATATTCAGAGAAGGAAGATATGGCAAAGGTTCCATATGCTTCTGCAGTTGGTAGCTTGATGTATGCTATGGTTTGTACAAGACCTGATATAGCTTTTGCAGTTGGTGCAGTTAGTCGTTTTCTTTCTAATCCAGGAAGAGAACACTGGAATGCAGTGAAGTGGATTTTAAGATATCTCAGAGGGACTTCTAGTTTGAAGATTACATTTGGACGTGACAAGCCTTTGCTTGTTAGTTATACAGATGCTGATATGTCTGGGGATATTGATTCTAGTAAGTCTACTTCGGGTTACTTGGTAACATTTGCAGGGGGAGCTGTAGCGTGGCAGTCAAGGTTACAACAATGTGTTGCACTTTCTACCACTGAAGCTGAGTTCATAGCCGCAACGGAAGCTTGTAAGGAGTTGTTGTGGATGAAGAATTTTCTTGAGGATATTGGTTTCAAGCAAGATAAGTATGAGTTGCTTTGTGATAATCAAAGCGCAATTCATCTCGGAAAGAACTCTACATTTCATTCGCGTTCTAAGCACATTGCTAGAAGGTATCATTGGATACGTGATGTGGTGGCTTCTAAGGAAGTAGAACTTTCAAAAGTTCATACGGATGATAATGGAGCTGATATGATGACAAAGTCATTGCCGAGAGGGAAGCTTGGAGTTTGTCGAGAGATAGCCGGAATGGCTGTTTCCTCCACCTAGTCGGAGGGGGAGTTTGTTGGTGTTCCTCCTAGTGGGGAAACCAATTTGGGTTTGGTTTAAGGAAAAACCAAACTTGGGCCTATTATAGTCCATGAGATTGTTATTGGGCTTAAGGAGGTTATAAGAGGCTATATAAACTAGTCATAACCTAATTTTGGAGTAGAGAGAAATTTTGAGAAGAGAAGCAATTTTCGCAGGAGAAAAACAGTTTTGTCAGGGTTTATTAAAGAGAACGTTTGGAGGCTTAAACGTGCTCCGATTTGGTTGAAATTTTGGGGTTAGCTTCGTGACTCAGTGGTCTTGATATTCAACGGTGGAGATTCTATTTCAACGGTTGGTTCGTCGCAGATCTGGGTTTTAACGTGGCTGTTCGCATCTGTTGCGAATGCAGATTTCAGGTTGTGTTATCTTGAGTGTTTGAGAAATCCGACGGTGAGTTCTTCTCCGATTGAGCTGAAATTTTGTAGAGGTGTTCTTGACTCGTTTATCTAGGATTTTTACGGTGGAGATCTTATTTGGTGACCGGAATCTTAGTGAACTTAGGGTCGTTAGGGACTGCCTTATTTTAAGCTCTTGTATTGTTCTCTTGTGGTGTTTCTTGTGTTGGAGATTGCTCTTTGTAGCCTTAGTCTCTAGAGGACGTGGTTGTAACTCAATTCATTGATATAGTGGATTTTTGAGTGGACTACGGTCCCGTGGTTTTTACTTCTCACATTGAGAAGGTTTTCCACGTAAAATAACTTGTATCTCATTTACTTTACTGCTTTGAGTTGTTGCTGCCAAATTATATTTTTCTCACAGGTTCACATAAGTGTGGGGAACTTTATTCCGCTGCGCCATTGGTGCTTGTTTTCCCCAACACTTGGTTGTGGTTGCATCATGCTACAAATATAGCAAAAGGCAGTCGTTAGAAAAAAAACCAGAGAAAGAGTTTGCAGAAATATGGTCAACTTACTCAGTTTCCAAGCCTTCAGAATTTCCTCCATCGCCAATTGTTATGTATACAGGAGCGGACTCATCTGATATAGGCTCACACAATCCATTGACAAGGTTGTAAGCAATGTTAGAAACACGTTCCTGCATCATGACTTTAGAATCACTTGGGAGAAGGGGTAGATTATATCAATATTATTTGGGATGATGACTAAATATAATTTTACCGATCTCTCATAGGCATGAACATGACCTGTAAACACAACATCAACCTTGTATTTGACAAACCACTGCTCATATATGACTCTCATTGTTTCACCTTCCATGTAATGATGCACATAGCTATGGTAAAACGGGCAATGTACTAAGACTATAAGCCATGGCGTCTCTGTTCGATTTACCCTTGGAAACTCCTTTTTCAACCATTTGTGTTGAGGAGTGTAAACCCCTAAACAATCAGATACAAAGTTAAGCAACAAACAAAGAACAAATAAAGAACCACTAAATTGCTCTTTTTCTTACCATAAGATGAGTAACAAGACATAACAATAATATAAGCCGAAGCCCTCTTGATGGAATACCACAATGGAGATATACTTCCTGACGCATTATACGGCGTCTAATACCGATTCATATAAGGCTTGAATGGTTCTATTTCACCCTGCAAAACAAAATCTCTTCAAGTTAAAAAATTACCAAGAAGTAAAGTTTCCATTTCAAGAAACAAAAAATATTCAAAGAATTACAATGTCAGGAACATAGTCGATTTCATGGTTGCCTGCAGTCCATATCCAAGGTTGATAAGCAGTGCTTCTTTCAACAAATCTTCCCCAAGTATCCCATCGGTTGTTGTCGTGGAACGGGTGGCGATCTGCGTAGGACAAGTCTCCTACGAACAGAACCGCCTGCCCTTTTCTGGGATTCATCTCATAATGACTTAATGTTCTGTTTGAATCATAAGTTTGTCCAAGGTCACCTGAAACGTATTAGGAATTCCACATGAAATCTAATATATCACTGGCAAATAGATAATGAATTAAAGACGATCCTACGACGGACAATTCAATCTAGACGATTAAAAAAAGTAACAATTCAAAGATATAAGTTAATACCAATTAATCCAAAGGTGTAAAGAACGTCAGGGCCTGGTTTAGGAGGAGTAAAGAACCAAAACCTCCTCCGCCACTTACCACTCCCAATTTCGTAGTAGTACTTCATATCAAACTGAAACACCATAGAGACAAATAATTATTGGTTTATTTCTTGGGGAATTGCAAAAATGCCACAAACCAAAGTGAGTGAGAACTCTCACTAATTTTTTTTTAAAAAAAATTTGTATGATTTATAGAAAATGAACTATGTCGATTTTAATTCAAAGTAGTGAATTCAAATAAAATAGCAAAGTGTATCTAGTTCCAATCAACATTTTGATCTTCTTACCAAACCACTACATCCTAGTCCGAAGATGTTATTTGTTTGTGTATTTTAGCTGACTTGTAAATTTTATTGTAAATTTTAGATGTCATTTGTTTGTGTATTTTAGCTAATAAACCCCCTAAAAGACTAGTAATTGTATATATACAAATCGTATTTAAAAAGCCTTACTTTCAAATCATCGATGATGCAGTGGTGGATGTAACCAGACGTGTAATTGTAGAACCGGCAAGTGTTAACGGTTGCTTCAGCTTGACTTTTCGGTTTCCCATTCTCATACCAATAGCGAACAGTGTTAGAACCGGGCTTAACCGGAGTAACCCATGAAATGATTACTCCATTACCTTCATAGTTACCTTGCGTTAGATGAACCTTCATTAGAAAG
Organism: Arabis alpina; assembly: GCA_900128785.1. Taxonomy (NCBI): domain Eukaryota; kingdom Viridiplantae; phylum Streptophyta; class Magnoliopsida; order Brassicales; family Brassicaceae; genus Arabis; species Arabis alpina. Next base: position 25,170,920 of record LT669793.1, read on the forward strand.
GAAAAAAAAGACTGATGAGACCAGACAAGATTTGTAGTAGTATTCAAAAGAAACAGCTGCAATTTTAAAGAACCTGTTGAGGAGTATTAGGACCCGAAGGAACTGTAAATACATCACTGTCTAATGGCATGTCATTTGGTAAACCAGCTCCTCTAAGATATCCACTGGTAGTTCCCCCATCGCATAACTCAGCAAGAACACCAAGCAGGAAGAATATGAAAGAAATACGCATGATTGTGAGGTCAGATCTTGAACTCTTTTTTTTTTCTTTTTTGTCAACAGATCTTGAACTTATCTTTAGTTTGGTTCTTGAATCCAAGAAGCAGACCGAGCTTTATATTTTTCACATAGACATGATAAAGCATGGTTTGTTTGTTTGATTGTTTATTTTAACTCCTTTTGTCAACTTTCGTTTATTACTTGAATATGGCCTCGCCATAAACGGACTTCTTTTAATAGCTAGATCTTTGACAACTAGTTTATTTTTGTTCTTATTGTTTTTGGTAGAACAATCAGTTTTTGTAAATACAAATTTTCAAAAACAATGCAAAACAAATCTCTTTCATATAAATCCAAGATCAGCCTTGTTTTTTAAAACTACAAAACAAATCTCTTACATATAAAAAACTAGATAATGTTCCCCCGATGTACGAGATTTTTAGGTTATATATGATTTCCAAACGTGATTGATTTGTAATTTTTAAATTTTTTAATTATTACCCTTTCGAGAAAATATGGAGCTATTTTGATTTAGGACCTGACTTGTTTAAAGTCAGCAGGTGCAGATGCGGTTACGGGAGTTTGCAGAAGCGGACAATCATCGCTTGTGATCGATCACTGAGTTAAATCGTTGATGCGGTAAAAATCAGTGGTCTTGTGTCCGATTGATCGCCCCTGGTGTTCGGTCGATCACATGTGAATATTTTAAACCGCTTCTATCTTGTATCTCACTCATATAGATTTCAATAGATTACACGTATTAAACTACGATTGAATATTCATTTTGAAGCTGAGATACTCTTCCATCTCGTGGTAAAATATAGGCTCGATCCAACGGTGGAGATGTCTTCATGAAGCGAAACATCTTACATACAAAATATGTTTTTCCTTGAAATACCTTGATTTCTCTCATTTTAGGTACAAAATGTTCTAATTCCCTGTAATGAAAAAAAAAAAAAAAACCCACAAAAGCATTAAAAATAGCTTTTTTTAATTCTTTTTTATTTTTGGTCAAGGGCATTAAAAATAGCTTTTTTAATTCTTTTTTAATTCTTTTTTTAATTTTTTTTTCTTTTTCATATATCACATCTCCCACACTTAAACTTTTGTTTGTTCTCAAACAAACAACATGAAAAACATAAAAAGATATTTGAAAATCATGGGAACTCACATATCGTTGGGATCATAGCTTTGAATCATCGACTTGTAATCCACGTACAAACAAAGTTCCTCCAAGACATCTTCATCATATTCCATCAGGACTATCGCAAGTCTTGTCCATTAAACCTCAGCCTTCAAAAACCTTAACTTTTCATATGTCAACTTCCTATATTGATTAAACTGATGGTGAAATTTCTCTTTAAAAAACATCATTCAAAGTAGACGGCAATAGGAATTAAGGGCTCTTTAGTGATGGAATTAAAGTGTTTAAGGTTACCATACGCTCCGGAGGATGCAAATGCAAAATTGTAAGAGAACGGACTTGTTGATGACCATAATTTTCCAATCACCAAATGCTGAATTCTCTAGACTTCGATTTTTCTCTGGATATCCATATGCTTAAGAGTTTATTTGTAGAAGAGGTCTACCAAACTCCCCGTTTCTATTCGCATGCGGCTGACCCCACAGTCCGCGATTATAAGCTTGATGACCAATGGATCATTCTGAGACCGAACGAGACCTTTCTTGTCATATTCGTTGAAGGTTACAAAGAAATCCTTGTATGGGAGTAGCGAGGTATCTTCGGTTTTGGTCATCTTAATTGGATTCTAGTGAGTGTTTGGTTGCAAAAGAAAACCTTAGTCTCCTCAGATCCAATAGGTAAATCTGGATTTTCTATTTTCCGAGTTGATTTTTTTTTTCCGTAACATGTTAGGTCATTAGGATGTCGTGTGCTTGGACCGAGTTCATCTTCTGAGCAAACTCGCTTGATGGGCCTAATCCTAGTACTCTCCCAATGAATCTCTGAATTGATATGAATTTGGGTCGGATCAATGAGGATACAAACCTGGTACCATTACTGTTTTATGCTACTTCTCTACTATGAGCCATACCAATCAAGACCTTAGTCGGAGTTGGTCGTAAACAATAGCCATGCGATCAGATTTTGGGCTTTGAAGAGTCTGATTTAGTGGACATGGACCACCCGATGGAGCTTTTTGGGATTTCTTATACCGTTAGTTCAGGGTTGTCATTTGGTTCTTTGGTTTGGTTTTGTTTGAATTTTTCAGTTTTTGATTTTTTTTCGGTTTCTTAAAGTAGACCTCATTATGTTCGGTTCAACTTATTTGGGTTGTAGTTTTGTAAAAAGTAGATGTCATTCGGCGTATATTTTTCCTATAAATTTAAAAATATTTGGTATATTTAAATAAAAGTTTCTATAAATTTAATTAAAATTATCAGTATTTCAAATAAATCCCGGTTATTTCAGTTCGGTTCGGGATGAGTATTCGGTTTATAAATTTATATTTCACGTTATAACCGAGATTTATTAGGGCTCCTCGGGGAATTTTACCCACCGCTAGATTTTTCGTTGAAGATATTCATATGCGGGTTGAATCTGTAATCACAGAGACAAGAGAAAGAGGGAAACTTAACTTATCTGCGTTACTTGATGTTGGAACGGTTTTTTTTAATATAAGCCTTATTGAAAATATGTTGAGTAGTGAAGAGAAATAGATATTAAGCATGTGGGCTAAATAAGAAATTGAAGTAAATAAAAAAGATGTGTATAAATTTGACCCACATCTCTTATGTGTAAATATTCTTCTAGTATATAATAGAGGAAGCTCATGTTATAGTTTAAAACATGGAGCTTGGATGGAGATAAAACTCACGTGAGCCAAACCGGACTGAACCGAATCTAACCGAGAATGGGCGTGGGCGTGGTCGTGGTCTTTATTTCTCATTCTACACAGTCAGAAACGAAAATCAAAAAGAAAAGCTCTCCAGCAATCTCTCTCAAAAGTAAATTTGTGTCTTGAGAGTATCGTAGGTGTTCAGTTCGTCAGAACCATGATTTGAGTGGTTGCAAATACGATTGATTTGTGGTTGTATTCTGGGATCCTTGAATCAGTCATCTCGTCACACTACGGGTGATTCAAAGGGTTAAGGAAAGAGATTCGTCTCGCTTCCGTAACTCTCTTCTTCCCTTAAACGTCTTTCTTATCGCAGTTTATTACTGATTCGTAGTATTCCATAATTTTGGTCCTACACTTGAAACAATGACGAATTTGTCCACTCTTCCAAGGGATATGGCAGAGGAGATCCTCTCCAGGATTCTGATTACATCTCATAGGAGAGTTAAATCAACTTGCAAAAATTGGAATAGTTTATTTAAAGATGTGAGCTTTCAAAAGAAGCACCTTGATGGTCAAGCAAAGGTAGCAGCAAGGGAAAAGGAGTTGTTTCTTGTGGTCACGGTGATATAATTTAGGGTTTGTTTGAGGAGTGTCAATCTTCACAAGAACGTTGAATCTTCATCATATCGTATAAACTACCAAGCTAAAGTTATTAGCCTCAAGGATTCAGATCAAATCGACGTATGGGACATCTTTCACTGCTACGGTTTATTGTTATGCATTATACAAGACAAAACTAGACTCGTCGTTTGGAATCCGTATACAGGGCAAACCCGATGGACAAATGTGCCCATTGATAATTTTCAAACAGTGCAACTGTATAAGTATGCGCTCGGATACGAGAAGAGCAGCAAATCTTGTGTGAATCTATTGGCTTCTGGTTTAATCCAAACCGGGTCAATCTCATACCAAACCAGATCAGTTAATATTGGGTTGATTTTGGGCTTCTACAGGTTTATCAGAATACAACAAGGAAGATAATGTTTTGGGCCAAGGTGCACTAAAGCCCATTACGTTGAGTTGAAGAAACGTGGGGTTAACACCAAATTAGGTTTCTTCTATATAAGCTTATTGTTATAGCTTATTCCTTGTATCGCTTCTTTAACCTAGAAAGAGAGCTAAACCTGTAGAGAGGAAGAGAGATTGATTAGTGCTTGTAAATACCTTTTCGATCTAGTGAAGTTGAGAGGCAATAGTTCCTCTCCCCAGACGTACCGAAAGGGAACTGGGCAAACAAATTGCTTGTGTCTTATTTACTTGTTTTGCTTAAAGATCAAACGATATCCCTCACAATTGGTATCAAGAGCTACTGGAGCAAACAAGTAACACAAGCAATTCTCTCAGAAAGACAGGAAGATCAAAGAGCAGAATTCTACAGAAAGATAACAAGGAAAAAGGTATCGATACTTATCTGTTCTGGTTGTTGGAATTCTGGTTTCTCTTTGATATTTGGATAGTTCTCTAGACTAGTTAGACATGGAACCTACTTCAGGCAGATTTGAGGTAGAGAAATTTGACGGCAAAGGTGACTTTGGCCTATGGAAATTTAAGGTGCTGTGTCAACTCGAAATTCTAGGGTTAGCTTCAGTTTTGGAAGATCAGGCTGAATCTTCTACAGTGGTTCCTTTGAAAAAGGATGGTGAAGCTGTAACAGACCCTAAAGCTGCAGCAGACCCAAAGGCTGCAGCAGATGCAAAGACTAAGGCAGATCAGAAGAAGGAAGAAAAGGAGAAGCGAGTTAAAAACCTGATTTGTATGAGTCTTGGTGATCTGATTCTAAGGAAGGTAATGAAGGAACCTACGGCTTTAGGGGTTTGGAGAGCTCTTGAACGTGACTACCAGACAAAGACTCTACCAAACAGGATTTACCTGAAGCAAAGGTTCGCTGGATTCAGAATGGAGGAACAAAAGAGTATTGAGGAGAACCTGAATGTATTCCTCAAGTTGATTGCTGATCTTGAGAGCCTAAACATCATCGTCTCTGATGAAGATCAAGCAATCCAGATTCTGACCAGCCTGCCACAAAAGTATGAAGCATTAGTACATACTCTTAAGTATGGAAGTGGTAAAGACACGTTAACTGTGAGTGAAGTTATTACTTCAGCTTATGCTAAGGAAGTTGAACTCAAAGAAACTGGTTTATTGAATAAACAAAGATCAAGTTCAGAAGGTTTATTCGTTGGTCCTAGAGGAAGATCAGAGAAGAGAGGACCTAGAAATCAGTGGAAAGGGAGATCAAAAAGCAGAGGTAGATCGCAAGTTAAGGTGAAGACCAAAGGCTGCTTCGTATGTGGTAAAGAGGGACACTGGAAACGGGAGTGTCCGGACAGAGGCTACAAGAAACCTGATAACTCGGCTAATATAGTTACAGAGGTTAAGGAGCCTTTGATTCTTGCTGTAAAGGAGACAGCGGAGGTTACAGATGGAGTGGCTCTCATGGGAAGCCTATATGGCGCAAAGGATGATTGGATTTTGGATTCTGGATGCACCTTTCACATGACTCCTAACAAAGATGTATTGTTTGAGTTAGAGGAATGTGAAGGAGGTAGAGTGTTGATGGGAAATAACACTCATTGTGATGTTAAAGGCATGGGAAAAACCAGAATAATTAATCCAGATGGTTCTACGGTGATTCTCACACAAGTAAGATACATTCCTACAATGGGAAGAAATCTGATTTCCTATGGTTGTTTGGACAGAGCTGGTTGTCGCTATGAAGGAGAAGACGGTAGGATACAGTTTTACAAAGATAAGCAAAAGGTGTTTGCTGGAATCTTGAGAGACGGGCTGTATCACTTAGAAGGAGTTGTTACTAAAGATGAGGCTTTGGTAACAAAGGCTGCAGCAGATATGACGAGCATATGGCACTCAAGGCTGGGACATATGAGTGTTAAATGCATGGACGTACTAGTGAAGGAGGGATATCTAACAAGCAAGGAAGTTAAGGTGCTTAAGTTCTGTGAAAACTGTGTGTTAGGAAAAGCACACAAGCTAAGTTATCAAAGATCTAAGCATACAACTAAGGAGGTCCTTGAGTACGTACATTCTGATTTATGGGGTTCTCCATCAGTCACGAAGAGTCTATCTAATTGCCAATACTTCATAACCTTCATAGATGATTTCTCAAGGAAGGTATGGATCTATTTTCTGAAAACTAAGGGAGAAGCCTTTGAGAAATTCAGAGAATGGAAGGTTAGTGTTGAGAACCAAACAGAGAAGAAGATCAAATGTTTGAGGACAGATAACGGGCTGGAATTCTGTAACAATCAGTTTGATTCACTGTGCAAGTCATCGGGTATTAAGAGACACAAAACTTGCACTTATACTCCACAACAAAATGGAGTATCAGAACGGATGAATAGGACGATTATGGACAAGGTTAGATGCATGTTGTCAGAGAGTGGTTTAGAGGAGAAGTTCTGGGCTGAAGCTGCTTCAACCGCAGTTCACTTGATTAATAGATCTCCAAATTCGTCTATTGGATTCAAGTTACCAGAAGAAATTTGGAGCAAGTCTAAACCAGATTTGGGACAGCTAAGAAGCTTCGGTTGTTCTGCATATGTCCATGTTTCTCAAGGAAAGACTAGTCCAAGATCTGTTAAAGGTGTGTTTATAGGTTATCCTCAAGGCACAAAGGGTTACAGAATATGGATTGAAAAGGATGAGAAGCTTGAAACAGAAGATAGGATTGTCATCAGTAGAGATGTAATCTTCAATGAATCAGAGATGTATAAGGATACATTAAAGCTAGCGAAGATAGAGAGTTCAGATCAGAATGAAAAGGGAAGGTTAGTGAAGGTAACCAAAAAGAAAGTTTCATTTGATCCGAATCTGATTCAGGGTCCTTCAAGCAGTGCAAAAAGTCCAGAAAAATCAGTTCAAGGTGGAGCTGATCCAGTTCAAGGTGGAGTAGTTTCAGAACCAGCTTCAGCAGAAATTGAACCAACTGCTACAGAGACTGACTCAGGGAATAATTCAGGAGGTGAAGATGGTAATGATGAGGATAATTACCAAAGAAATCTGGGTAACAAGCGGGCCAGAGATCAAAACAAAAGGCAAGTTAAGTTTCCTTCCAAGTATGATGACTATGATGTTACAGCTTTTGCACTAGTTAGTGCAGCTGAGATTATGCTAGATGAACCAAAGTCTTGGTCTGAAGCAGTAAGAAGCAAAGATTGGAAGAAATGGAACTTAGCTGCGGGAGATGAAATGGATTCCTTACACAGGAGTGAGACATGGGATTTAGTGAAAAGACCAGAGAAGCAGAAGGTTATAGGCTGCAAATGGGTCTTTAAATGGAAATCTGGAATTCCAGGAGTTGAGGAACCAAGGTACAAAGCAAGGCTAGTAGCACAGGGTTTCTCACAGGTTGAAGGAGTTGACTACACGGAAGTCTTTGCTCCCGTGGTCAAGCATGTCTCTATCAGACTTATGCTTTCACTAGTGGTTAACCAAGACTATGAGTTGGAGCAGCTAGATGTAAAAACGGCATTCTTGAATGGCTCGTTAGATGAGGAGATTTACATGGCTCAACCAGAGGGATTTGTGGTGAAAGGGAAAGAGGATATGGTGTGTAAGTTGAAGAAGTCCTTGTATGGACTAAAACAATCTCCAAGGCAATGGAACAAGAGGTTTGATAGCTTTATGAAGGATCAAGGATATAGAAGAAGCTTATTTGATCCATGTGTTTACATTTTCGGATCTGATCCACATAGCTCAGTTTACCTCCTGCTATATGTGGACGATATACTTATAGCATCAAAGAATTCAGCTGGGATTCTTAAGCTAAAAGAAGGTTTGATGAAGGAATTCGAAATGAAAGACCTAGGACCTGCAACTAGGATTCTTGGAATGGATATTTCAAGAGACAGAGAAAAAGGAATTCTAAAGCTATCACAAGAAAAATACATTGAGCAGGTACTATCAACTTTTAATATGAGTGAATCTAAACCAGTAACTACACCATTGGTTCCACAGTTCAAGCTAAGAAGTCTATCAGAAGAAGAGCTACGAACAGAGAGAACTTTGATGAGTGAAGTACCTTATGCTAGTGCAGTAGGGTCGCTGATGTATGCCATGGTAGGTTCCAGACCTGACTTGGCACATGCTGTTGGTGTGGTGAGCAGATTCATGGGAAACCCTGGAAGACAACATTGGGAAGCTGTCAAGTGGATATTAAGATACTTAAGAGGAACATCAGATTTGTGTCTTACATTCACTAAGGGTTCAAGTTTTAAAGTTGAAGGATTTTCAGATGCTGATTATGCCGCTGATCTAGACAGAAGAAGATCAGTGACAGGTTATGTATTTCAGGTTGGAGGAAATACGGTTAGTTGGAGATCAGGACTACAACACATAGTGGCTTTATCTACTACAGAATCAGAATATATGGCTTTGACAGAAGCATTCAAAGAAGCACTATGGTTGAAGAGAATGGTTACAGATTTGGGTTTTAATCAAGATGATGTGAAGGTATTCTCAGACTCTCAAAGTGCTATTCACTTAGCTAAGAATGGAGGATTCCATGAGAGGACTAAGCACATTGATAACAGGTTATATTTCATTAGAGATGTAATCGAGGATGGTGATGTTGCTCTACACAAGATTCACACGTCTAAAAATACAGCTGATTTCTTAACTAAGAGCTTACCAGGTAACAAGTTCCGGGAATGCCTGGAGCATCTTAAAGTCGTCTGAAGCAGATTGGAAACTGCTGCGAAGTTCTTATTGACGTTTTCAGAACCTCGCAGTAATAGAGTAGAAGAAAGGAAAGCGTCAGATCAATGTAGAATGATCAGGAAACAAAGTCAGTTTGTTTATTTTACCTTGGAAGTGTTTGGTCAGCGGTAACAGTCTCGGGATTTTGTGAGTATTGGCTGAGCAGGGAACAACATAAAGGTACTGTAAGAAACACAAGGAGTTAGTGTTCTGGAAATTCAGAAAATCAATTAAGGAGAAGAAGAGATTCTTAGTTGGAGATGTTACCTTCTCCGATGATTGTTGGTGTGAAAACAATCGTTGATGTTTTGTAAAGTGCAAAAGAACACATGAATAAGTGTTATTGAAAGGCAGAGACTTCGTATGGAGAAGAAGAGAGTTTTTTGGTTTAAAGACAATACCTTTTCCAAAGATGTTCTTTTAAAAGGACAACCATGATTTCTCTACAAGGAAGAGAAGAACAAATTGGGTTAGTGGTTTGTTCTGGTTATCTTCGAATCAACAAGAAATCTAACAAGAGAAGTGAGGTAAATAAATATGCTACTTTGGAGTTATATCAATTACCTCCAATTTCAGAAACGTTTGTTAAGCTGCAAGTCTTGTGATTCTTCGAGAAGCATGCGAACAAGAAGAAGAGTCAGCTCATGACAAGAATAAAATCAGAGACAAATATCAGATTGGGAAGAGTCACGGAAGTTGATGATCCTTGAATCGTGGTTACCTGGTTTTTGCTCGTGAGTTTTATAGCTTGATCAGACAAAGCATAACACTAGAAGAAAGTGTTGATATGTGAGAAAAGAAAGTTTGATTCTTTTGTCAAATCTGGGCAAAGAAGAAAGCTTGATTTATCACCATGAGTGATGAGATTTTCGTGTCTAGAAGATGCAGGTGAAACGACAAAGGAAACAAGATGGTTTCGAATCTCTTACTTTTCCGGTGAATCTCACCGCCGGATTTAATGGTGAAAAAAAACAATCGTCGGTGGTACTTGAGGGGAAGAAGAAAGCTTGGGTCTTTGACAAGGAAGGGAGAAGATAAAGCTTGGGCCTTGAGCTATCACCATGGTTGATAAAGGACAACACCTTCACGGTGGTTGTATGAAATTGTTGATGAAGAACATGGCTTCAACAATAATTGTGACGATTCGGGTTAGAATCATTGAGAGGAACTTGATTCTTTGGTGAAATGAAAAGAAGAATCACATATGTTATAAACTTCACAAGTACAAATGAGAATTTCGAAGAAGAAGATGAAGCTATAAAGCATCGGAACAGAGATGCAGGGGCTAAGAGTCTTACCGGAATTTTCGGAGGAAGCGACCGGCGAGGTTGTCATCGGAGCTGACGGAGAAGTCGGAGATGGACAGTCGGAGTCGCAGAAGATCGAAGAAAGGAAAAGCAAAGTAACGTGTTAGGGATTTTGACCAGAAGTCAAAGGTGGAGAATGTGAATCTATTGGCTTCTGGTTTAATCCAAACCGGGTCAATCTCATACCAAACCAGATCAGTTAATATTGGGTTGATTTTGGGCTTCTACAGGTTTATCAGAATACAACAAGGAAGATAATGTTTTGGGCCAAGGTGCACTAAAGCCCATTACGTTGAGTTGAAGAAACGTGGGGTTAACACCAAATTAGGTTTCTTCTATATAAGCTTATTGTTATAGCTTATTCCTTGTATCGCTTCTTTAACCTAGAAAGAGAGCTAAACCTGTAGAGAGGAAGAGAGATTGATTAGTGCTTGTAAATACCTTTTCGATCTAGTGAAGTTGAGAGGCAATAGTTCCTCTCCCCAGACGTACCGAAAGGGAACTGGGCAAACAAATTGCTTGTGTCTTATTTACTTGTTTTGCTTAAAGATCAAACGATATCCCTCACATCTTGCCTCCACAGTTACAAAATCTTGAGGGTTACTAAGTCTGGTTTCCCTGATGTTGTTGAGTACCAACTCTACTACCTTAACTCTGGTTCCTGGAAGGTTCTTGACGTCACTTTAAACGCAAAAATAGATACCATTTCTTGTTATCGTGGCATCTTTTTAGGCGGAAATACATACTGGATTGCTAATTTAGATGACATAGGGTGCCTACTCTGTTTTGATTTCACAAAAGAGATATTTGTGCCGCACCTCCCTCTCCCCTTTGAGTGTTCACGGGTAATTTTTTTTTTTTTATCTAGTGTTAGGGAAGAACAGCTTGCCGTGTTACTTCAGCGACAAGGTACAGTAGACATGGAAATATGGGTTACAAACAAAATTGAGCCGAACATGGTGACTTGGAGCAGCAAGTTCTTCCTAGCATTCATGAATATGGTACCACTTTCCATTAGAGATGCGAGTTTTTTAATTGACGAAGAGAATAAAGTTGCCGTGATTTTTAAGTATGTTTGCAAGCTCGCTTACATCGTTGGAGTGGATGGTTCTATGAAAGTAGCACATCTCGGAAAATATGTACACAAAAACAGTTATCCACTTGTCTACACTTATGTTCCAAGTTTAGTGCAACTTAATTAGTCTATATTACAATACCTATAATTCAGTTCTTGTCTTGTCGTGTTATTTCAACAAGATTATTAGTCAACAAATTTAAATTTGTTTCTTTTTCTTCATCATATTCGTGACTTGGTTTCACTGCCATGGGTTGCAGAAGATGAATCGTGACTTAAGCTTTCCTTCTCTGATATCGTGACCCTCTTTACAAAACGTTTGTTCCCATTTTCGTCCAACCGTAGCTTTTAAAAATGACGATGTTTATACCAATGTAGTTATGTAAATATGTGACTTTGCTTATAATTGACATATCTTGATCAACTATATCGTCGAGCCAAGTTTTTCTTTTTGGTTTCTCCGTCTCTCTTGTTATGGTGTATAGGATGTACTTGCATTATGAAATGTTGAGACACGGACAAAAATAATAGACATTCTCAACATATTCTACTCGTTCGCCTTTGCAAGTGCACGGATGTTTCTTGCGGAGAAAGCTTACTTGTTTGTACAAAAAAAGAAGAAGAAGAAGTTAGTGGTTTGTAATTTGCTTGAGAATGTGACAACAGAGTGTGAGTTTGAGGTACGTTTGGTCTCGGTCAAGAGGTTCTTCTATGATTCATACACTTGAAATTTCGGTAGAGATTAGGAAATACACACAAATAAGAATATTTTGAGAAACTCTTTCTCAACACTTTATAGAAAAAATTTAAGCATATGTTACACGTCTAGTGCTTCGGGGTTATTGTTCTAAACAGCTTGACTTGAGAAGTATGTTACTCCAAATCACTCGGAGGTTGTTCATTTTCGAGACAGAAAACGAGCCCAAGGTAGTAATTTCTTGCAGAATTGTCCGCAAGTTGCATATCAAAAAAAGTTTATAATCATCATCGACGATGTCCAAAGTGAAAGTGTATTTTGCTTGAGTATTCGAATGAAGAGATTGAAGATGAAGATTAAAGATGTATTTGTTATGTGGTACATTTTGTGTCACTCAAGAAGTACTTCATGAAGAAACTGTGGAGCAATTGACGTTGAACAAGTTGACTAAGATGGATGAACAAATACGGGAGCTGAGTGGACGAAACAAAGAATTCTAGACCGAGATTCAAATACGGGATAAATAGAGAGGTGAACAAATACGGGATCTTTGAATCGCATCACGAAGATTCATGATTATCTCTTAGAGAAAAACAAAGAGAGAATAATCTTGAAGGTGAGATTTGGGTTTCTCTAAAATAGTGCTCGTCTCCATGTGTATAAAAAGAGAGGCACAAGCATTGTATGTGCTTAGACCATAAAGCCACTTAGAAGGATGTAGACTTGCGAAGAGTCTAGCTTTGGATTTGATTGGTTCGAAAGAATTCATCTAGATAAAAATGGTAGGCATCGTAGTGATGCATACTATATTCAGTTGTAGTTGTAATCTTGTTCTAGTAGATTCATATTCAGACATAGTTGATATATCATGGTTTTTACCGGTTTTCGACCATGATATAAGTCCTTTTATCGAGTCTTTTCGTTGTATTTCGAGTCTTTTTAGTGTCTTAACAGGTTATTACACGTGAGGAGCTTATATGGTGAATACGGTGCATTTTGAAGCGTAAACAAGGTTGGAGCCGGATTTTGCAAGAAAAGAAGTTGATATGAAGCAGCCTGTCGATCGACAGCACCAAGAAGGACGATCGATCGACAGCTACATTGAAGCATGTCGATCGACATACACATAGACGATCGATCGACAGGCCAGCGCAGAAACCGACCTAAATACGTTTTAAAGAAGGAAATTCGCCAGTTAATGGGCAGAAGTTACCAATAAACCGTCATAAAAGCCCACCACGAGTTTTACCTCTATAAATAGTTTATTTTAGGTTTTGAGATCAAAAACTTAGATTTTACTTAACAAAGTTTAGAGAGAGATTCTTAGGATTTTTAGGGAGACAAGTTTACTTCATACTTTGAGATTCTTCGAACCCTATTGTAATTCTTCTTTTACTCTTTCTTTATGCATTATTATTCAGCTATGATTTGCTTTGCCTCCATGTCTGAGTAGTTTGCTTGTTAGGTTTAGGGTAGTTCGAATGGAATGATGATGAATTGTTAGGGTAAACTTACTTGTTAGGATTATCTGTTAGGTTCTTCACCTAGATTGCCTTAACTCTGATTTAGAATTGATCACTCTAAATTAGCTATCTTAGGTTGATAGATTGACACGAAAGTGTAATTGATTAGCCAGAACTAGATCTTAGGTGAGCAAAATTACTTATTCGCAAAGAAATTTGGTTTAGAGATTTTGTGAACAAATTGGACTTGAATTTAATGCTTGTTTAAATTGATTGAATTCGCAAAGAAATTTTGTTTTCTAGGGTTTAGACATAGTTAGTTTTCGCAACGACAGTTGGTTAATTATACATTAGTGTTCCAAGTTCTAGAACGGTTCTTAATTAAATCCTAATTTTGTTTAACCTGCAATTCTGATTCATCCTGAGAATTACCCAAAAGCCTATCACTTTGTTTAATTGAATTTTAAATCAACAATCTTTCTCTGTTTCGATTTGCTTTTGTCTTTATTTTATATTATTTTACTTAGCCGAATTTGAAGTCAATATTCCTATCGTTTGATTTGACTCCCAGTGATTCGACCCCTACTACGACGACCTCTTAATTTGAGAGAGTAGCTCAGGGTAAATTTGAGCATATCAAATTTTGGCGCCGTTGCTGGGGAGTCAAAATCTTCCATAGGATTTTGATTCTAGAATTCTGACTAAGTTATTTTTGTTCGTTTTTACGCGTTTTCTTTTGTTTTTGTGTTTCAGTAAGCTAAGATGGCTAATCGAGCTGTAGTAACTTTTCGGAATGCTGAAGGGGAGAATATTGATAGACATGGTAATCGGTACAACGATCTGGGGGATCCCATTGATGGAGCTGGTAATATCATTGAGTTTATGGATCCAGTTGCAGCAGAGCGTGCTGAGCTAGATCGTCAAAGGGTTGAGTTAGAGCGCCAGCGCGCTGAGATCGAGCATCTGGCTCGGGCGAATTGTAGACCTCAGGAGGCGGTAGTTAACCAACGTGCTTTGGGAGACTACTACCGTCCTGAAGAACATTACGCCAACAGGGCAGCGATTCGACCTCCTAGATTTGAGCGGAGGGATTTTGAGTTGAAGCCTGCGTACTTCTCTCTTGTGGCTCAACATCAGTTCCATGGGCACCCATCAGAGCACCCCATGGATCATCTTGAGATGTTTGAGGATCTTGCATCTAGCATCAAGGCTAACAACGTGTCTGAGGATTACATTATGTGCAAGCTGTTTCCATTTTCTCTTGCTGGAGAGGCAGCCTCTTGGCTGAAGCAGTTGGAGCCAGGCTCACTGACCACTTGGAGAGATACCAAGAGTGCCTTCCTGAGTCACTTCTATGATGAGTCACGTTCAGAGGATCTACGGGCTAAGATCCAAACATTCGTTCAGAATCTGACAGAATCTTTCAAAGCTGCGTGGGAAAGGTTCAAGGGATATCAGAGAGATTGTCCTCATCACGGGTTTACAGAGGTTCAGCTGCTGGGTATTTTCTACAGAGGAATGGATTGGAGACATCAGATGACTTTAGATGCTTCAAGTAATGGGAATTTCAAAACCAGGTTTCCAGCTGATTGCTTTGAGCTCATCAATAACGTGTCTACTAGCAATAGTACAAAGAAGATTGATGAGGAAAGGAGACGAGGAGCTGGTCAAACAAATGGAGCTGAGATTGTTGAGGAAGATGTTAATTACATCAACCAGAATGGCTACCAGAATCAGCGGTATGGGAATCAGTCAGAGAACAAGGGATACAACAATTACAATCAGAGGAACTACGGATCTTCATCGTATCAACCGATTCCCTCTAAATCTTCAGAAAGTGACGTGAAGAGGATGTTCGAACAGCTTCTTGAGGGGCAACAAACCCTAACAGTAAATCTCAATGGGAAGATTGACGGGCTTTACACCGATCTCAATGGGAAGATTGGCAGTCTCTACACTGATCTTAATGGAAAAATAGAAGCCATCAACATTCACTTGAAGAAGCTTGATACTCAGGTTGCTCAGACTGCTGAAAATGTAAAGAAACAAGAAGGTTGTCTTCCAGGGAAAACAGACATGAATCCAAAACACTTCTCCAATTCTATCACGTTGAAGAGTGAAGCACAAGCGATTCCAACTATTGGGAAGTGTGATCGGGCAGTGGTTCATGAAGAAAACCTAGATTCTAAGTTTGCAGAGGTCCTGTCGATCGACAGACCTGGCGGTTGTCGATCGACAGCTACAGAAAATTTCGGTACGAACACGATTTCAGCAGCCATGTCGATCGACACACCTGATGAGTGTCGATCGACAGCCCAGAAAAATGCAGAGATTTTCGAATGTCAGTCTGAAACCGCCATTGAACGTGTCTACAAGCCCAAGATTCCGTATCCAAGGAGTCTATACCCTTCAAGCATCAACCAAGGCAGTGACAGAGCACCTCGAGAGGAAGAGAAACAAGCTCCAACATCACTGAGGAAGCTGCCAAAGTTGTTGAATCCAGGGATGTTTGTGGTTCCTTGTTCGATCAATGGTGTAGAATTGAAGGATTCTATGCGACACAGGAGCCAATGTGAATGTTATGTGTGAGGCTGTTGCGAAGAAGCTAGGAATTTTGGAGTTATAACCTTCAAGGACTTATATCGAGCTCATAGATAGATCATTTACAATTTCTAAAGGCTTCATTCCTGACGTGTCAATTCAAATAGGAGATTGTCTTGTTCTTACGGACTTCTACATCATTGAGAGAAAAGATGATATCTGTAAACCATTGGTTCTTGGTGCACAGTTCCTTGCAACAGTGGGAGCAATGGTGGATTTTCCTAACAAGCGGATCTCCTTCTCGAACATCAACAAGGATGTTTTCTATCCTTCAGTCGTTGTCACATCAGCTTCATGTAGGAGTGTTAATGTTGGAGATACGCTGGGTTTTGAAGATGAGACGAAGAAGGTTCAAAACGTTCTCAAGTTGGCTCCTTCCACTCCACGTCATGCCATCAACATTCCAGCAAGCTCCAAATGCGAAGAGTCCCCCAAGGTGAAGCGCAGAAAGACCCCTAAAGCATTCTCCAAGTTCAGAGTTGTCATTCCTTTGGAGTTGAAGGACAAGGGAGAGATAGTTGTCCAAGAGATGCTGAATAATACTATGAAGCTCTTTCTTGGTATTGTTCCTTGCAAGTCTGGGGGAGTGCATTTCAGAGATCCACCTTCAGCCTGAACATCATCTGCAGTCAAGCTAATGACTGAAAACAAGCGCTTAGTGGGAGGCAACCCACTTGTAAGTTTCTGTACAAAAATAGTTTTTATTTTCATTTTCTACTAACTTTTGTTGCGTTTTGTTTCAGCTAAAAAAAAAAAAAAAAAAAAAAAAATCACGAGCACCTGTCGATCGACACACCCTAGGGCGATCGATCGACAGGCCCTGGGGAGAAATCGAGGTAAGTCGATAAAACGCTCGACAGCCGCTCCTCTCAAACACAAACCTCTTCTCTCAAATCTTCATAACTCTCTCAATTCTTCATAGTTTTCATTGATTTTTGGTTCTAAATTGTTCTAAATTTGTTCCTCTATCCAATTCTATCACTTATTCTCTCGATCTGCTAAGGTATGAACCCTAAATCTCTCGTTCTTGGTTTCGTTTTTAATGGAGAATTTAGGTAGAAATTGGGTTTGATTTAGACTCATACTTGGATTGGGTTGATACTAGTAGTGTTTTGGAAGCATTTGAGGTTGTTTTTGAGTATGAAATTTAGGGAATTGAAGGGTTTCAATCTTCACACGATTGTCTTATTTTTGCAGACCTGTCGATCGATCGTGGCTGTGGTTGTCGATCGACAGGCTAGTTTAGCCCTGTCGATCGACACACATAAGACCTGTCGATCGACAGGTCCGTTTTTCACCGAACAAATCCACTAATTTCAGCTTTTGTGTGTTTGTGTTTGATGAATTTGCAGATGGCTAAATGATCAAGGACCATCGGCGATAGCCCGTGGCCTAAACCAGAAGGGGAGAGGATTCGCATTGGTCGACAATGGAGAGATTGTCCAGACGTCGTTCTTGGCAGACCTGAAGTCGTTGACAGGCGGATTAAGGAGACCTGGGATGACTATGACTCCCTCTTCTACAACCAATGGTTGAGCGTGAACATACAGCCTACGCGTATCACGGATAGACATGCTTTGACGGAGTTGGGGATTTTTGATGAGGTTACGCGTTTGCTGGAACGCAGCGGTTTAGGTCGCATCACCACCACACATCACGACCTGTACCCTGACTTGGTATGTCAGTTTTTCGCCACGCTTCGGTTCTTTTTCCCCACGGACGCTGAGCATACCGGAGGCAATGGGATCCTCACCTTTTTGATCGAAGGGGTTAGATACAGGCTGAGCATTAAGGATATTTGTGATATCTACGGATTTCCATCGGAGAGGGACAACGTCATCATACCTCCTGCATTTTCAGAAATGAAAGGTTTCTGGCGTTTGTTTGGTGCAGGCGAGTTCTCCGGGAACAAAGTCTCTCATACTGACATTCGACATCCTGTTCTCCGTTACATAATTCGCCTTCTCTCCAACACCGTTTTGTATCGGAACGAGCCCGGTAAGGTTCGCCATGACGAGCTTCTGGCACTCTACTATCTCATCTCAGAGGACATTACCTGGCAGTCTTATGGTGATCTCCTCCCGGATCTCAACTAGGGAGCCGTTTTAGCTGACCGTTTGTTGGAACAGAAGAACACCCCGTTTACTCTGAAGACGGGTAACTCGTTTCGAGCGGGTAGCCTCATTACTCCTATCGTGCGGTTTTGTGGCATTGACTTGGCGCGTTACAGTTCGATTCGTATACCGTGCTATATGGACAGCAGGCACATGGTGAGTGCCACTTGGATTGGGGGGGATCAACAGTGGCTCATCCGCGATGATTCCAGGAAGCAGTTTCAGGTCCTTCTGCCGCTCCCCGAGTTGACAGATATCAGGGTTGGCACCCATGCACTTTACTTCCTACCTGATAGGCGCCAAGCTGTTATTAGTAGACGCACCACTCGACGAGTTTCTGCAAGCCGCCGGGGTTCTTCCTCAGCTTCAGCTGTCGCTGGTTCTTCTTCCTCAGCTCGCCGGTTAGCACCTCCTCCACAGGTTGACATGGATCCAGTTCAGAGATGGATCGTGACGAGCATTCAGACTCTTTGGGATGCGTTTGCTGATTTGTCCCGTTGTGGCTGTGTTCGTCCGCGTTCACCGACTCCTCCGCCTGCTAGTTCCCCAGCTCCAGATGATGACTATGCAGACATCGACGCGTTTCACGCTGATTAGATCGTCTCCGTTTACCCCGGTTTTATTTTTCTTTCTTTTTCTTTTCATTTGAGTCATTTTTCTTTTCTTTGAGTCAGTTTGTGATTTTTGGGATTTGTGAACCTTGTTGTTTGCGACTCTTTGCTGTGGTATTTGATGGTATTTTGTTTCAGTGATCTTCAGTTTTTCCTTAGATTTCTCCCACAACATCAGTCGTCAAAGCCAGTTTTTCAGAATCTCGACGAGCCTGTCGATCGACACACCTGTTGGTTGTCGATCGACAGCCCCATGAAGCCCTGTCGATCGACACACCTTATGGTGATCGATCGACAGGCCAGCAGAACAGGTCCGAATTTCATTCTTTTCACAAATTTTCTGACTTTTTCTTTTCCTTTTCACCAATCTCATATTTAATAACACTGGGGACAGTGTTGTTTAAGTCTGGGGGAGGTAGTTACTAACATTGTTTTCTATTTTGGAGTCAAAAATTTGTTTTTATTGAGTCAAAATGTAGGGAATAATGATCTTTCTTAGGAATAAAGCTTAGTTTTTGAAACTTTTAGCTGCTGCGATAAAGCCTTTGGATGGAACGAATTCGAAATCAGATGATAGTACAGGTTCCCCTCTTATCGCAATTTGCAGAACGAAGTAGATCAAACTCCAGACTAGCACACTTGATCTCCATTTCGCTATATTCTCTTTGATGATATCACGACAGTAAAACATTCAGGACTTCTTATTCTCTTTACCACTCTTTGTTGATCCTGAATGGCCAGCTCATTTTTAGTTGGTACCCAACCCCTAACCTTAACCTTTTGTTCAAGCCTCATGCGATCTCTTTTCCTTAGTTTTATGTGCAGGCATGTGTATAAACTCCGGAGAGAAAGAGGTCCGACGCAGTTTTTCATTCACAAAAATCGCACAGGAAAAGGATTTGGTAGGAGTACTTAAAAGAGAGCAGCAATGCTAAGCATTCCTTGGGACTTAATACACAACAATGGTAATTTTCGAGACTAATATCTTTGTAAAATCATTTCCCCCCTTAGAGTAAAAAAAAAAAAAAAAAATATAATAATAATAATATTTCGAAAAATAAAGGGAAAGGGAAATGATTATTTAATAAGTCTCTAGCTTCAAAAGAAAAAAAATCCCAAGGAATGAAGAAGTTGGATGTGGAAAGTGGAACATGATTATATGAAGGTGTTTGGTTCCTGATAACGTTTTGGAGGAGGGAGTGCAATGTGAATGAGAAACTGTGGGCATCAACTGGACCCGACTCTCTCTTGTGATTATGCATAATGTCTGGATCCACCAAATAAAATCCGGTAACCCTAAACACTCTTTAGCTCCACTTAAACACAAAAGCCTTTTACATCACACCTAGCCCTTTTACTTGGTTGATATCATTGGAGAGAATTCCATCATCACTTCGATCGAGTGTGCGACAGTTAGGGGAATGTGAAACTGATGGGTTTGCAGGTTAAGATTTGAGGCCCAACCTATGATGGTTAAGATTCGTGACCGCCAAAGGTACTTTGTTTACATGCAGCGAAAGAGTCAAGAAAGCGAAAGCAATGTTCCCAAAGATAAATAAGTTCTCGCGATTTTCAAACCTCGACTTCAGTTTTAGTCTCTAGTTTGCTTGAGGGCAAGCAAAAGCTAAGTCTGGGGGAGTTGATATATCATGGTTTTTACCGGTTTTCGACCATGATATAAGTCCTTTTATCGAGTCTTTTCGTTGTATTTCGAGTCTTTTTAGTGTCTTAACAGGTTATTACACGTGAGGAGCTTATATGGTGAATACGGTGCATTTTGAAGCGTAAACAAGGTTGGAGCCGGATTTTGCAAGAAAAGAAGTTGATATGAAGCAGCCTGTCGATCGACAGCACCAAGAAGGACGATCGATCGACAGCTACATTGAAGCCTGTCGATCGACATACACATAGACGATCGATCGACAGGCCAGCGCAGAAACCGACCTAAATACGTTTTAAAGAAGGAAATTCGCCAGTTAATGGGCAGAAGTTACCAATAAACCGTCATAAAAGCCCACCACGAGTTTTACCTCTATAAATAGTTTATTTTAGGTTTTGAGATCAAAAACTTAGATTTTACTTAACAAAGTTTAGAGAGAGATTCTTAGGGTTTTTAGGGAGACAAGTTTACTTCATACTTTGAGATTCTTCGAACCCTATTGTAATTCTTCTTTTACTCTTTCTTTATGCATTATTATTCAGCTATGATTTGCTTTGCCTCCATGTCTGAGTAGTTTGCTTGTTAGGTTTAGGGTAGTTCGAATGGAATGATGATGAATTGTTAGGGTAAACTCACTTGTTAGGATTATCTGTTAGGTTCTTCACCTAGATTGCCTTAACTCTGATTTAGAATTGATCACTCTAAATTAGCTATCTTAGGTTGATAGATTGACACGAAAGTGTAATTGATTAGCCAGAACTAGATCTTAGGTGAGCAAAATTACTTATTCGCAAAGAAATTTGGTTTAGAGATTTTGTGAACAAATTGGACTTGAATTTAATGCTTGTTTAAATTGATTGAATTCGCAAAGAAATTTTGTTTTCTAGGGTTTAGACATAGTTAGTTTTCGCAACGACAGTTGGTTAATTATACATTAGTGTTCCAAGTTCTAGAACGGTTCTTAATTAAATCCTAATTTTGTTTAACCTGCAATTCTGATTCATCCTGAGAATTACCCAAAAGTCTAGCACTTTGTTTAATTGAATTTTAAATCAACAATCTTTCTCTGTTTCGATTTGCTTTTGTCTTTATTTTATATTATTTTACTTAGCCGAATTTGAAGTCAATATTCCTATCGTTTGATTTGACTCCCAGTGATTCGACCCCTACTACGACGACCTCTTAATTTGAGAGAGTAGCTCAGGGTAAATTTGAGCATATCAATAGTCCGGAGACGTAGGTAGTAAATTGAACCTCATTAACAAACTTTATGTATCTTTTTATCATGCACACTCAATCTTTATATTATATCATCGCCCAAACACTATTACGTTACAATTGCAGAGCGGATAACTCATCGTTAATTCAAAGTTTTAGGTTGATATACGATCAAAGGGGGAGTTTGAAGTACATAAATTGGGCCCAAAGGTGACATAGCCCATAAGGCCCAATAATAGTTAAATCACATCTGAAATTAATTTCCCGGAATCTGAAGCCGTCGACGCTAAAACCCTAACAGCCATTATCTAATGACGTCATCATCTTCTCCCCCACAAAACCACACTCTCATGAAAACCTAACTTTCTCCACAAAGTATGACTTTCTCTCGCCGTCTTCTTCCTCTCGGTGCTTCGCTCACTGTAAATCCACTCTCTCCTCAAAATACTACTCAATCATTTCTATTTCGTATTGAATCCATCATGATGATCGAGTTCCTTCTGATAATTGCAGAGAGGAAGATTCACTTCTTATCAAATCCGTAATGGTGACTTCTCTTGAATGTTCTCTAATCAAAATTCTCCTCTATAATCTCAAATCGTGAATTAATTTGATCTTGAAATCTCAGGGTATACAAGAGGATTTAGTACGGAGACGTCGTTGGCTAAACTAGCGGAGAAATGTGCCGTTGCAGTACCTGAATGTTCTAATGGAGAAGACGAGATCGCGAAGATTCGTCATGAGTTTGAGTTAGCGAAACAGAGGTTTCTTAATATCCCTGAAGCGCTTAATACTATGCCTAAGATGAATCCTCAAGGTTTTAGCTAGTTTTGTTTACATTTTGGTGTTTTTGTGTTGTTTATTTTGGTAGTGATTTGATTTTGGTTTGATACTTTTGTAGGGATTTATGTTAATAAGAATCTCAGATTGGATAACATACAAGTTTATGGATTTGATTATGATTATACATTGGCACATTACTCTTCTGATTTGCAGACTTTGATTTATGATCTTGCTAAGCAGCATATGGTTAATGAGGTAATCTTGTGACATTTTTGTTCATTAGGTTTCAAGTTGTGAGTATTGTTTGAGAATGAGTATGGGTTCTTGATTCTTGCAGTTTAGATATCCTGAGAGTTGTATGAAGTTTAAGTATGATCCTACTTTTCCTATCCGAGGACTGTATTACGATAAACAAAAAGGATTCCTCATGAAATTGGATTTCTTTGGTTCAATCGAGCCTGATGGGTGTTATTTTGGTCGTCGTAAGGTATTGCTTCATCTCTTTTCGCGAATTGCTGCTTTCGGATGCAGGACTTGACTCTTCTTTGTATTTATTATTGTGCAGCTTAGTAGGGAGGAACTAGAAAATATGTATGGAACACGACACATAGGTCGTGATCAAGCAAGAGGTCTGGTGGGATTGATGGATTTCTTCTGTTTTAGCGAGGTCAGTTTAATCGATAAGTGCTTTCGTACAAAGGAAATTTGATCTCTGTTTTGTTTGATTGCAACATTTCTTTCTTTTTTTACCTTTTTTCAGGCCTGTCTTATTGCAGACATGGTACAATATTTTGTTGACGCCAAACTTGAATTTGATGCCTCTAACATCTATAATGATGTAAATCGCGCTATTCAACATGTCCATAGAAGCGGCTTAGTCCATAGAGGAGTTCTTGCTGATCCTAACAGATATTTGCTTAAAAATGCAAGTGCAAGTCCTCAAACTTGCTTTTTAGTTAAGAATACGTTTACTTTTGATTGATATTTTCTGAAACAGAACGTTTCTTCTCAGGGTCAGCTACTACGTTTCTTGAGATCGCTAAAAGATAAAGGGAAGAAACTTTTTTTGCTGACCAACTCTCCATACCATTTTGTCGATGGCGGAATGCGCTATCTGATGGAGGTGATTTACATCATTCATTTGCCGTAGAAAAATCTTCTTTTCCCTTTGGAATCTCGCTATGGTTACATATTCATCATTCTCTGATTTTGATTAGTTTGTCCACAATGTACTTAGAGCCAGTTCCAGTTTTGCGTTTTTTCCTTCTTTTTCTTGAAGGGGTCCATGATCAGTATTTGTTTATTCTTGTTGTTCATTAGGACTCTTTTGGCCTCAAAGATTCATGGCGCGACCTTTTCGATGTTGTGATTGCTAAAGCAAATAAACCAGAGTTTTACACATCTGAGCATCCATTCCGGTTTGTTTTCTTTAATATATATTCAGAAACACTTATATTATTGTGCGGAATCTTCTTTTTGTCTCATTGAGTTTAATCGCTTTACTCTTTTACTGCTATTAATCCTTGTAGTTGCTATGATTCCGAGAGGGATACTTTGGCGTTTACAAAAGTGGATGCATTTCATCCAAATAAAGTTTACTACCATGGCTGTCTTAAATCCTTCCTTCAAATCACAAAGTGGCATGGCCCTGAGGTACTCTTTAGCAAGCTGATATATTCCATTTGTAGCCTCATGTTTCCGAATGCATTCAAAGACAACTACAACATGTTCTGTTCATAGGTGATTTATTTTGGAGATCACTTATTTAGTGACTTAAGAGGACCTTCAAAGGCTGGTTGGCGAACTGCTGCCATAATTCACGAGCTTGAGGTCAGTTTATTATACTTGATTTATTACCTTTTAGCTGATTGCATCTTCAAAAGAGTTTGTACATTATTTAAAGCCCAACATCGTACTGAGTTCTCTGTGTGACGTGTTGTGGTTCAGCGAGAGATAAAGATACAAAATGAAGATAGCTACCGGTTTGAGCAGGTACTGCCACAGCTTCCTCTTTTAGTTTTGATGGTTCATCTCATCATGGCTTTCTGCTTTATAGAATTTATGCATTCTTGTACCGTGATCAAGCTCCATAAGTAGTTAGAGACGGCGTGGAATGTAAATACTATACTTAATGTTAGTCTAATTATAAGATCATTTATGTGCTTAAATTCAGGCAAAATTCCATATTATCCAAGAATTGCTCGGTAGATTTCACGCGACTGCATCAAACAATCAAAGAAGTGAGGCATGCCAATCGCTCTTGGATGAGCTGAACAAGGCGAGACAGAAAGCACGAGACACAATGAAACAAATGTTCAACAGATCGTTTGGAGCTACATTTGTCACAGACACTGGCCAAGAATCAGCATTCTCTTATCACATCCACCAATACGCAGACGTTTACACCAGCAAGCCTGAGAACTTTCTGTTCTACCGACCTGAAGCTTGGCTTCACGTTCCTTACGATATCAAGATCATGCCACATCATGTCAAGGTATGTGAAACCCGTGACCTACCTAAAAAGAGCCACATTTTCAATTCTTGGATTCTACTTGCGAATTAAGGAGCTTAACCAACACTAACCAATTCTTTCAGGTTCCTTCAAACCTTTTCAAAACCTGAGATGGGTTTTATTCCTCTAAGAACTGATAACGGATCGATGAAGAATCGGATAACGTTTTAATCAAAAAGGAATGCAGCTTTCAGGTATTCGAATTGGCAGAGAACAACAAGAAGGTTTGTGAATTTAACTTCAGATGCTTCCTGCTGCTTTGGCTGATGATTCTTTTGGGTCAAATGGATATTAGATCATTCGTTTGCATAACTTTTAAGTGGCCAACACTTAAAAATAAAGAAAGTTATAATAATCTGTTTCTGGTAATTTAGTGATCATTATTTAGTACTTCTGGTTCTGGTAATTTATTTATCATTATTTTAGTTCTGGTCATTTAATACTGACCAAAAGATTGCTGTTTGCTTGATTTTGATATTTTGGAACGCAGAAAGAAAAACGTGGGCCAAGAGTGATATTTTCAATATTGTATAAAGAGAATATGTATGGAAACCCTATTATAATTTGATGAAATAAATAGCGGATACACCATATTACAAAAAATGTTTTATAAAAATGTTTCAAATCGTCAAAATTCAACACTAAAAATGTTTTATAAAAATGTTTCAAATCGTCAAAATTCAACATTAAATCGATGCTAAGTCAAATTATTTGATATTTAAGGGTCCTTATTCATTCATGTATTATGTAGATTTTAAGGATTTTGAAAGTTGTGAGATTTTATCAGTTCTTATGCATTTTAAAAAAATAATCTCATGGATTACCATTGATTGTCATGGATTTGTATGAATTGTTTTTTTCTATATAAAGTAATATATTTTCATTTTCTTTAAGAAAATTCAAGTAGTATATTTTCCAATATATTAAAATCCACTTTTGACATGTTTGTTCTTTTAAATAAGATGTGGGAATAAACTTACATTACATCTTCTTCATACACTATAGATAATCATCCCTCTTCAAAGTTTCTTCTTCATACACTATAGATAATCATCCCTCTTCAAAGTTTCTTCTTCATACACTCTAATTTAGCGAAATATTAATTTATCGAAAGATTAATTGGCCTGAAAACTTAATTTGGAATTCGAAAGTTGTATTAATTTAGCGAGGTATTAATTTATCGAGTATTAATTTATAGAGGTTATAGTATGTTGAAAGTTCTGCTGAGAGGTATGCTATCAGGTCTGCTATCAGGTCTGCTGGTAGCTCTGCTAAAGGTTCAAGTTAAAGGTCAGTTCAAAGGTCTTCAGAAGAGTCCGGTTCTGTTGAGGCTACTTTAGAGGGGAGATACTATCTACTGGTAAGCGACAAAGTTATAAGGGAAAAGAAGAAGTCATCTAATTTTGCTAATGAAACTTACATTGCATATGCTCTAGCCAGTTCTGAGTTGTTAAACTTAGATGAACCAAAGTCATATATCAGGAGGCTAAAATGAGCAAAGACAATGATCTTTGGGATGGAGGAATGGATGAAGAGATGAATTCTCTTTACATAAATGAGACTTGTGATCTAAAATATATGCCTTATTGGTAAGAAATGGGTCTTCATACTGAAACCAGATATGATAGAGGATAAACAACCAATGCATAAAGCCATATTCGTTGCTAAGGGTTTTGCACAAATTGAGGGTGTTGACTATAATGAAGTGTTTGCTCCAGTGGTCAAACACACATAAATCCATATGCTTTATTCAAGATATGGTTGGCTCTAGGTCAGACTTGGCATAGGCAGTTAGACTTGTTTTCAGGTTCATGAGTAAACCTGGAAAAGACCATTGGTCAGTAGTGAAATGGATTCTAAGGTATCAAGTACAAATTCATCAGGGATGTTATAGTAGATGGTGATGTACAAGTAACTAAGGTTCATACATCTGTGAATCCAGCTGATATATTAACAAAAAAATTACATGCATAGAAGTTCTTCGGTTGTCTTCACACTTGATTTAGTAGTCAAGGGTCGTCTCGGGAGCCATGGAGACAATGGTTCCGCTATGGGGAAAGAGACGAAGCACATGTATTCCGGTGAAACAGGAAGGTGGAAGGTCAAGGTTTTTTTTAGGTTGAATTGAAGAACAAGATTGGTTGTGGTTGCTAGAAAGTAAGATTTACCACTTGATCGACTGTATTTGATGTGTTAAAAGCTCCTTAGAAGAAAATGATAATTAATCAAAACAATTTCATGAATGTTTTAGTAAATAAATCTCTATATTCATGCAACAGTCAATATTCTAAAAAGGATAACAAATATGTATTTTAAATTGGAAAATCTATCAATACACCAATAAATTTGCGCCATTAGGAAAATATAATGTTTTGTGACATTTTCTTTAGGATCGGAAAAAAGTATTATCAGAAAAAAATCTAATAATGATAAAAAGCACATGGTTAATACACCACCTCGGTAGATTTCTTAAAGACTTTGCATGAAGAAGACTCGATAGTGATATGCCCATATTTAACCCTATCTCAAATTAAGAGGTCGTCATAGTAGGACTGGAAAAAAGTATCATCAGAAAAAATCTAATGATGATGAAAAGCACGTGGTTAATACACCACCTAGGTAGATTTCTTAAAGACTTTGCATGAAGAAGACTGGATAGTGATATGTTCAAATTTAACCCTCTCTCAAATTAAGAGGTCGTCGTAGTAGGGGTCGAATCACTGGGAACCAAATCACACAATGGAGTGTATGACTTCGAATCAAGCTAAGCAAAATATGAATGTATGAATGACAAAAACTAATGAAAGTAGATCTAAATTGGTTGTGGTTTAAATTCAATTTGACAAGAAGCTAGGCTTTCGAGAAATTCGTAGGAATAGATAAATTGCAGAATTATGAAACTGTTAAGATTTTAGTGAAGATTCGTTCTCGAACTTGAAACTCTAATGTAAAATTAAACGACTTCCGCCGAATTAATTATCTATGCATAAACCCTAGAAATCCAAATTCCTTTGTAAAATCAATCAATTTATGCAAACATTAAAGTTCAAGTTTCAATTGTTTCACAAAATCCCTAAACCAAATTCTTTTGAGAATAGTGATTTTGCTCGTCTAAGATTATGGTCAGGTTATCAATTGATGCTTCCGCTTCTAATTAATCAACCTAGGATGTCTAATTCAGGGTGATCAATCCTAAATCAGAATTAATGCAATCTAGATGAAGAACCATAAGTTAATCCTAACATGAATTCAATTCTAACAATTCATCTTAATTCCTTTGAAAAACCCTAAACCTAACAACTAGAT
Source organism: Arabis alpina (assembly GCA_900128785.1). Classification (NCBI taxonomy): domain Eukaryota; kingdom Viridiplantae; phylum Streptophyta; class Magnoliopsida; order Brassicales; family Brassicaceae; genus Arabis; species Arabis alpina. The sequence goes on from LT669793.1 coordinate 25,199,065, forward strand.
TACTCAAACATGGATGCAGAAAACATGATGATTGAATAATACTGCATTAAATAAAGATAGAGAAAGAGATAAAGAAAGGTTCAAAGAAATCTAAAACATCTGAAAACTTGTCTCCCTAACTCTTAAAATCTCTCTGAATCTCTAACTCTTAAAATAAAATGTAAGGTAATCAAAATTAAAAGAAAACTGAGTATTTATAGGTTAAAATTCATGTTGGGCTTGATTTGTTAACTTCTGCAACTTCTGGGGCGAAAAGAAAATCTTCAGAATTGGAAAAACCTTCTTTCTTCGCGAAATAACTTTCTCCGTCGATCGACGCACCAAACTGACGACAATTGAAAATTCGTCCTCGCGACTTCAGCTCCTCTTTTCACAATGTTCCATAATCACCAATTAAGCTCCAATCATACACGAACTTGCTAAGACTCTAAAACACTCGAAAAATACCGAAAAGACTGGATAAAACCGGGTTAAATCATGGTGTACATAACGACCCCCTCTTAACTTTTTGGGTATATGTAACTTCTATATTGGATTATGTACAACTTTTGTTTTATTGTTTCAATTATAATACGTTTCTAATTTCTTTTATTAGCTTAGAAGTGTAAATACATATATACAATATATATATATATATATAGGTAAAGAGTATCAAAATAGTAGCTAATTTGTGACTGAAACTTGACTAAATTGGTAAAACAAAAGTAATCTCTAATTTGTCACAACAAAAAAACAGTCATAAAGTAGTCGTTAATATACGACTACTAATATTCTTCTCAAATTAGTCACATATTTGCGACTGAAATAAACGGACACATTTTAGTCACAAATTTGTGACTGATTTGTGACCGTCAAAATTTGCGACCAACAATTTGGGACTACTTTTTCAGTCACAATTTGGTCATTTGCGACCATTTTATGACTGTTTCCGAAGTAGCAAACTCAGTGTTTTCTTGTAGTGACTGAAGCGTCTCGGGAGCCATGGAGACAATGGTTCCGCTTTGGGGAAAGAGACGAAGCACATGTATTCCGGTGAAACAGGAAGGTGGAAGGTCAAGGGTTTTTTTAGGTTGAATTGAAGAACACGATTGATTGTGGTTGCTAGAAAGTAAGATTTACCACTTGAGAAATGATGAGGTTGATGTGGGTCGTCCTTTGTAAGGACAAGCGTTTGGATTCAGAATCAGCAAAGAGATTTGAAGGTCTTCAGGGAGAAGGAAGCTATTTCAGGCTAAGGAAAGTAGGTTGTATAGCTCAGGAACAAGGTGGAGCTGCGACGAGTCAATTCCAACGACAAAGGAATTGGCTAAGAGCATCAACATTGGTGATATTCACAAGTATCAAAAGCCCATATTTGATTATTATACAATTGTTGGGTATCTTCTCAGCCCAAATTGTATCAGGTTATTGATTACAGTAAATAGAGCCACGTGTCGTCTCCTGATATGTTTTTTCATTTTCCCGATTTTTGCTCTCTTCTTCTCTCAAAGGCGATTCTCGCAGATCCTTTTCTCCTTTCGCAGATCATCCGATCTTTTTCTTGATTGATTCTTACAACTCCTTTTTCTTGGTGTATCTAGTGTTTTTCAGAACCCAGACGAGTGGATTAAAGCGGCGGCGGCCAAGGCGAAATCGAAGGGATTCATCAAATTCTTGGTCGTCGGTTTCAAATGGATCGAGTAAAATTGCATGTCTTTACACTCAACAAGGCAATAAAAGAACTAATCAAGACGCGATGCTTGTCTTTGAGGTTTATTTCCTAAAAAAATTGATCCTTTACTGAGTTTTTGGTGTCCTCATTTGATTAGTTTTAGAGATTCGGTGAAGAAATGTTAGTTCAATGTTTGAGGAAAGTTACTTGAATTCTTGCACATTTGTCTTGTTACAGATTCAGAACATGATTGCATTATTATTTTGCGGTAAAAGATCATTGTCCTTCTGAGCCAGCGCCAATATTTGTTGGTAACATTATTGCATTCATCCTAGGTTTGGTAAAATTCTCTACCTTGTTGAGAGCACCACTGGTAGTCATGACCTTCGAATGGTGCGTTTTGTCTTTGTTTTTAGGTGTATGTTTGTGATATTATCCATGCTATGCTTTGGTTTTAAATGTGTTGCTGAATGTGAAGCTATAGATTATATTTGACATTCCTTCTTTCGAGATTATGCTAAGATCCATAAATGTAGCATGAAGACCATATTATAAAGTTTTAATGTAGATTGAATTTCACTTGCTATGTCAGGGTAATACATATTGATGTTGTTTTGTTACTTGGATTCTTCATTTATTTGTTGTCTTTGATGAGGTGTTTGATTAAGTGTAATGAATAGCTATAAAAGTTATATAGATATGAGATACTTGATGACCAATATTCATGGCCTCAAAAACCATTAAAAAAGTAAGATCATTGATGTGTGTTTGTCCATCAATGTTCTCTGTAGATGTAATATTTAGCTACTTGAGAGGGCCTTTTTACTCAATGATCTCAGTAAATCTAATTTGGGTTTGATTTGATGTAATGCAGACAACTTCAAAGCGATTAGCAGACAGGAAGATATAGAAGTTTGACAAAAACATTACAAAAAGAGGTTTTGTTCCTGAGACCACCACCAAGAAAGGCAAAGGTTACCATGTTGGACCTATCCTTCTCGGCTTCTTTGTCTTTGTTGTCATTGGATCATGTCAGTTTTCAATCATCCCTTAATCTCAAAAGTTTTGTTATCTTTAGTTTAGGCTTGAATAGTCCTTCATTATGGAATCTGAATCATTTTGATTGTACTATTTGATTGACATCTTCTCTTTGATTTGTTTCAGCTCTCTTCCAAATCATAAGGGCTGCAACTAGCAGATGCATGGCGTAAAAACTGAATGCAACATTCAAAACTAAGAAGAAGCCATTTTCGAATGAATCTCTCTCTTCTCCTGACTGTCTCTTTTTCTCTCCTTGTAATGTAGATAACAATTTCAAACTCTCTATTTGGCATACATTTTCTTTCCTTTTATTTGTTATTAAAATAAATTATGTTTTTATCCTTTTGAACCCCATGTATCACCAATAAACATATACCAAAATTTAAAAGATCTTATCAAGTATCAAAGATTAAATTATTAATACAATTAAAGCTAATGATATTCTTTGAGGATCATGAATAAAGATGCTCTAAGTACCAGGATCAGGCGTTTCAGATGTTGGTCTGGGACGGATGCGGCTAGGGTTTGGACATGTCGAACCATGTGGAGTTTTATGAGAAATGGGTTCGATATGTCACTAGCCAAGAAGAAAGAGCAAGTGGGCTTTCGACATTCGAAGGTCCACTACAAACTGAAGCTAAAGAAAAACAGAGAGAGTTGGGGTAGGAAATTAGTGAGGTCCAAAATAGAGAAACAATATTAATCGGTCAAAGGAGGTAAAGAGAGTAATAACCTCAATCTTATCTTCTTCTCCTTTAATCGTAAATCTCCTTTGTTGTAAAATCTCTCAAGCTTTTGTAAAAACTAAGCTCTAATGAATTACCAGGTCCCGAACCTGAAGAGAGAAGTACCTTATTCAAAAGGGAACTCTATAAGTCTCATTGTGTCTTTACTTCTTTTATAAGCTTTCTCAAATCTCTTCTTCTTTCTTTTTTTTTTGCTTGAGTTGCGACGAACAAACCTGAAAGAAAACAGAGAGATTGAGTGAGTGAGACCGGTGATCGAAATCATGCCGAAATTGTATAGAATCTGTAACAAGATAAAAGTTTCAGCAGCTAATCAAATAATGATACATAGCTCTGGTGATCCTCGGTTTTCGTTTTTCAACTTGTAAAGTTACAATACAAACTTAACCACACATTACAACAACCTCATTACACTTCTTCAACAGTTATAATTTTTTTACAACACATCCATATTGTTTCTAGTCTAACATTCTACGCCTAATGCATCTTAGGGATCCACAAACTAGTCTCCACCTTGACTTTTATTTTGTCCTCTTTTCTTTGTTCCTCTTCTGGAGTTTTTAGTCTTTACTAGCAACCCTCCCCGAAATCATGTTGTCCTGGTTTCGAAATATCGCATCTTACCCCTTAAGTTATCTTGCTCAAATACATTTATGAATGATTTACAAAACCAACTAACCCAACAACAATATAAAAAGAGAGTTCTTAAGTGAAATAAAATAAATCAAAAGAAAATGGTTAGCCTTTTCTTAACTCAGCTTTGCTTAGTAATTGTGCTTTTTTTTACCCAGTAAAAAGTAATTGTGCTTTGCACTATTAAAAGTTTAAAACCGTAAATGGTAAATTGCAAAAGAAAAAAGATAGTAGAAAGTAAATAAACATAGAAAAAATATTTTGAGTAGTGTTTGTTTTTTTTTTTTTTTTGCCGGATTTTGAATGTTTAAAATTTGCCTTTTTCCCCACCCATTTGAACTTACTTCTGTTGGAACCAATTTTTTGGTTAAACAAATGGGCCTTATACTGGGCATTTGTCTTATCTAAATTTGGTAGAAAAATAAATGAGAAAAACCTTTTGATTTAAGTGAGTGACATGTAAAATATCTCACATCTAAAGTTTAGGATTAGATTTTTCAAGTGGTATATAAGGAGCCACACATATACCTTTGTTCAAAACATAACAAAAAGCTATATACCATGAGAGAGAGGAAGGGAATCCCCACGCGCGCGACCGACCGACCGACCGACCGAATCGAACCGCGCCGGGCCGCGCCGGGCTCGGGCGTGGTCGTGGGCGTGGACTTGGGCTTGGGCTTGGGCACTAAAGGGCTGTCGCCGACCCAATTAAATATCTTTTTGGACCAACTAAATGAGAATATAAAAGCCCATCTCGTTGGCCCAAAACGCATGAAAAAAGCCTTTCGTTTTTGGCCCAAAATGCTGTGTCGGTTACCTCTGCGATTTCGCTAAACCGGTGTCAGTTTTCAAAACCAACCGGAAAAAACTTCTCTACGGTTTTAAAACTGCCTCTCCGTCAGTTTTTAAAAGGAAGTCGTCTTCTTCCTTTCTCCTTACGTTCTGAAACACCAAAAACTCACAGAAACATTAAAAAGTTCTATCAGAACATACAACAATCTCTCTTTCGTTTACAGTAAGTCTCGAGAGTATCGTAGGTATTAGTTCGTTAGAATCGGTGTTCGAGTGCTCGATTGTTAGTGGTTTTATCCTCGGACTCGTGAATCTATCAAAACCCGTCATTCTACGGGAGATTCTTAGAGTTAAGGAAAGAGATTTCGCATCTCGACTCCACTCTCTGTCTGATCTCTTCTCTTAACGGTTTTTTTATCGTGATTCATCTCCAATCACGTAGTGTGCCAAATTCTACTCATACAACTTCTTTGTAAAATATTTCAGTAGTGACCCACTGGCTCAGTACCCCATTAAGTAAAAGGACACTGAAAAGATAAATAAATCAAATAAAACCCTAATACCACTCTCCCTTCTTATAGCTGCTTACCCCAATGTTTCCTTCATTCTCTCATGACAAATTTGCAGATTCTCTCCGATACTAATCCATCAAATATTATGCGCATCTACAAATTTCGCTTTGCTTAGCTTCTCTACTACGCAAGAGAACTTGTCGATGGTCATACCACACCACAAATGAATTAAAGGGTTGTATGTCCTTTATTTCATCCCGTTGTATGTTCATCTACAAGTTCTCTTGCCCAGCTTTACCACAGAAAAGCTAAGGAAAAAGAAACTTGTAGATGTGCATAATATTTTTTTCACAGCTTTTTTCTTGCCGGTTGATTGTTCCGTGGTATGATCATTATTTTTTCACAACTTTTTTCGTTGTTGACTTGAGAGATTTAGTCTCATAACCAGAGGCGTGGGTGAACATCAAAGTTGCTAAGAACAATGATGAAATAGATGCTGATCATGAGGCTAAATCTCTTAAGTCAACAAAGAAAAAAATTGTAAGAAATATGTTAGATTCTCAGGAAAATATGGATAAAATTAGGAAGAAATAAAGCAAGAGGTCGAAGAAGAAACACTCTTTGAACATTGTAGATCGGAGAACTAATTGTCTTGATTTTAGTCAACTATCTTCTTGATTTCAGTCAACTACCTTCGCTACATAAGTTAACATAAAATAAAAACTAATTTTCGTGATACTTGGTCATTATTGTGTAATCAGTCCAATCGGCATACTATTTTGTTTAGTCATGTACCTAATTTAAGATGTACTACACTGTTAATATTTACCAAAAGTTGGACTATTTTCTACTAAAACGGGAAATGTTGATATTTATCTAAATTCTCTTGGCATCTTTATTTAGATCTACTTATTTTTGGTAAATTCAGTTCAAGGTCTAGAAATAGATAAAGATTATGCATGTTTTTCGTTCTTACTATTTTTCTCTTCTATAAATTACCATGTTCTACAAAAAACAAGTCGAATCAAATGGAGTTCTCTCTTAAACCTTCAACTCTAAAGGTAATGGAATTTTAAACGATGACATGCTAACTTATGTTGTAGTGAAATTAGTGAGAGAAAATTTAAAACGTGCTTTTTTTTTCAACAGATGATTCGGACAAGTTTTTGTATATTAGTTGTTTTGGCAACAAGTAGTTTTTCGGTGCTAGAATCTCGAGATTCAAGCAGCAACGGACATGCAAATATCGAATATATGGCGATTAATTGTAGAAAACATAGCGCAGTTATAACCGAATTTGGAGCAGTGGGTGATGGGAAAACATCAAACACAAAAGCATTTAAGGAAGCCATAACCAAGCTTGCTCCTAAGGCGGCTGATGGTGGAGTCCAACTCATTGTTCCCCCCGGAAAATGGCTTACCGGAAGTTTCAACCTCACCAGCCATTTCACTTTGTTCATTCAACAAGGTGCAACTATCCTTGCTTCTCAGGTATGAATATATATATATATGATTTCCATTTACAAGATACATAAGTAATAAATATTTTAAGGAAAATTTAGCATAAACTTTTATGGGTTTTTTTTGGTTGAAACAAATAGGATGAATCTGAATATCCAGTGGTGGCCCCTTTGCCATCATACGGACAAGGAAGAGATGCAGCAGGACCAACGTTTGCTAGTTTAATCTCTGGCACAAACCTAACTGATGTTGTTATCACCGGTAAGGATAACCAAAATTGTTTTAAAAAATGATATGTCAAAACTATTTAACAATTCAAGAACGATTTGACAATACTTTTAGAGTTTCTAATATTCAATTTCAGTCATGTATAAATTTGTTTACCCCAAAAATTATTGGATGGTTGGTTAATTACAACGAACCCGTATAATCTAATGTTAATTATTAACCAAACATCAATGTTCCAATATATGGAATAATGTATCTAGAATTGATTGAAATGTTTGGTTAGGTAACAACGGAACAATCAACGGGCAAGGAAAATACTGGTGGGTGAAGTATCGGAGTGGTGGATTTAAGTCGATCACGAGACCTTACACAATAGAAATCATGTTCTCCCAAAACGTTCAGATCTCGAATATCACCATCGTCGATTCACCTGCATGGAACGTTCATCCCGTGTATTGCAACAATGTCATTGTTAAAGGTGTTACCATTCTCGCTCCTATCGATTCTCCTAACACCGATGGAATCAACCCGGGTACGTCCAGTATCCCACCTCGCAAATATATTATATATCTAACAACGATATGATTATTTGTTTACGTGAAAAGTTTTCTCACTTTTTTTTTTGTCATAACTCTTTATTAGATTCATGCACCAACACATTGATAGAAGACTGTTACGTCGTCTCTGGCGACGATTGTATCGCCGTGAAGAGCGGTTGGGATCAGTTCGGTATCAAAGTTGGAATGCCAACTCAGCAACTCTCAATCCGACGGCTCACATGCATTTCCCCCGATAGTGCTGGAATAGCACTCGGAAGTGAAATGTCCGGAGGAATCAAAGATGTTCGAATGGAAGACATTACGTTACTCCAAACACAATCCGCTATCCGAATAAAAACAGCAGTTGGTCGTGGTGGTTACGTCAAGGACATATTTGCCCGGAGGTTCACAATGAAGACAATGAAATACGTTTTCTGGATGAGCGGTGCTTATAACCAACACCCAGCTTCGGGTTTTGATGCCAAGGCTATGCCCGAGATTACGAATATTAACTACCGTGACATGACCGCGGATAATGTTACACAACCCGCGAGACTCGATGGGCTCAACAACGATCCTTTCACAAAGATATGTATGTCAAATATAAATATTGCTTTGGCTCCTAAACCCAAAGAGTTGCTGTGGAATTGTACGAACATCTCCGGAGTTTCGAGCAAGGTGACACCAAAACCGTGTAGTTTATTGTCGGAGAATGGAGCTCCAGTTGACTGTGCTTTTCCGGTTGACAAGATTCCGATTGAATCGGTTGTCTTGAACAAATGCTCTGCTTAAAGATTGATGCCGATATAATATCATCATACAATTCACCATTTTCTCTTACTAAAAATATGTATATTTATTTCCTTAGAAAAATGTCCCACCTGTTATTGTATAAAGTTGATGGGTTCATGCAGTGTATAAGAATACAAAGTTATATTTTTATTATTAAATGATTAATAAATTGTTTAATCAATTTGAACATATACAACTTCTTAATATTTAAACTTGTACAACAAAAATATGATTTTTAATATTTTTAAACGTACAAAATGATATATTGTATATGTGGATTATTGTCGTTTTAACAATTGGGCTGAATCAGGCTAATTGGTTATTGGACCTGATATATGTTCTGAGGTGGAAGAAGCCCGGCTAATTAAGTGGATCAATCTTGGAGTAAGAGAGAGGTTAGCTTCAGTCTTCGGGAAAAAGGAAGAGATAACCGAGAGTAACAGAATTGTGGATAAGAAGAAGAAGAAGCAGAAAGAATAGAGAGGAGAGATAGGGAAATCTGAAGCTTTGGTTCATATCTTCTGAGACTGTAGCTCCGATCATCTCTGCGGTGGTTCTTCGTTCATCTCTGCGGTTGTTCTCCGATCGTCTCTGCGGTGAAGCAGAAGGCAGTCTTGGTCCGTGATCTTGGTTAATCTCTGATTGCGTGTATAAGAGGTTAGTACGTGTATCGTGCTTGGATCCTCGGTTGATAAGCTGCATATCAAGAACAATCTGATTATTAGCATAACAAATAGTGAAAGATAATCAGATAGATTGAGCTTGATTCTCAACTGTTCTTGTGTATCACATTGATAATGCAAGCTTGGTGGTTTCGATCCACCTCCTGAGAGTAGATCCGTGAACTCAGGGTGAACAAATCTTTGTGTCATTTTCTTTATCGTTCTTGTTTCGATCTCGCACAAACACAAACATCAAAATCGTTAGTTCTAAGTAATCAACGAATTCCGCATAAACTGATTTCGAATCCTAACAAGTGGTATCAGAGCGACATGTTAAAAGCAAAGGAGACTGCGGTTTAGCACTCAGGTTGCAGGAGGTTTCGATCTGGGTAAGTCAGTGGTTGGTTATGTGTATTGCTTGATCTGAAAGTTTGTGAGATTTTGCATCTTGAATCAGTGTGTAAGTTGTTGAGATGGAGCCAGAAACTAGAAGGTTTGAGATGGAGAAATTTGATGGTAAAGGTGATTTCGGTATGTGGAAATTTAAGATGGTGATGCAGCTGGAATTACAAGGTTTACACAAGATCATCTCTGGTGAGGAAACAATCAGTGCGTCTCCAGCCAAGTTTGTGCCATCAGTAATGAGACAAACATGAACGTCTGATGCAACTCCGAGTAGTACACCAGAAGAGACTAAAGCTGAAGATATATCCCTTGGTAAAAGAATAGCCGTAGGCTACACAGATGAGCAAAGAAGAGATAGAGATCTCAGAGCTAAGAATCTCATTTGTTCATGTCTAGGTAACATGGTTCTGAGAAAAGTAATGAAGGAGAAAATTGCCCTTGGAGTTTGGAGAGCTCTTGAAAGAGATTATCAGAAGAAGTCTTTACCAAATAGGATCTATCTAAAGCAGAGATTTGCTAGCTACAAAATGGATGAGAGCAAATCCATTGAAGAAAATTTAGATAGTTTCCTCAAAGTGGTTGACGATCTAGCCAACCTGAATATTGTTATAAGTGATGAAGATCAGGCAGTGCAAGTCTTGTCTAGTCTTCCAAGACAATATGATTCTCTTGTTCATACTTTGAAATATGGAAATGGAAAAGAAACTTTGACTCTAGCAGAGGTTACTGAGTCAGCCTATTCAAAAGAGACTGATCTCAGAGAAGCTGGTCTTCTTGGTAGGTCCAAAGCTCCAGCAGAAGGTTTATTTGTTGGCAGAGGAAGGACAGAGAAGAGAAACTTCGGCTCTGGTAAAGGAAGGTCAAAAAGCAAGGACAAGAGGTCCAAGTCAAGGCCTAAAGGTCAAGGTAAGGCTAGAGAATGTTGGAACTGTGGCAAGGAAGGTCATTTTAAAAGAGACTGCCCTGAAACTAAGACTACAAAGTCCGGTAATTCAGCTAATGTTGCTGAAGAAAAGGAGCTTCCAATGATTCTTACTGCGAGTACACAAGACTCTAAAGGTGAATGGGTGTTTGACTCTGGTTGTACATTCCATATAACTCCAGATAAGGATGCTTTGTTTGACCTAGAAGAATTCGATGGAGCAGATGTTCTTATGGGAAATAACACCATTAGTAAAGTGAAAGGCATGGGCAAAATAAAAATTGTAAATCCAGACAACTCTGTGGTGGTTCTAACAGAGGTGAGATACATGCCCACTATGGGAAGAAACCTTATATCCTATGGACAGTTAGAACACAATGGGTTGAAGTATGAGGGTGAGGATTTTGTCCTTACGTGGCATAAGAAAATGAAAGATAAAAGTCTTGGACCAAAGGTGTTCACTGGTAAATGGAGAGATGGGTTGTATTACTTACAAGCTAAGGTTGTTAGCGGTGAAGCAGTTGTTGCTAAAGCAGAGGTAAATCTGACAAATAGATGGCACTCCAGGTTAGGGCATATGAGTCTGAAGAACTTGAATATTCTGGTTAAAGAAGGTTATCTCAATGCTAAGGAGGTGCATACGCTTGATTTTTGTGAGAACTGTGTTCTAGAAAAGTCTCACAAACAGAGTTTTCCAACAGCTAAACATACAACAAAAGGCATTCTGGACTACATCCACAATGATCTCTAGGGGTCAGTTGCAAATTCAGAAAGCTTATCAGGTTGCAAGTACTTTCTCACTTTCATTGATGACTACTCCAAGAAGGTTTGGATCAGATTCCTGAGGAGTAAAGATGAGGTGTTTGAGAACTTCTCTGAATGGAAGCTAATGGTTGAAAACCAAACTGGTAGAAAGATTAAATGTCTAAGGACAGATAATGGTTTGGAGTTTTGTAATACTCAAATGGATAGGTTGTGTAAAGAGTCTGGCATCCGCAGACACAGAACTTGTACATACACGCCTCAGCAAAATGGCGTGTCAGAAAGGATGAATAGAACAATTGCTGATAAGATAAGATTCATGCTGGCAGAGGCTGGTTTGGAAAAGAAATTCTGGGCAGAAGCAGCAGCCACTGCAGTGTATATCATAAATCGAACTCCAAGTTCCTCAATAAAGTTTAAAATACCTGAAGAGGTATGGTCTGGGTCTAAGGTCAAGTTCACTCATCTAAGAAGGTTTGGTTGTGTTGCTTATACTCATGTCAAACAAGACAAGCTGAGTCCAAGGTCAGTTAAAGGAATTTTCGTAGGATATCCTCAAGGTACTAAAGGCTATAGGGTCTGGTTGCCTAACGAAGGAAAGTCAACGATAAGCAGAGATGTTGTTTTCCATGAAGACCTTCTCTACTCAGAGACTGAAGAAGCTAAGAAGGCTAAGGTTAGGAAAGGAAAGAAAGTATCCTTCAGTCAGACAATGATTCAAGGGCCAAGTACAGGGCAGTTGGGTACAGCTGATCATACAGTTGAAGCATCTGCAAGTTCAGGAAGTACTGAAGAAGGTGGAGCTACAAGTGACAGTGGAACTGCAGAGGATACAAGTGATGATTCTGAAAATGAAACAAACTCTGAGGGTAACACAGGAAACGATCCCTTATATGAGCCTAGTGATGATGAACTAAATAGAGTATCTCTCGATGATCTTACCACAAGAGATAAGTTAGAGAGAACCAAGAAGGTTCCTGAGAGGTACAACAGCAGAGAATACGTTGTAGCTTATGCTCTTGCCTGTGCTGCCGAACTAGAGCTGGATGAACCTAAAACAGTTGCTGAAGCTAGACGCAGTAAAGACTGGGTTAAGTGGAAAGGTGGCATGGATGAAGAAATGGAGTCACTACATAAGTGTGGAACTTGGATTCTTGTTGATAGACCATCAAATCAGAAAACAGTTGGTTGCAAATGGATTTTTAGATTAAAGGATGGGATTCCTGAGGTTGCAGAGAAGCGCTACAAGGCCAGGTTAGTAGCTAAGGGGTTTACACAGGTTGAAGGCGTGGACTACCATGAGATATTTGCTCCAGTAGTTAAACATGTTTCAATCAGAATTCTTCTATCTGTTGTGGTTAACCTAGACATGGAATTAGAGCAACTAGATGTGAAGACAGCTTTTCTTTATGGTAATTTGGATGAGGTTATCTACATGGATCAGCCAGAGGGTTTTGTTAAGAAAGGACAGGAAGCTAAGGTCTGCTTATTGAAAAGGTCCTTATACGGTTTGAAACAGTCTCCCAGATAGTGGAATCAGAGGTTTGATGAGTTTATCAAAGGGCTTGGTTTTCATAGGTGTGTGAAGGATCCGTGTGTGTATTTCAAGGGTAAGACTGTTGCTAAATCAATCTTTCTTCTGTTGTATGTTGATGATATGCTGGTTGCAGCTAGGGACATGAAGAAGATAGCAGCTCTTAAGAGGAGTTTAAAGTCTGAATTTGAAATGAAAGACCTATGGGCTGCTAAGCGAATTCTAGGTATGGATATCATCAGGGACAGAAAGAAGGGGTCATTGAAGCTTTCTCAAGAAGAATATCTAAAGAAGGTACTGAGAACTTTCAGCATGAGTGATTGCAAGCCAGTCATCACTCCCACAAATTCTCAGTTTAAGCTCAGAAGCCTAACAAGTGGTGAATTGGCAGCTGAAGCTACTTATATGGAATCAGTTCCCTACGCTAGCGTAGTTGGAAGTCTGATGTATGCTATGATCGGTTCAAGACCTGGTCTAGCACACGCAGTTGGGTTGGTAAGTAGGTTTATGGCTAATCCAGGAAGAGATCATTGGGCTGCGGTTAAGTGGATCATGAGATATATACAGGGGGCAGCTGATGTGTGTCTTACGTTTACTAAGTCAGAAGGAATTGAGGTAGAAGGATACTCAGATTCTGATTACGCAGCTGACTTAGACAAAAGCAGATCTATTTCAGGGTATGTGTTTAAAGTTGGTGGAAACACAGTCAGCTGGAGATCTACGCTACAACATGTTGTAGCTTTATCTACAACAGAGGCTGAGTATATGTCTTTGTCTGAGGCTACTAAGGAAGGTTTGTGGTTAATGGAGTTATGTGAGGAACTAGGCCTAAAGATGGAGTCTTTTAAGCTAAACTGTGATTCACAAAGTGCCATATGTTTGGCTAAAAATTCAACCTATCATGCCAGAACTAAGCATATTGCGAGAAAGGTTCATTTCATAAGAGATATTGTTGAGGTAGGCCTAGTCAAAGTTCAGAAGATTCACACTACTCTAAATCCGGCAGACATGTTAACAAAACCTTTACCTGGAAATTCGTTTGAGAGGTGTCTGACGACCCTCAAGGTTCTGAGTCCTGCTTAAGTGGAGAGCCTTCGGGCTGTATGTGGGTTACCTAGTCGATTGGGTATCTCGCATGCAAAGAACAAAAAGTTTGGGTTAGTGTTTGTTTTCTAATCTAAACTTGGTGTGTTGAATCGACTTAAAACAGGGAAGAAAAGTCTGGTTTGAGACTGATCAGAGAACTTACGGGTTGTGAGTGAAGAGCGTCGGTGATCTGAGTATGTTCCTTCTGTGCGAAGTTCCAGGTGCTTGTGAAGTCGACTGTTGGTTGTTACACAGATAGAAGAATAAAAATGATCAGTCCTTTGTGGTAGATCAGATCGGAAATGAGAAGCCTCTGAGAATTTGGTAAAGGATTTGAAGAGACTTACTTGGAGTTGGTTTTTGAATCGGTTTGCGCTTGAGTCTTCGGGTTTGAGGGTTCAGGTATATGAATTCAAAGGGTCATCGGAAAAGTTTCTCGATCAGTCAAGTAGTGGTTGTGACGGTGGAGTCGTGATTAGCTGTTTGGTGAAGAAGCGGCTAGGGTTTTCGCATCAGAGAGAGAAGATAAGACTTGTGTTTTGTCTAAACGACAAAGGTGGAGTTTTGTGGATTATTGTCGTTTTAACAATTGGGCTGAATCAGGCTAATTGGTTATTGGGCCTGATATATGTTCTGAGGTGGAAGAAGCCCGGCTAATTAAGTGGATCAATCTTGGAGTAAGAGAGAGGTTAGCTTCAGTCTTCGGGAAAAAGGAAGAGATAACAGAGAGTAACAGAATTGTGGATAAGAAGAAGAAGAAGCAGAAAGAATAGAGAGGAGAGATAGGGAAATCTGAAGCTTTGGTTCAGATCTTCTGAGACTGTAGCTCCGATCATCTCTGCGGTGGTTCTTCGTTCATCTATGCGGTTGTTCTCCGATCGTCTCTGCGGTGAAGCAGAAGGCAGTCTTGGTCCGTGATCTTGGTTGATCTCTGATTGCGTGTATAAGAGGTTAGTACGTGTATCGTTCTTGGATCCTCGGTTGATAAGCTGCATATCAAGAACAATATGATTATTACCATAACAAATAGTGAAAGATAATCAGATAGATTGAGCTTGATTCTCAACTGTTCTTGTGTATCACATTGATAATGCAAGCTTGGTGGTTTCGATCCACCTCCTGAGAGTAGATCCGCGAACTCAGGGTGAACAAATCTTTGTGTCATTTTCTTTATCGTTCTTGTTTCGATCTCGCACAAACACAAACATCAAAATCGTTAGTTCTAAGTAATCAACGAATTCCGCATAAACTGATTTCGAATCCTAACAGTATATAAATGTAAAAATATATATTTCACATGATCCTATTCATATTTTCCTCCTAAGGTATATCTTTCAAACATCGTTCCATTCAATATGGAGAAAACGAAACAATAAAAAGCATGGGACAGCCCCATTGACGGCATAGCAGTTGGTCCAAATCATTGACAAACAAGTACGAAACCACCTTTCGACAATTCGAGGAATGGGTGATCGGAGATATGAACACGACATGGAGACGTGGTTCACCCTACGATGATAATAACAAAATTTGCTTTACATAATAGTTTGATATCCAACAAAAAGTTGCACGAGTTGTAACAAGGTTTTTTGGGTTTAAATTAATTTTACATTCGATTAAAAAAAAAATGTAAATTTTTTTTGATCAAGCATATATATGTTAGTGTCATTACATTTAATATTTTTATGTGTAAAAACTGATAAAACGTGTGCAAATATTATTTATTTCAAAATATTTGAAGTGTAAAGCTAATCTTTATTATATGTATAAATTATAAAATATACGATAAATCAAAATAATTTAGTTTTATATGAATTTTTTGGGGCATAACAAACGAAAAAATAACATAACTTTTTCCAACAATGAAATGTATAAATATTTGTAAATGAGATTAAATATGTATACCAGACTTCGACATAATAAAATAAAATATTGGTATAGTATATTAAACGAAATATATATATACACAACATATAATATTGCTATTAGTATAATAAATTTTTTTGTTATCATATAAAAAAAAAATACATGATAAGTAAGTCTAAAATATTACATATACGTTTAGTTCGACTTAAATCTTTAAACATGTTTTAATGAATTTAGGTTATAAAATTAGTGAAAATATGTAGAGATTTTTACCATGACATATTTTTTAATTAAAATGTTATGATTGGTTAAATTAAATGATGTATCTTCCCGAACGCTTTTTGAATACACATAAAAAAAAATTGTGAATGTCTCTTGAGTTACTATATAGGACTAAAAGCATTGTGAATTGATCGTCTATTGAGTATTGATGCATCTTCCAGAGTCACTGGTCCTAGCTTGAAAAGGTAATATTGAATTCTTACCTAAGAAATGATAAGGTGATCTAAGAATCACTAGACTCTAAAACATTAATATGATGTGTATCTTTATGTAGATAGTATGTAACTTTTGATCACATATTGATCGAGTTTTATACCAAGAATCCAACATCCACCACTTTCTCCGACGAATATCCCTAGTCGCGCTCACCAAGAATTCAATTTTGACGACGTTCCTCCGACGAACATTCCTCCACAAAATGTAACAACATATTCAGTTATTAGTTTGGATATATATCCCAACAACAACATATTTAGTTATTAGTTTGGATGTTAGTTAACAATATCTATATCAAAATATACGAACATTGGTTGCTTATGAATTTTTGTAATTAGTGGCTTTTACGGTTAGTATACTTGGATTAAGAATAACTTATTTGAATAGGCTTGTCTACATCTTTTACATATAAAATCAAAAAAAAAAAGTTGCCATTATAAGAATGCTTAAGGGAGATTTTCTTGTTCTTTCAAATGATAATATATACTGCCATTATAGTAGTCAAAATGTTTTTTACATGGATAGCAATTTCAGTTCCATTTTTTTTTAATGTTTCCTTGCACGACGACACAAAATGATAGCATTTGTTTGGTTTGAGTGTTTGTCTTGGATTAGACAAACATCAACCACCGCACCTAAATTACTCATGATGACTATTGCTCAAACAGTGGTCTTCCATACTTGGAAGCAGAGGAATAATGTATTGCATCACAACAGTGCATCCCTCCTCTAGCACTCTTTAAAACCACGATCAAAATGTAATGAGGACATCGAACCATACTATAAACCAGAGAAAGATAAATTAAGCTTACTCGAGGTTAGAGATGCACCAATGACACGTTCAAAGCCAAGAAGTCTAAGAGAAGGGCTTAACACAGAAGTAGAGACTCTTCTTAACACAATCGCCGTTCTTCGTCGCCATTGCCGACACCGACACAGTTATCTTCTAAAGTGCTTACATTGCCTACCGTATTAACCCTTGGCCGTGTAGCTGTCGTTCCGATTCTCGTCGCGAGTACGTTTCGATTATAATGGTTTAATTTCCGATTCTGAATTCTATTTGATCATCATATCTAAACGAGAAGGCAATTGTGATGTGTATCTGGCTCTGTAGAATGCGTTTTCAGATTAGAATTTGTGTGTTTTCGTTTTGAATTCTGACATTGAACACTGATTCGTTTGAATTGAGCTTATTATTGCTATGAGTACTACACTTGTTACCTCAAACTTATTGAAGCTTTCGTATATGTTTGATTAATAATCTGAATTGGATCTTTTGATGATGCATTTTGAGGGAAGAACTGCATCGGTTTTGATTGTATCTCATTTGCAAATTTATGTTCATCACTTTTGTTTTTGAATGTAGCCTTTTACATTGATTGCTGGTGGGGAAGAACTGTTACTACAAGTATTTTCATTGCAACAGCTATTACTGACTGGCTTGACGGATATATAGCGCGAAAGGTATTTCATGTTCTTCTGCATAGTTTATAGTTCCCTTGATTTTTCATACCATGCTTGATATTGTAAGCTTTAATGGTGTGGTGTGCATTTCAGATGAGATTAGGTTCTGCATTTGGTGCATTTTTGGATCCAATGGCAGATAAGGTAAATGACCCTCTTTCTTAGCCTTCTTGTAGTACACAAAGGAAAGATTTTTCTTTCTGATTTTGTTTTATGGTTATGCAGCTCATGGTAGCAGCAACATTGATCTTGTTGTGCACTAAACCGATGGATGCCATTATGTTAGGACCAGTTCTATGGTTAGTGACAGTACCTTCAATTGCCATCATTGGTAGATAGGTAAGATATATAAAGTTTACTGTATTCTTAGATGTCATTTAGTAGTGTCTACTGTCTAGTCCACTTATCGAATCTCTGAACTATTCGGTAATACTTTTTGCTGTAGATTACTTCATCGATATGCTTCGTGGTGATCGATATGCTTTGTTCTTCTTCGTTTTCATAGGTTCGTCCAATCGATTCAACTTCATTGATTCTCGTTGTTTAACTTTCATTGATTGTTTATGTCCCTTTTTTAGTTGATTCGATTAAGTGTTGTGTTCGGTTTCATTGTCAAGAAGAATCATATATAAGATTGTATCCGTTTAGTCGTGTTATTTATCATGCTTTAATATGTTTTATTTCATTTTACGTTTTTACGGATTGTAATATATGTTAACAAAATTAAGCAACCTATTGTACTACTTTTTTCCAATCTTGAATATTTATGTATAATAATTGAAGTTTTTATTCATTTTACAACAAAAAAAAATTTATCAAAAAATATTATTTTTTAATTCCAAACACACTATATTCTAGTTTTACCATTGGACACACAAAATTAATGAACCTTAAATAGTGATAAAATGGTTTTTATATATAATGACTAAAAACACTTGCAAAGTGTGACCATTAATGATGATCTTAGGAGATACACTCAGAAATATCCTATTAAAACACTATTTTAATTTAATTTATGTGTAATATTTATATACACATAACTAAATAGCTATGTAGCAAGTTGCATAGCGGTTCATCTAAAAAGATACTGTTTGGATTCACTAATGAATGTAGGGGTGTCAAAATGGGTCAAAACTTATGAGTTTATCCAACCCAATCCAACCCATTAACCCTAATAGATTGAATATTTGGTTTGAATGGATTAATGGGTTAAGTGGTTTGATGAGTCAAATGGGTTGAGTTAAAATGGGTTGAAATAAAATGGGTTAATGGATTAAAAATGGATAACCCATCAACCCATTCATAACTAAAAGACATGATTTCACAATTTTTTTATTTTGTTACCAAAAACACTATTACACAAATTTTCCCGCCAAAAACAAGATTACACAAAAACACAATCTAGTAAACTATTTTCCGCCAAAAACGAGTCATACAATTTCCCGCCAAAATATGATCCGGCAAAATTTACCCGCAAAACGTGATCTCTCAAACTATTTTCGCCAAAATCGAGATTCATAAAATTTTCCGCCAAAATATGATCCCGTAAAATTTTCCGCCAAAAATATGATCCCGCAAAGTTTTCCCGCCAAAAACGTGATCTCACAAAATATTTTCGTCAAAATAGAGATTCATAAAATTTCCCGCCAAAATATGATCCCGCAAAAAATATCCGCCAAAAACGAGATTTATAAAATTTCCCGCCAAAAATAAAATCCCGCAAAGTTTTCCCGCCAAAAACGTGATCTCACAAAATATTTTTGTCAAAAACGAGATTTATAAAATTTCCCGCCAAAAATATGATCCCGCAAAGTTTTCCTGCCAAAAACATGATCTCACAAAATATTTTCGCCAAAAACGAGATTTATAAAATTTCCCGCCAAAAACGTGATATCACAAAATATTTTTGTCAAATCGAGATTCATAAAATTTACCGCCAAAAATATGATCACGTAAAATTTTCCCGCCAAAAACGTGATCTCACAAAATGTTTTCATCAAAAACGAGATTTATAAAATTTCCCGCCAAAAATATGATCCCACAAAGTTTTCCCGCCAAAAACGTGATCTCACAAATTTTTTTGCCAAAAACGAGATTTATAAAATTTCCCGCCAAAAATATGATCCCGCAAAGTTTTCCCGCCAAAAACGTGGTATCACAAAATATTTTTGTCAAATCGAGATTCATAAAATTTCCCGCCAAAAATATGATCCCGTAAAATTTTCCCGCCAAAAACGTGATCTCACAAAACAATTTCGCCAAAATCGAGATTCATAAAATTTCTCGTCGAAAATATTATCCTGCAAAAAATTTCCGCCAAAAACGTGAACACACAAAACATTTTTCCCAAAATCGAAAATGATAAATTTCCCGTCAAAAACGAGATTTTGCGAAAATATTGCGCCCAAAACACAATTCATTAAAAAAAATTCCCCCAAAAACGCGATTCAGAAAATTTTCCGCCAAAAAAAATATTTTGTATTATTTTTATTAAATGAAATATGTTTTTGTAATTTAAATAAAAATATAATTTGTAAAACATGATTTACAATTCATTTATAAATAAATATATATATTTTTTTTTATCCATAAAATTAAGTGGGTTGGGTTAAAGTCAATCCAACTCATTTATGTTTAATGGGTTCATGGGTTGATCCAACCCAATTGCTAAATGGATTGGGTTAACCCATAAACCATTAACATTCAACCCATATGAGTTATTATGGGTTGGGTTGGGTTGGATCATCCATTTTGACACCCCTAAATAAATGTTACTGCAATACTTAGCTAACGTTTAATTCCACTATAACTTCTTATTTAACTTTTACCGCTCTCTTATCAGTTTTATACCCAGTGCATATTTTTAAATAGGTAAACTAGAAATATATATATTATAAAATATCTTTCAAATTTTATTCAATAAAATAATAACTTGCGTAAGAAAATTAATAAAGTTAATAGCAATAAACCGTCGATATCTTTCATACATTTTGTTTGTTCCCACAAAAAAAGAAAAGCTTAATCTGTGATTTCATCTATTATAAAGTTGGGTGACGTGAATTATGTTTTAGATGTGTTTTTGACCTAATAAGTAGTGTATATAAAAGTAGGGAGGCTTGTTTTGCTTTTTTTCAAATTAAAAAGTAATAAATCCAAAGTTTAAACCGAATATATGTACTAAAAATCGAAGTCAAAGATCAATATTAATAAGAAAATCAGAGTCAAAGATCAATTATTGTAGACTCTATTAATGATAATACATAATTATCTATGTTCTATCATTCATTAATATTTTTTATTTTGTTTAATCATTCAAATAAATTTTATCAATAATAATAGTGATCTATATTTTTTTTATCTTTGTTTATTTTTCTTCTTCTTTTTCATTGTTTTCTTTGTCTAAGCTTACCTTTTTGTATTATGGTTTTCTTTTGTCTTTTTTTCTCGTGTTTTTTTTTTTTGTTCATCGTTCTTCTTCATTTTTGTTATTCCTCTTCATTTTTGTTATTCTACTTATTCTTCTTTACAACCATTTGTTATTTTCTGATATTCTTCTTCGTTTTTTTTGCCTTCGTCTTCTTCGTTATTCTAATTCTTAGTCTTCTTCTTCTTGCCAAAAAAAAAAAAAAAATCTTCTTCTTCTTTTGTTTATTCATCTTGATCGTATTTGTCTTATCTTTTTAGTATTTCTTCTTGTTTTCTATACGTTTTTTTTTCTTATTTTTCATTATCTCTGTATTTTTACTCTATAAAATTTCATTTCTTCTTCTGTTTCATATTTGTCTCTATGTTGTCATCTTCTTTTTTGTCTTTGTGCTCTTCTTCTTGTTTTTTGTATCCTTCTTATGTTACTTTTTAGGTTATTCTTTGTAGCCGAAGTTACTATGTTTTGATTTTTTAAGTTTCTTCATTCTTCTTAGACATATTTTTCATTCAAATTTGTCTCTGTCTTCACCGTCTTGCCTTTTTAGACATTTTCTTCTTCCCCGATTTTTTTCCTCTTTTTGTTCTAGTTTTTATTCGTCTTTTTTTCATTCAGATTTGTTCCGTTTTTTTGATTCTATGTTTTTCTTTTGGTCAAAAAGATTCTATTCTTTCTATGATTTTTCTTTATCCTTGCCTTTGTATTGTCTTTATTATTTTACTTGTCTTCCAATGTTTTTTACATCTTCTTTTTCTTCTCCGACTAATTTTATTCCTTTTCTCAACGTACATAGTGTTATAATATTTATAAGAGGTTAAAAATAGGTGAATGGATTTAGTGTTCTATATTATTATAATTTAAACGTGTTCAGTGAATCAACAATCATGTTTACTTAGGTTGTGTTTGAAAGTGTGATTATCTATGCATTTTACCCAATGCTCCAACAATCCCGCACAATGTTCTAAAACGCGCCAGGCGCTTCCTAGGCGGCGAATGAGGGCCTAGCGCCTAGCTGTATACGCGGGGCCTAGGCGGATAATTATATTTTAGGTATATGTCTACAAATATAAATATATCTTATTTAGAAATGAATGAGTTTAAAAATAGTTTCAAATAAAAAAACATATAATTTGTAATATACATATAATTTCAAAATATAAATTTAAAAAGTAAAGTCATAACAACTAATAGGTTTAATATTTATAAACCAAAAATAAATACACCTTATGAAAAAAATTTAGTTTACAATCTAATAATAAAAATTCATATTTTTCCTTTATTTTTCTACATGGCCGCCTAAGCATCCGCCTAAACCGCGTAAACATCCGCCTAGACCGCGTAAACATCCGCCTAGACCGCGTAAACATCCGCATTTTTAAGAAACGCATAAATCACCGTATAATAAAAATCGTGGCGCATGGCATCCGCGTAGCGCCCAGGCGCCGCCTAGGCACCCGCCTAGACCGCGTTTTAAAACACTGATCCCGCATATTATCGTAAACCTTCCGAAAACCTTGTCCAAAAATCTGACTAAATAGTCTCCAATTAAAAATAGTAGATTATGTAATTAAATATATTTATGATCTCACCTAAAAATCTGAAATTGGTTGTTAAGGTTTTTTTAATCCGAAATTGGTGTGACCAGAAAAACAAATTTGGAATTAGTTGTTAAATTAGGAAAAGAATCCAAAATTTTTTCATTCATATTATTTATTGAGATAATAATAATAATTTGTTTTAAAATATCAATTAGAAATAATGTTAGTATGCCATGTCATATTTTTAGCAATGCCATGTCATCATTTTTGCTTGACACGTCATAGTTTTCAACCAATCAAATTATAACGTTTGATGAATCTAAATAATTCGACTTCGCTTTTAATAGGAAGGAGATCATGCAAACTCATGTTAGGACCAAAGATAACAATTGGCATAAATGTGTCATCTTAAACACCAATATGAAATACTAATTTGGTTGTTAAAAATCCGAAAGCATTTATTCTTCTGATTTGGTTATTTTTCACCAATAAAATTATGTGATCCCTGTTGACCAAAAAAAAAATTATGTGATCCCTAAAATACAGATCAATCTATATATGTAAAGATTTCGGATTTTAATATATTGTATTTATTAAATAGAAAAAATATTTTAACTAAAACATTTTCTATTGTTTTGCAAATAATTAAATATATGAAAATTCATCTTAATATTAACAAATAGTTTTACTGAATAATTACATGTTATAGATGTACAATCTATACTAAAAGTATAACTATAAATTATTGTTACTAATAATATTGATAGTGATCGAAACATATGAATTAGGGCATAAATGCTAAAGTAGCAGATTATAGTTCGAATAATTGAAATCAGAACTCACATTCACATCTAAAATTAGAAATGATTGCAAAAATATTATTCTCTAAACTTTTTATTTTATTACTTATAATCGATGATAGTTTGTAGATACATTACAAAGAGAGAGAGAAAGTCAATTTTTGCAATGAAAACTACACAGGCAGCTCTTGCTCGAAGGTAAACACGAGCCCCATCCCCCTTTGCTGGACCATTTAGAAACACACAGATCATTACACTTGTTTGTTTCACATGGTGAGGTTCCTACATTCAAATCATGACACAACTCCTCTCCTTGCGTTTCCTTCGTCATCATCCCTGACAAATATATTTAGTATATATGTAATCTCACTTTTTGTTAGAAGAAATTAAAAGGTGATGACAAAAACAAGATATGTGGGAAATATTTAACATAAATTCCTCTTTGATAATAAGAAGTATATAACGGATTTCAAGTGTAAAACAAACCTAAAACGAGAATGATCATGACGATAGGAAGAATGGTGACTTTAGTCATCTTTGAAATGGTACAATTGAAATGAAAACTTTGAAATAAAATGTGATGAGTGTATTGGTAATCTTGGAGTGAATACTATCTATATATATATAATAACTAGATGTATTTATATGTAATTAATTTACCAAGATATCACGACCTACAAAATAAGAAAGAAACAAATCTACTATATTAATTAAGTAGGTGTCGGAAACTGAAAAAGGTCAAACATAACATATTATAAAATCAATATCTAGAAACTAATCAAAAGTAAAAATATATAAGAAACAAAAAACTAGTCAACAAAATCTAATTCAAAGTGAAAACAGATAAGAACAAAAGTTAGCCAACAAAAATTAATTAGCCTAATGTGAAAATAGATAACAATAACTATGGACTTTTAAATAATAGTAGATTTGTTTCTTTTATTTAATAAAGTTCGTGATATGTGAGTATGATACGCTGGCAACGTTATATCATTTTATCTTTATCCTAACCAGTACACGTTAGATAATTTAAATCTATATCATCCTTATATACTATGCAATTTTTTTTAACATTACTTTTTAATATTATTTTATTACAAATTTTATTTTATCAAAAGTTATATTTTATTTTATTTGGTACATCATAAACAATTTTCACATTGCAAATTTATTTTAGCTAGTGATTTCTTTTTAGACTATCAGTTGATTAAATCTCGTAATCCTATATAAATCACAATTTGGTATCCAACATAGTTTTTTTTTCTAAATAGAAGTATTTTTCAGTTTCTGAATAATGTTCTAAAAGCATATTTATCCATTACACTCAAAAAGTGTTGTAGACATTAGTTAATATTAATTTCTAATAAACCCTTACTAAAGTGTCTTTCCTATGAACTATTTCATCCAAAATTTCACCAATATCTTTCTTTTTCCTTTTTTTCATTTTTTTTAAATTACAATGAACCTTTAGTAAGTTCATGGGTAAATATGCTTTAATGGTCAAAATGTTTGTATACTATATTCAGAGCCGTGCTTAGTGTGTATCAAAAGAAGCAAGTGCCTCAGGCCCCACATTTTTCAACTATATTTAGGGTCCTAATTCATAGAATTAAGTTGCTTAATGGTAAGTTTACAAAAATATTTAGAAATTTTCTTCTATTTTAAATATATTTAGGGCCTCTAATTTTTAGAATTGAATTGCTTAATGGTAAGTTTACAAAAATATTTGAGACTTTCCTTCTGTAATACCGGCCTAATAATTACTTTTAGTAGAACGAATAAAAAATGATCATATCTACACAAAATAATGACATTTTATGATTAATACACTTTATTACGTTTTTTTCAATAAAATTTTTGTATACTTAATTCTTTTGCATAACACTACGAAATGGTATGTTTTAACTGTATTATATAGGTTAAATACATTAATCACATTGATTTGGCAACATAATTTCATTAAATATCCATAGCTTTTTGCATAATTTTAGAACTGTTTTGTATAATAATTTTGGGGAAAAAATGAACACATTTTTTAGTTTTGCCTTGAGCTGTTTATTTTTAAATTTGCTTTAGGCCCCTATATACTTTAGCACGACACTGACTATATTATTCAAATATATAAATAATATCGATATTTTAAATAAGATTTGTTCGTTTTAAAGAGTTCAACATATACTATATGCGGAATTTTTTTGATATATTTTCGTGATTTTACAAATTTGAATTAGCTGTTTCAGAAAAGAGAATTGAATTTCATTCGACTACTTACAAAAGTTGTTAATAAATCTGTATTAATATTTTTAGAGAATTCTTAAAACTAAAAATAAAAAACTAACCAAAAATCTTAAATTTAGTGGTCATTATTTTGCCACATATACCACTTTTGATTAATTTTTAGTACTATATCAATTTTTTTCTTTGTCATCTAACTAAAACTATATTAATTTTATGCAACAAAATTTTATTCCACGTACAACGTAGATATTATTCTAGTTAACCTTATATGACATACATAACCCATATTCAAAAGAAAAAAAAACATTGTCAAGCTGAAGATACTTGAAAGTTTGATTTCATTTGAAATTCATACGAACAAGACACTGAATCTTAATCTTCATCTTCTTTCATACGAACAAGACACAAGACACTCGATCTTTTCTCCATATCACAAATATGTTGAGTGTGTATGGTCATTGATTGAATGTTGCTATCAACAATTTCAACAACAACATCGTTATATTTGGCATTTACCTAAGCAAAAACAAAAAAAAATTAAATATTGCAACAGCGGTAAGTAGAGGGTAAAAAAATGTGACATACGTTTTAGAAAGATCTTCCTAAGTATATAGCAATGCTTCCTAAATTTGTATTAGTAAGGGTTTCTAAACAATTTGGAAGGTTTTACAAAGAATACATAGTGAAACTATGCAAACTATTGATATGCTTAAATTTACCCTGAGCTACTCTCTCCAATTAAGAGATCAATTGTAGTAGGGGTCGAATCACTGGGGGTCAAATCAAACGATAGGATATATGACTTCGAATTGAGCTAAGCGAATAATGTAAAGTAAAAGCAAGAAACAATTCAAAACAAAGAAAGGTTGTTGGTTTTTAAAAATTCAGTTAAACAAAAGCTAGGTTTTCGGGAAATTCGCAGGCAAAGATAAATTGTAGAATTATAAAACTGTCAGGATTTTAATGAAGATTCGTGCTCGAACTTGAAAATCAAATATAAAATTAAACGACTTCCGTTGAATTAGTTATCTATGCATAAACCTTAGAAATCCAAATTCCTTTGTAAAGTCAATCAATTTATGCAAGTATTAAAGTTCAGGTTTCAATTGTTCACAAAATCCCTAAACCAAATTCCTTTGTGAATAGGTGATTTTGCTCATCTAAGATTATGGTCAGGTTATCAATTGATGCTTCCGCTTCTAATTAATTACCCTAAGATGTTTAATTAAGGGTGATCAATCCTAAATCAGGGTTATTGCAATATAGATGAAGAACCAATAGATAATCCTAACATGAATTCAATTCTAACATTTCATCTTAATTCCTTTGAAAAACCCTAAACCTAACAAGCAAATTACTCAGACATGCAAGCAAAGCAAATCATAATAACTGAATAATACTGCATTAAAATAGAGTAAGAGAAAGAGATACAGAAGGGTTCGAAGAAATCTGAATGGTCTGAAAACTTGTCTCCCTAACTCTCACAATCTCTCTGAATCTCTAGGTTTTTGAAATAAAAGAAAGCTTAATGAAAACTAAAAGAAAACTGAGTATTTATAGGCTAGGATTCGTGCTCGGCTTTATTTGTTAACTTCTGGACTTTTGGGGTAAAAAAGAAATCTTCAGAATTGGAAAAATTGGAAAAATCATTTTCCTTCGCGACTTAATATCTTCCGTCGATCGACGCACTCGTGCTTCCATCGATCGACGCGCCAATCTGACAACAATTAAAAATCCGTGCTCGCGACTTCAGCTGCTCTTTCCTTGATGCTCCAAAATGCTCCATAATCACCAATTAAGCTCCATTCATACACGAACCTGCCAAGACTCTAAAATACTAGAAAAATACCAAAAAGACTCGATAAAACCGGGTTAAATCATGGCCAAAAGATGGTAAAAACCATGATATATCAACTCCCCCAGACTTAGCTTTTGCTTGCCCTCAAGCAAACTAGAGACTAAGAATGAAGTCGAGGTTTGAATATCGCGGGAACTCACTTATCCTTTGGAACATTGCTTTCGTTTCTTTGACTCATTCGCTGTATATAAACAAAGTACCTTTGGTGGTCACGAATCTCAACCATCATAGGTTGGGCCTCAAATCTTAACCTGCAAACCCATCAGTTTCACATTCTCCTAACTGTCGCACACTTGATCAAAGTGATGATGGAATTCTCTCAAATGATATCAACCAAGTAAAAGGCTAGGTGTGATGTTAAAGGCTTTTGTGTTTAAGTGGAGCTAAAGTGTTTAGGGTTACCGGATTTTATTTGGTGGATGCAGACATTATGCATAATCACAAGAGAGAGACGGGTCCAGTTGATGCCTACAGTTTCTCATTCACATTGCACTCCCTCCTCTAAAACGAAATCAGGAACCAAACACCATCATAAAGTATAAAAATAACATGTTCCACTATCCACATCCATCCTCTCCATTCCTTGGGATTTTTGTAGAAGCTAGAGACTTATAAAGATGATCATCCCCCTTTCCCTTACTATATTTTCGAAATAATTTTTTTTTTTAATTTTTTTTTTTTTTTAACTCTAAGGGGGGGAAATGATCTTACAAAGATGTTAGTCTCGAAAATTACCATTATTGTGCATAAAATCCCAAGGAATGCTCAGCACCGTTGTTCGCTTTAAAGTACTCCAACCAAATCCTCATCCTGTGCAATTTTGTGAATGAAAAACTGCGTCGGACCTCTTTCTCTCCGGTGTTTATACACATGCCTGCACATAAAACTAAGGGAAAGAGATCGCATGAGGCTTCAACAAAAGGTTAAGGTTAGGGGTTGGGTACCAACTAAAAATGAGCTGGCCATTCAGGATCAACAAAGAGTGGTAAAGTGAATAAGAAGTCCTGAATGTTGGATCGATTACTGTCGTGATATCATCAAAGAGAATATAGCGAGATGGAGATCAAGTGTGCGATAAGAGGGGAACCTGGAGTTTGATCAACTTCGTTTTGCAAACCGCGATAAGAGGGGAACCTGTACTATCATCTGGTTTCGAATTCGCTTCATCCAAAGGCTTCATCGCAATAGCTAAGAATCGCCAAAACTTAGCGTCTATTCCTAAGAAAGGTCATTATCCCCTACAAGTTTTGACTCAATAAAACAGACTTTTTGACTCCAAAATAGAAAACAATGTTAGCAACTACCTCTCCCAGACTTAAACAACACTGTCCCCAGTGTTAATTAAGCCTGAAAATGGTGAAAGAAAAGAAAAATAAAAGTTAGAAATTGTGAAAAAGAATCGGACCTCTGAAGTGCCCGTCGATCATCGCACAAGGCGTACCGTCGATCGACGCTCTTGTCTGAAAAACGATCGTGGCTTTCTGGTTTTCTGGCTTTGGAGTTCCATCTAGTCATGTCATTCAATGGTTAGTACCTGTTTAAAGTACTTAAAACAGAAACGATCAAAAGCACCAACATCATAACATCCAATCAAGTTCACAATTTTGAATTTTAAAAACAAACTGACTTAATAAAAACAAAAAAAAGAGAAAGAAAAAGACTCACAGGTGGGTTGCCTCCCACCAAGCGCTTGTTTTCAGTCATTAGCTTGACTATGTCGGGGCTTAGGTTGGAGGTGGATCTCTGAAGTACACTCCCCCAAACTTGCAAGGCACAATACTTGGAAAGAGATTCATAGTACTGCTCACCATCTCTTGGATAAAAACCTCTCCTTTCTCCCTCAACTCTAAAGGTATGACAATTCTGATCTTGGAGAATGGTTTCGAGGGCTTTCTGCGCTTAACTTTGGGGATGCACTTGAAACTCGCAGGATTGTTGGCTTCATGGTGTGCAGTGAAAGGAGCCAACTTCAGGACTTTCTGAACCTTCTTTGTCTCATCTTCAAAACCCAGCGTATCTCCAACATTGACACTCAGACAAGAAGCTGATGTGACAAGAACTGAAGGATAAATGACATTCTTGTTGATGTTCGAGAAGGAGATTCGCTTATTAGGAAAATCCACCATTGCTCCCACTGTTGCAAGGAACTGTGCACCAAGAACCAATGGTTTACAGATATTATCCTCTCTCTCAATGATGTAGAAGTCCGTAGGATCAAGACAATCTCCTATTTGAATCAACACGTCAGGAATGAAACCTTTAGAAATTGTACACGATCTATCTATGAGCTCGATATAATTCCTTGAAGGTTGTAACTCCAAAATTCCTAACTTCTTTGCAACAGCCTCACACATAACATTCACATTAGCTCATGTGTCACATAGAGAATCCTTCAATTCTACACCATTGATTGAACACGGAACCACAAACATCCCCATATTCAACAACTTTGCTATCTTTCTCAATGACGTTGGAGCTTGTTTCCCTTTCCGTTCAGGTGCTTTGTCACTACCATGTTTGATAGGTAAAGGATATGAGCTCCTTGGATACGAAATCTTGTTGGGGTCTGCAACCTCAAAATTCACGTTATCTTCATGAACCAAGAACAAATCCTCATCCTTACACTTCTCAATAGCTGGAATTACCAGTTCTTTACTCTTCAATGTGATAGAATTGGAGAAGTGCTTTGGGTTCATATCTGTCTTCCCTGGAAGATAACCTTCTTGTCTCCTCACACTTTCAGCAGTTTGAGCTACCTGAATGTCTAATTTCTTCATGTGAATATTGAGGGCTTCTATCTTCCCATTTAGATCAGTGTAGAGCCCGTCAATCTTCCCATTGAGATTTACTGTTAGTGTTTGCTGCCCCTCAAGAAGCTATTCGAACATACCCTTTACGTCATTTTCTGAAGATTTAGGGGGAATTGGCTGGTATGACGAAGATCCATAAGTCATTTGGTTGCTGTTGCTACTAAATGGTTTCTGGAAATTCAACTTCTGAGCATAGCTTGGAGAACCTGGAGTTCCTGAGAACGAGCTCTTCTGATTGTAACTGTTGTAGCCCTTGTTCTCTGATTGATTTCCATAACGCTGATTCTGGTAGCCATTCTGGTTGATGTAATTAACATCCTCCTGCTCTTTATCTTCATCCTGATAGAAAGTGTCAACTTCCTGTGCAAAATGTACTGACTTTTTGTTTACCAGATGATGGTGGTGAATGGAATCTATCTTAGCTTTTACTTCAGCTATTTCAGCTCTACCTGATTGACCAGCTTCTCTTCTCCTTTCCTCGTCGATCTTCTTTGTATTGTTGCTGGTTGATACGTTCTTGATGAGCTCAAGGCAGTCAGCGGGAAACCTGGTTTTGAAGTTCCCATTACTCGAAGCATCTAAAGTCATCTGATGCCTCCAATCCATTCCCCTGTAGAAAATACCCAGCAGCTGAACCTCTGTAAACCCGTGATGAGGACAGTCTCTCTGATATCCCTTGAATCTGTCCCACGCAGCCTTGAAAGATTCTGTCATATTTTGAATGAACGTGGAGATCTTAGCTCGTAGATCCTCTGAACGCGACTCATCGTAGCAGTGACTCAGGAATGCATTCTTGGTATCTCTCCAAGTAGTCAGTGAGCCTGGCTCCAACTGCTTCAGCCAAGAGGCTGCCTATCCAGCAAGAGAAAATGGGAAGAGCTTACACATAATGTAGTCTTCAGATACGTCGTTAGCCTTAATACTTGACGCAAGATCCTCGAACATCTCAAGATGATCTATGGGGTGCTCTAATGGGTGCCCATGGAACTGGTGTTGAGCTACTAGAGAGAAGTAAGCTGGCTTCATCTCAAAATCCCTCCGTTGAAACCTGGGAGGTCGAATCGCTGCCATGTTGGCGTAGTGTTCTTCAGGGCGGTAATAGTCTCCCAAAGTGCGTTGGTCAACTACAACCTCCTGAGGTCTACGATTCGCTCGAGCCAGATGCTCGAACTCAGCGCGCTGGCGCTCAAACTCAGCCCTTTGACGATCTACCTCAGCACGCTCTACTGCAACCGGATCGTCAACCTCGATGACATTACCAGCTTCATCAATCCTGTCTCCCAGATCATTATACCGATTACCATCTCTATCGACCAACTCTCCCTGAGCGTTCAGAACAACTACCAAAGCACGATTAACCATCTTACCTTGCTTTGCTTGTCGTCTGTTTTCTCATTCCAAAACACCTAACTCTGGAATAAAATCTGCTAACTTTTAATCTTTGTTGCTTCTGGTTCTGCTAGAAGGCATAAACCTGAAACATCAAAAACAAAAGAAACGAAATCAAAAATAAAAAGAATACTTAGTCAGAATTCTAGAATCAAAATCCTATGAAAGATTTTGACTCGCCGGCAACGGCGCCAAAATTTGATATGCTCAAATTTGCCCTGAGCTACTCTCTCAAATTAAGAGATCAATTGTAGTAGGGGTCGAATCACTGAGAGTCAAATCAAATGATAGGATATATGACTTCGAATTGAGCTAAGCGAATATGTAAAGTAAAAGTAAGAAAAATTCAAAACAAAGAAAGGTTGCTGGTTTTTAAGAATTCAGTTAAACAAAAGCTAAGTTTTCGGGAAATTAACAGGCAAAGATAAATTGTAGAATTATAAAACTGTCAGAATTTTAATGAAGATTCGTTCTCGAACTTGAAACTCTAATATAAAATTAAACGACTTCCGTTGAATTAATTATCTATGCATAAACCCTAAAAATCTAAATTCCTTTGTAAAGTCAATCAATCTATGCAAGCATTAAAGTTCAGGTTTCAATTGTTCACAAAATCCCTAAACCAAATTCCTTTGTGAATATGTGATTTTTCTCATCTAAGATTATGGTCAGGTTATCAATTGATGCTTCCGCTTCTAATTAATTAACCTAAGATGTCTAATTAAGGGTGATCAATCCTAAATCAGGGTTATTGCAATCTAGATGAAGAACCAATAGATAATCCTAACATGAATTTAATTCTAACAATTCATCTTAATTGCTTTGAAAAACCCTAAACCTAACAAGCAAATTACTCAGACATGCAAGCAAAGCAAATCATAATAACTGAATAATATTGCATTAAAATAGAGTAAGAGAAAGAGATACAGAAGGGTTCGAAGAAATCTGAATGGTCTGAAAACTTGTCTCCCTAACTCTCACAATCTCTCTGAATCTCTAGGTTTTTGAAATAAAAGAAAGCTTAATGAAAACTAAAAGAAAACTGAGTATTTATAGGCTAGGATTCGTGCTCGGCTTTATTTGTTAACTTCTGGACTTTTGGGGTAAAAAAGAAATCTTCAGAATTGGAAAAATTGGAAAAATCATTTTCCTTCGCGACTTAATATCTTCCGTCGATCGACACACTCGTGCTTCCATCGATCGACGCGCCAATCTGACAACAATTAAAAATCCGTGCTCGCGACTTCAGCTGCTCTTTCCTTGATGCTCCAAAATGCTCCATAATCACCAATTAAGCTTCATTCATACACGAACCTGCCAAGACTCTAAAACACTAGAAAAATACCAAAAAGACTCGATAAAACTGGGTTAAATCATGGCCAAAAGATGGTAAAAATCATGATATATCAACTATGTTACAATAATCGATCAATTTTATTTGCGACTTACTATTACACACATATAAATCATGTAGGATCCGAATTTCTACGATTGGGCAACTGATATATAATAAGATA
Organism: Arabis alpina; assembly: GCA_900128785.1. Taxonomy (NCBI): domain Eukaryota; kingdom Viridiplantae; phylum Streptophyta; class Magnoliopsida; order Brassicales; family Brassicaceae; genus Arabis; species Arabis alpina. The sequence continues at coordinate 25,232,233 of LT669793.1, forward strand.
AATTTAAGAACAAATTCAGAATTACAATACCAAATTACAAAGATGAAAAGGAATTGAAGGGGCGAGACGAATCTCTTTCCTTAAATCTTGAAACGCCCCATAGTGTGACGGTTTCATAGCGATCAGATTCCCAGGATACAACTGCCATTGTTTCTGTATTCCATAACCGAAGAACAGAACCTATCGAACCAAAATTTTCCGTGTACTCTCAGACACAAGAAAAAAAAAGATCATGAAAGAATTGTTTATAGAACTTTGTTTGATATGTTTCAATCCTATTTTAATCGAATGAATGTTTTTCTCATTATGTAGAAAAATCAGAGAGGAGAGGGACGTTTCTTCAGCTCAACAAAGCTTAATTCCCAACATATGATCATTGATTTCTCATCAATGTCAAATCCCACCATAAGTACAATTGATTTTGTACGTTACTTTGACATCAAAACAAATAGATATTTAGTGATTATTTTAACTATAAATTAATCACAATTCTGATTAAAATTTGGTCAAAAATAAATAGGCTAATGGGCCAATATTTATTAACCCAATTCCAAACCAAAACTTAATCTCAAGCCAAGTTCTAAATCTAATTTCAAATTCGGTACGGTTTGATTTGGTACACCGCATACGCGCGTGATTGGGATTTATTCTCTCTAGAACACCATAACTTTTGTTATGACTTCTCCATAAACATACAACACCTCATGTATCCAATGTGGTATATTTGCTAATTTTTTTACTTAGACAAATATCTAGCTTTACAAACTCTCCAAGTCATCGACTTTGGACCAACATTTCTCATTCAAACGAACGCCTTTTTGACAAATGAATACACTATCTCATAGTGCTCATTACAATGAATCAAACGGTTCTAAATTCCGGTCATTCCGACAAATAAATTGTCCGGAAAAGCCACCGGAATATTGGCTAACGCTATTGTCAAAAAACAAGTTCCAACAAATCAATCTATGTTCTTCTTGCATCCTCTTAAAGCTCGTATTTGGCGATCATTTCATAGATATTTAATTGAAGAATCATCTACCATCAATTTCATTCTTATTGAAAGTTGGGAGTGTATAGCTGAAATATCTCTATCTTTAACTAGGCAAATAAATTCCAAAGATTTAACTGCTAGAAACGTATGAAACGAAAATCAAGAAAACTAAATGTTAACAAGTAGTTATTCCCACAAACGAAATCAAGGAAAGTGAACTTTATCAGAACAAAAACGATCTAAACAATATCAAATAAAGGTTGTTTGGAGAAATTAAGAGACAGATCTATTTACTTACTTTTCTAATTCAACTCCTTTTATTTTGTTTTTATCTTTCAAAAGTTTATCAAATTTTTCTGTCATATAGCTAGTTATTAACTCTTTATTAAAAAAAGGTTTAATCAGTTTGCTAGGAGATTTTAGACTGAAACATATTGGACCCACAATATTATAGAGTTGACCTGGAAACATCAATGATTTTATGTACTTTTCATCAGTCAATTTTGGAATTACCTTTTAATAGCTCCCCCCCTTACTAACAAACTTGTGTACATGTGACTTGATGCAGCTATGGCATGCTCTTGCGAAAACACAATCAGAGAAGGCAGCTTGGGCATTAGCCATCGATCGTATGGTCAACATGGTCTCGGTTAACCCGGGACTCATTGTTGGACCCTCGGTGGCTCAACACAACCCTAGACCTACCATGTCTTACCTCAAAGGTAATACACAATATTTACTCACTATGGATATATATAAAACACATTCATTCATGTAATTAGGTATGTATAATCAATAGTGATTCGATTTTGGTGGCAATACAAATTGCAGGAGCTGCGGAGATGTATGAGAACGGTGTTTTAGCGTATGTAGATGTAGAGTTTGTAGGAGATGTTCACATTCGAGCGTTAGAGGATACTTCGGCTTGTGGTAGATACTTTTGCTTCAACCAAATTGTGAATACTGAAGAAGAAGCTCTCAAGCTTGTGCAAACTCTATCTCCTTTAATTCCTATGCCACCAAGGTACATTTTATTTTACTCCCCTTTGTAATTATTATTAAAGTGTATAATTTCTACTTATCGTATAGTATATGATTTTAGGTATGAGAAAGAAATGCAAGGAAGTGAAGTTTATGAAGAGAGATTGAGAAACAATAAACTAAACAAGCTGGTGGAAGCTAGCTCTGCTTGTTAATTACAAAGACAGATGATGTTATAAGAAAATAGTTTGATTACTCTTAAATTGTAATTTCAGTTTTCAATATTTTATAACTTATAATCGATGATAGTTTGTAGATACATTACAAAGAGAGAGAAAATCAGTTTTTGCAATGAAAAGTACACAAGCAGCTGTTGCTTGAAGGTAAACACGAGCCCGATCCCCCTAAGCTGGTCCATTTAGTAACACACAGATCATTACACTTGTTTGTTTCACATGGTGAGGTTCCTACATCCAAATCATGACACAACTCCTCTCCTTGCGTTTCCTTCGTCATCATCCCTGACAAATATATCTAGTATATATGTAATCTCACTTTTTGTTATAAGAAATTAAAAGGTGATGACAAAAACAAGATATGTGGGAAATATTTAACATAAATTCATCTTTGATAATAAGAAGTATATAACGGATTTCAAGTGTAAAACAAACCTAAAACGAGAATGATCATGACGATAGGAAGAATGGTGACTTTAGTCATCTTTGAAATGGTACAATTGAAATGAAAACTTTGAAATAAAATGTGATGAGTGTATTGGTAATCTTGGAGTGAATACTATCTATATATATATAATAACTAGATGTATTTATATGTAATTAATTTACCAAGATATCACGACCTACAAAATAAGAAAGAAACAAATCTACTATATTAATTAAGTAGGTGTCGGAAACTGAAAAGGTCAAACATAACATATTATAAAATCAATATCTAGAAACTAATCAAAAGTAAAAATATATAAGAAACAAAAAACTAGTCAACAAAATCTAATTCAAAGTGAAAACAGATAAGAACAAAAGTTAGCCAACAAATATTAGCCAAATGTGAAAATAGATAACAATAACTATGGACTTTTAAATAATAGTAGATTTGTTTCTTTTTTTAATAAAGTTCGTGATATGTGAGTATGATACGCTGGCAACGTTATATCATTTTATCTTTATCCTAACCAGTACACGTTAGATAATTTAAATCTATATCATCCTTATATACTATGCAAATTTTTTTAACATTACTTTTTAATATTATTTTATTACAAATTTTATTTGGTACATCATAAATAATTTTCACATTGCAAATTTATTTTAGCTAGTGATTTCTTTTTAGACTATCAATTGATTAAATGACGGATTTTGACAGAGTTTAAATCTAACCAAAATTCATTGTTATTTAATCAATAATTTTAAATCTTACTTTAAAATCCGGTATTATTGGATATGATATTTGTAAAATCATGTCTTAAAGATTTTAAAATCTTCGGTTATTCAATAAAAGATTTCAAATCTATAATTAAAATCCACTGTTATTCAACTTTAAAAGATTTTGGAAGTATTTGTTTTTTAATGGATTTGAAATCACTTGAGGATGGAGTTTAGTGAACAAATATTTAAAAATCAAATCTCAAGGATACTGTAGAGATTTTTAGAATCCATCCAAATAAAATACATCAGAGTATGAATCCACCCAAATCATTCATCCAATAACAAAGCTTTAAAATCCTTGAAATTTTATACTCTGATGGAGTTTATTTGGGTGGATTCTAAAAATCTCTGCACTATCCTTGAGATTTGGTTTTTAAATATTTGTTCACTAAACTCCATCCTCAAGTGATTTCAAATCCATTAAAAAACAAATACTTCCAAAATCTTTTAAAGTTGAATAATAGTGAATTTTAATTATAGATTTGAAATCTTCTATTGAATAACAGAAGATTTTAAAATCTTTAAAACATGATTTTACAAATATCATATCCAATAACACCGGATTTTAAAGTAGGATTTAAAATCATTGATTGAATAACAATGGATTTTGGTTAGATTTAAACTCTGTCAAAATTCATCATTGAATAACACCCTCTAAATTTTAACAAGTAGTTATTCCTACAAACGAAATCAAGGAAAGTGAACTATATCAGAACAAAAACGATCTAAACAATATCAAATAAAGGTTGTTTGGAGAAATTAAGAGACAGATCAAAGGTGAAAGTGTTAGTTCAAACTTTTTTTCCTTAGATTCATCCCATTTCATTTGGGCGAGAGAGGTCCATCACAACCACCTTAGCACAAGTTACTCGAGTAGCACATAAGCCATCAATAGCTTGCTTGTCTGGGAGTTCAACCACGAATTCTACGTCTTCAAAATTAATATCAAAAACAAGAATATGATATATTTTCCAAATCGATCTAATTAAAAATAGATGAAGAAGAACACATACCAAATCAATTAGAGATGCAGATTGGTGATTCAAACCACTATCCTGATTTAATGTTGCGTGATGATTTTGTGAGGAACATGATTCCATTTTCAAATTTTATGAAATCGTCGCCGATTACAGAAATCACCGTCGATGATAGGCTCGATCTGAGATCATCGTCAGATTTAGTCCGTTGTCATCACCAATCTGAGATTGCCATCGTCATTGTTCTGGAATCGTCATTAGATAAAATATCTTTTTTATTATAAAAGAAAATTGAATAATTGCTCTGAGGAAAATTTAAGAATAAGTAAAAGATTTATACCCTCGGAAAATCAGAACACGAAGAAGAGACAACGAAAGAAAGATAGAGTTTCTTATTAATGTTGAAGCTGTGTGAATTGTTGTTACAAAATGAAAGCGAACACTCGTATATATAGAAGGTAAACAGATAGAATTTACTGTGTACGCATAGTGACAGTGGGGTCCACACAAAAGATAAATCGTATGCGAGAAGATAAACGTTATCTTACTGCAAATGTGAATGCAAATTTGACTTTCACAACCCTCCCCCTTGGAGACCAATGTCACTATGTCTCTTGCGTTATGTCTTTCGGTTGCCTCGTTAAAAACCTTTCTAGGAAAACCCAGTGGGAAAAACCCTAGTAGGATAAAAAGTGTACAACCACGCAAGCTCCCCCTCGAATGATCAAGCATATAGATCTCGTTGATGGCGCATTCCAATGTCATAGACATGCTTCTTGAATATCGAGGTAGGAAGTGATTTCGTGAAGAGATCTGCAGCATTATCACATGATCGAACATATCTCACTTCAATCTCTTTATTCTTCTCAAGCTCTTGGGTGTATGAGAAGAACTTTGGAGGGATATGTTTGGTTCTATCACTTTTAATATATCATTCCTTTGTCTGGGCAACACATGCAACATTATCTTCATATAAGATCGTTGGCTTCATGTTTACGTGTAATCCGCTACATGATCGGATGTGTTGACAAATTGACCTGAGCCAAACACATTCTCGACTTGCTTCATGGAGTGCAATAATTTCAGCGTGATTTGAAGAAGTAGCTACAAGTGTTTGCTTCTGAGAACGCCAGGATATTGCAGTGCCTCCAATAGTAAAAACGTATCCTGTTTGTGACCTCGCTTTGTGCGGATCTGATAAATATCCGGCATCTGCAAAACCAACCATTTGATCTTTCGAGTTTTTAGGATAAAATAATCCTAAATCAATTGTCCCTTTAAGATATCGGAAGATATGTTTAATCCCATTCCAATGTCTTCGTGTTGGAGACGAGTTGAATCTTGCTAAAAGATTAACAACAAATGAGATGTCAGGACGAGTACAATTCGCAAGATACATGAGTGCTCCGATTGCACTTAGATATGGTACTTCAGGACCAAGTATTTCTTCATTTTCTTCAGGTGGTAGAAATGGATCATTTTGAATTCGTAGTGATCTAACGATCATAGGAGTACTCAACGGAGTTGCCTTGTCCATGTTGAATCGTTTTAGCACTCTTTTGGTATATGTAGCTTGGTGTACAAATATACCCTTTTGAGAATGATCAATTTGTAAACCAAGACAATACTTTGTCTGTCCGAGATCCTTCATCTCAAATTCTCCTTTCAAATAATTAGATGCTTTCTGTATTTCATCTTGTGACGCCCGTGAACCATTTTTTTGGTAAAATTGAGGGGCTGTCGATCGACACACGAGGTGTCTGTCGATCGACAGGGCTCTTAGGGGCTGTCGATCGACACACCTAGTGTATGTCGATCGACAGGTGCCCGAATTGGTTGGTTTTCTGGTTCAATTTAAGTTGTTCAATTGGACCGGGCCGGTTTGGAGAAACCCTAGGGCTTCGTATTTAAGGGTTTTTGGCCGCATTTGAGCGAACCAAAGTCCCAAAAACGCAGCAGACAGAGTTTGAGAGGAGTTCTCTGTTTCCTGTGAGTTTTTGAGAATTAAGGGTTCCTTTCTTGAGAGATTTGGAGTAGTTTCTTGTGGAGATTGTCGTGGATTCGTTTCTAGCCTCATTATCCAGCAGATTCTATCCAAAAATCTAAGGTGAGTGCGTGACCATGGCTTCTGGGCCGGTGGATTTGTCAGGGTTGTTTGGTGGTAGGTTGAAATTGTTGATTGATCTTGTTTGTGTTGAATCTGTCTGTGAATTGCGTGTGGATTGTTTGGATTGTGTTTATTCGTGCAGGTTTCGTGTTAACGCAGAGGAGGAATAGATCTGAGAGGATAATGATCGATTTCCCATGAATCTGCGACGGCCTGTCGATCGACAGCACTTGGGTGTGTCGATCGACAAGGTCACACGAGAGCTGTCGATCGATGTTGGGGTCGGAAATCCCTTCCCCGAGAACAACAATCGGTAATGACAAGGGCGCTGTGATATGGTTGAGTTGTCGAGTAGGAAAATTAGCCAAACAGCCATATACACAGTCGCTGCCAAATTTGAGAGTTAGGCCAAATTTGGCCTAGCCGGGAAAAGTTTGGCCAGACTAGGAAAATTGGCCGAACCACCCAGACAGGTTTGGCCGAACTGCCCAGACAGGTTTGGCCGAGCCTGTCCAGACAGTTTTGGCCGAACCGCCTAGGCAGTTTTGGCCGAACCGCCTAGGCAGTTTTGGCCGAGCCTGTCCAGGCAGTTTTGGCCGAACCGCCCAGGAAGGTTTGGCCGAGCTGCCTGGTTCAGTTTGGCCGAGCAAGCCAAACCGCTTAGGCGAAATCTGCCAGCCAAACCGCTTAGGCGAAATCTGGCAGCCAAACCGCTTAGGCGAAATCTGCTAAACAAAAGGCCTTGCATATTTCTGGTTAAACGGGATCAACAACATGTCGCCGAGGAGAGTCTTTTCTGAAGAGCAGGTTAGTAGCTAGGAGTGGCAAGCCTATCGAGCCGACGAGTTCAGAACAAGTCTAGCCCATCAGGAGAAGCCCACAAGGAAAGCCGCCTTCAGAAGGAGAGATCATCGGCGAAATAAGGAAACTTCTTTTTTCTGCGAGAAGATAAACTCAATAAGGAAGGAGGATCGAGATGAGTCCCGAAGAATTAGGATAATTTCCTTTATCTTGTTGTAACCCTAAACCGACCTAGTCGAGTATATATATCGATGTACATCCTTTGAGAAAGAGATCCGCAACTTTATTCACAAAAGCAATACAAAGCAATAACAAACCCTAGTTTTTCTTTGCTCATCGTTTTCTATTTCGTAGCTTAACGCAGAAATCTCAACTTCCTCTCGAAACCCTTACAAATCTAATTGTGCGATTTCCGGCATCCACAATTTGGCGCCGACCAAGGGGAATTAGAGAATTTCTTACACAAAAAAAAGCTACGTAACAACTCAAAGATGGTAAGCAGCGAAGAAAACACGTCCCGCAGAGACAACCGGGAAAGAGAACCTTCGATCGAGGCTACTGCTACCAAAAACCCTGCTCATGGTGACCTAACCGACGTGAAAAAGATGCTAGAAGACTTCCTCACTGAGCAGAAGAAGCAAGCCAACATGATCGAAGAAAACTCGAAGGAACTGAAAGCTCTTTCGCGAAGAAAACGCGAAAGACCCAACACGACGAGACTCAGAGTGCGCGTCGATCCTCAACGCCTCGACTTCTCAGCGCCCCGCACTACTCGGGGAAACCCTGAGGATCTACCACCACCGCCGCCGCGTCGAGAAACGGATAAGTCTCCCGAACGTGTCGTAGACATCTCTAACGAAGAAGAACCAGCTCCTCCAAAGCGTACACTCACGGAAGGTGCAGAAGGAGGCCGACCAGAACCGCGCGCCCCTGACAACCAAAGCGCGTCAAGCTCTTCCAAAACAGAGATTTTAAAGGACACATCGGAGTACACCAACTACTCCAGTAAAGAGCGATACAAGAAGGAACAAGAGCGTAGAGCATTTAAACGATCCTACGCTTCGGAGCTGGCTGCAGTTAAGGCTCAAATGGATCGGGTAACTTCAGACCTAAAGCGTACCCAATCGCAGATATACCATGGAACAGGAAAGGCTCCTGCCATCGCTCATGTACTAGAAAAGGCGAGGAACACACCCTTCGACGAACGAATCGCGAAAACAAAAATCTCCGATCCTGGAAGGATCAAGTTACCCATCTACGAAGGAACCACTGACCCTTCGGATCATCTCATGGAATTCGAAGTTGCCTTGGGGAGAGCAAACTTCAAGGAAACGGAAAAAGACATCGTCTACTGTAAACTGTTCGTAGAAAGTCTCAAGGGGCCTGCGCTACAATGGTTCTACAAGCTGGAGAAGAACTCAGTTCACACTTTTCTTCAGCTTTCCGAGTTGTTCGTTCAACATTATAACATCTTCATGGAACGGAAGATCTACGACTCGGAACTATGGAATAATAAGCAAGGCGGGAACGAGAGTCTTCGATCTTTCATGACAAGATTCAAAAACACGCTTTCAAAGGTTGAAAGTATCAGCAACAAGTCAACCCTCGAAGCCTTGCGAGGGGCACTTCGGTGCCCATCTCCATTCTGGCAAGAGATGAGCCTCAACACGCCGATAACGATTCAAAACGCTCTCCACCGCGTAGCCGACTTCGCCCGAACAGAAGAGAAAGTCCAAGCCAGGCAGGGCGGAAAGACCAAACAAGCAAGCGAACCATCCAAAGTCGCTGCACCTAAGAAAAACAATCCTACCTATGTCGAATACGAAGGAGGGTCCGGAGGGGCTCACAACTATCAAGTAGAGTCATCAGGTCGCGGACGCGGAAGAGGCCATGGGCGCGGTCGCGGCAGAGGAACCTGGAACAACACCTGGACCAGAGAGTCGAAGGACTATGACGAGAAGCTGTATTGCGATTTCCACAAATCTAGTGGACACTCAGCCGTAAGGTGCCGAGAGTTAGGGCTACAGCTCATAGCCAAACTCACAGAAGGCAGACTTCAAGCCAGTGGAGAAAGCTCCTACCGAGGCCGAACAACAAGTGGATACTCCCAGACGCCACCGTCGCGATGATGGCGTGGAAAATGGAGAACAACACGAAGTTATCAACATGATAATGGGAGCATCACAATACTGTGCTGACGATGAAACCGCGATCGAAGCTTATCAACGCCGCGCTGATGTCTGCGCAAACATATCAGCACCCGCAAAGCCAAGGCTTTCCAGCGACTCAATCAATTTCGTCGAGAAAGACACTGAGGGCCTCGACCAACCACATAACGATCCCTTGGTAGTCAACCTAACCGTCTACGATTTCAACATCGCTCGCGTTCTTATCGATACAGGGAGTTCGGTGGATGTCATCTTCAAGAAAACGCTTGAGCGAATGAAGATTGATCTATCCACAATCAAAGGAAGGCCTAAGCCCATCACGGGTTTCTCTGGCGAAAAAACCATGACGATGGGAACAATTCGCCTTCCTGTCCAAGCTGGCAATGTTAAACAGATGGTCGACTTCACTGTCTCCGATCATCCAGCAATCTACAACGTGATCATGGGAACTCCTTGGCTCAACCTGATGAGAGTCGTGCCTTCAACGTACCACTTATGCCTCAAATTTCCAACTCCCATCGGCATAAAGACAATATGGGGAAATCAGAGGGATTCCCGTACCTGTTTTCTGGCCGAGCATAAGATGCGAAACATTGAGAAGAAGAAGGACGCCCCTGAGCCTCATAAATCACGAAAAAGAGCTAGAACTAGCCCCGAACAGGTGAAGAACCTGACTGACCTCTTATAGCAATTACAGATTGCAGAAGGTCGCGTAGAAGAAGAATGACCCACCTACGAACCTGTGATATCTGTATGCATCGATGAACAACACCCCGAAAGATGCGTAGAGATCGGGGCCACCCTTGATGAAGATCTAAAGAAGAAGGTCGTGGCTTTCCTCCGGAAAAACATCAATACTTTCGCCTGGGCAGCAGAAGACATGCCAGGGATAGACATCAACGTCACCAGCCATGAACTCAACGTCACCAGCCATGAACTCAACGTCGATCCGACGTTCAAACCAATAAAACAGAAAAGGAGGAAGCTCGGCCACGAACGAGCAAAATCGGTAAACGACGAAGTCGAAAGGCTATTACGCGTCGGATCAATCACCGAAGTCAAATACCCCGATTGGCTCGCCAACCCAGTCATGGTAAAAAATAAGAACGGTAAGTGGCGTGTCTGCGTGGATTTCACGGATCTAAACAAGGCGTGCCCGAAAGACAGTTTCCCTCTGCCTCACATCGATCGCTTAGTGGAAGCAACAACAGGGAACAAACTGTTGACATTCATGGACGCCTTCTCGGGCTATAAACAGATCCTAATGCATCCCGAAGATAGAGAAAAGACCGCCTTCATAACCGACCGCGGATGCTACTGTTACAAGGTTATGCATTTCGGCCTGAAAAACGCTGGAGCAACATACCAAAGACTCGTCAACAAGATGTTTCAAGACCAATTAGGCAAAACAATGGAGGTGTATATAGACGATATGCTAGTGAAATCTCTTGAGGAAAAGGATCACATCTCGCACCTGGAAGCATGCTTCAACCAGCTCAATCTTTACGACATGAAACTAAACCCGACGAAGTGCAGATTTGCAGTTACCTCTGGAGATTTCCTAGGATACTTGGTCACCCATCGCGGCATCGAAGCAAATCCAAAGCAGATTGACGCGCTAATCCAAATGGCATCTCCGAGAAACAAACGTGAAGTACAGAGATTAACTGGACGAGTGGTTGCACTCAACCGATTTATTTCACGATCAACTGACAAATGCTTGCCTTTCTACAACACGCTGCGAGGAAACAAACAGTTTGAGTGGTCAAACAAGTGTGAAGACGCTTTCAGACAGCTTAAAGAGTATTTAGCAACGCCGCCTATCCTCGCCAAACCAGTAACTGGAGAACCTCTTTTCCTCTACATCGCTATCTCTGAAACAGCCGTTAGTGCTGTGTTAGTACGTGAGGAACGAGGCGAGCAAAAACCCATCTTCTACGTCAGCCAGACTCTCACCGATGCTGAAACAAGATATCCTCAATTGGAGAAGCTTGCACTTTCCATCGTCATGGCATCACGAAAGCTAAGGCCCTATTTCCAAGCTCACACCATCGTAGTTCTCAGCACCTTCCCTTTGCGCTCGGTTTTGCATAGCCCAAGCAATCTGGCAGGTTAGCCAAGTGGGCAATTGAACTCAGCGAGTACGACATCCAATACAGAGGGCAGACGTGCAACAAGTCACAAGTATTGGCTGACTTCCTCATCAAACTCCCTGAGGATCAAATGCTAAAGGAGGTCCGACCGGGTATCTAGGAACTACACGTCGATGGCTCGTCATCTAAGAATGGTCTGGAGTAGGAATACGCCTAGCGTCGCCAACAGGCGAGATCCTTGAACAGTTTTTTCGTCTAGGCTTCAAAACCTCCAACAACGGAGCAGAGTATGAAGCCATCATCGCTGGAATGAGGCTCGCCCAAGGACTCAACATCGAGCATGTTCACGCTTTCTGCGATTCACAGCTAGTTACTAGCCAATTCAGCGGCGAGTATGCAATAAAAGACGATCGGATGGAAGCCTATGTAAAGATAGTCAAGGACCTTGCCTCGACATTCAAAGAGTTTACGCTAACACGAATTCCTCGAGGAGAAAACGTCGACGCTGACGCATTGGCAAACCTTGCCTCCGCTTCAGCTCCTCCAAAAGATATGGCTTTGAAGCGGGTAATCCCCGTGGAGTTCATCGAATTTCCCAGCATCCAACAAGGTACAGCGCTCTCTATTTCAACACGATCTCAGATCGCGAGACAAGCAAAAGCCATTGCTGAATCACTCGAGACGAGTCCCAAAGACATGGAGATGACGGAAGCAGCAGAAGAAACAGAGCCCACGCATCCGCCAATAACAACGCCTATAACTGACGCTGAGAATACCCCGGACGCTGACAACCTCTCGCTGAAAGATCATGTCCAAGACGCATCTGTCCCGATGGAAACTGATGGGGAACCTGAGTACGGATGCAATAAGCCCTGGATGGACCAAATCCGTGATTACATCGTTAGTGGAGAGCTGCCTAGCAACAAGTGGGCAGCCCGCAAGTTACAGAAGCAAGCTGCTCGACACGTCCTGTTAGATGAGAACATCTACAGGTGCGGGTTCTCCGGTCCTTTGCTCACCTATGTAGAGGGACAAGAGGCCAGACAAGTCATGGAAGAAGTACACAGCGGGTCATGCGGCAATCACTCAGGAGGCAAAGCCTTGGCAATCAAGATAAAGCGACATGGCCACTTCCAGCCTACCATCGTGAACGACTGCATTAAGTTTTCAGCCAAGTGCGAAAGATGTCAACGTCATGCTCCAAAAATTCATCAACCAACGGAGAAGCTCTCTTCCGTCACCTCTCCTTACCCATTCATGAGATGGGCGATGGACATCGTAGGACCTCTGCATGCGTCAAAACTTAAGCGTTTCTTACTTGTTTTAACAGATTATTTCTCAAAGTGGGTGGAAGCTGAGGCTTACTCAAGTATCAAAGAAGCCCAAGTCGAAAGTTTCGTCTGGAGAAACATCATATGTTGTCACGGAATTCCATTCGAAGTTATCACCGACAACGGTTCTCAGTTCATCTCCAACAGGTTCGAGGCCTTCTGCGCAAAGTGGAAAATTCGACTCAACAAATCTACTCCTCGTCATCCCCAGGGAAATGGACAGGCAGAAGCAATGAATAAGACGATTCTCGATGGCCTTAAGAAACATTTGGACGCGAAGAAGGGTCGCTGGGCAGATGAGCTGGAAGGCGTTCTATGGTCCCACCGCACCACTCCCAAATGCGGAACGGGCGAAACTCTTTTTGCTCTTGTCTATGGAACTGAATGTGTCATACCCTCCGAAGTCACTAGTCCAGGACCACGACGTCGTCTCTTACCTGAAAACAAAGAACTCAATGATTCACTCCTCGTTGATGAACTAGACTTCCTTAACGAAAGGCGCGATCAGGCACTCATCAGAATAACCAACTATCAAAACGCGGCCGCACGATACTATAACTCTAAAGTTCGAATCAGACGTTTCCGCGAAGGCGACTTGGTCTTACGCGAAGTTTTCCAAAACACAACAGAGCGAAACGCGGGAAAACTTGGTGCTAACTGGGAAGGACCTTACAAAGTCACCACCGTGGTCCGTCCCGGCGTCTATGAGCTCACCACCGTGGCCGGCAAGCCAATACTCCATTCGTGGAATGCGAAGCACTTGAAGAGGTACTATCATTAGTCCTCTCCTAAGGCTCCTGCCTTGAACTACGAAGCGACTTGATCCCTGCAAAGGGTACGTAGGCAGCTTATCTCCGGACGAGTTCAGTTGCCCTCCCCCGTCAAAAAGGGGAGGAGTAAGTGCTTTAACGAACTACGAGGCGACTTGATCCCTGCAAAGGGTACGTAGGCAGCTTGTCTCCGGACGAGTTCAGTTGCCCTCCTCCGTCAAAAAGGGGGGGAATGGGGTATGTATACTCATATACTCCCAATTTTTAAATCACGCTCTTCGCTTCAACTTTTACATCTTCAATGGACTATTCGAAGCCTCTTTTGAGCAAGTTCAAACCACTGTTGTTGCTGCTGGCCACAGCAACAGTGTGTGAACCTGAACACATTGACATCCACTCTCGGATCCTAAGCGCGCTATATAAGTTATAACAATCAGTTTTTGGGCTTTTGACTCCGGCTGATTCTGGTGTCCGGTTCTTGGCCTTTTTGGCCACGAGCGTTCATTCAAAAACCCAACAGCACGTTGGTAAAAAGCAGCTACCAATGATTACTTAGGTTTATACACCGAATAATCATTCAGAAAACCCAATAACACGTTGGTCAAGTCAAAAGGTGTGATCGTTTCTGGACAGACGTGTTCAGAAAACACCGCCAAGCGAGCCTCTAAAGCTAAAGCATAAAAAGACCACAAAACCAAAAAGTTTACAAACTAAACCATTCCGCGGAATATCAGAATCGTTAACAAGAAGATAACATATCATGAAAGTCTCGTACATAGATTATCTTACACCAAGACACGACGCAAGGCAAAACACACACAAACAAAAACAGAAGGAAAGACATTGTCACAAGGGCAGTTTTAGGGAAAGGAAAGCAAAGCCGAAAAAGAAATAAGAGATAACTCATCCTGCGAAGCCCTAGTCGTCAATGTTAACATACTCATCATCATCATGATTCACCCCGAGCTCATCTGTCATCGATCCATCAAAATCCCGGACACCCACATCCGTGGCCAAAGTCTCGAGCGACACATTGTCCCGAGCAGTACCTGATGAGTCAGAAGAGATAGGCGATATGACCAAGTCAGAGTCAAATCCAGCAAAAAGACTGTCAAATTCCACATCGCCGCCGGCAACATTTGGTAACCAAGCCTCGGTTTTGGCTACTTCAGCGTCAAACGAGTCGGGGGGCCTCGCGCAGAATTCTAGCAAATTCAATGTTCGCCTCAACTTGAGCTAGCTGCACTAGCTTTTTCTTTGGGTTCGCGCCAAGGGTCCTGATCTTCTCTTTGGCACGGTCGATCTTGCCTTGGAACTTGGTGGCAAAAGTGCGCATCGCAGCCTTGGTCGCACGCTTGATCCTGGAAGTTATGCCGGTCTTCTCGTCAGCTAGTTGCCGCTGGAGAATCGATGCCTTAGCATTTTCCTCAGCGGCGCGCTCTTCCGCCTAAACGCACCTCCGCTGATAGGCCTGCAACTCGGACTCCACACACTTTTTGTGGTCCATTTCGATTCCTAATCGAGTCTGAGCATCTGAGCACGATTTCCTGGAAAGCTCTCCACGATCGTAAAGCTTCCGGGCTAGCCTGTTCGCGGCAGCAAAGTGCTGAGGGACCAAAGAGAAAGGGTTCAAAACACTTAGAAAAATCTCCTCAAAAAACTTTTTGAAACTCACTTAAAGGAATTGCGTGTTACGGACATACTCTGGATCCATGGCGAGACATCAACCCAAAGTCAGGATCTGCGACTAGCTCGGCGAGAAGAGGTCCATCGCTACCGTGATACTGGATGTTCGCAAACCATGCGGCCGTCTTTGAGTCATCAATCACACTCTCCGAAATCCCATCGGAGAGGACCGCACGAACAGGGCTCTGAACCTAGCCAACGCTCGAACTTCGACGAGATCTCTTTTTCTTTGGCCGAGCGCTGTGAGACTCCCCGTCTTGCTCGAGAGCAGTTGCTGAAGCGGAAGCTCCTGCCTCGGAGGAGAGAATGACTCCGTCGGAAACAGGGACCCTAGGGGGTTTCTTTGAACGCCTACTTTTCTTCAGCTTCTCCTGAGAAACCTCGGAGATCTCACCGCTAACGATCGGCTGGTCTTGGACTCCATCTTCTTGCCCTCCAGCAGGGTTCGTTTCGACGCCAGCCGCCAAATTCTCAGCCTGTGCGCGCTCCTGAGCTGTCATCTCCTCACGAAAAGACAAGTATCCCATCGCTCGTTTGACTCTTTGAAAATGGAAAGTCCTTTCCCAAAAACAGAGGTGCCGCTCGAATCTAACTGCAGAAAGGAAGTCAGTGAACAAACCGTCTGGGCAGGGTGGAAATCCGGACGGACCTGCACGAAACATAAACAAAGATCAAGGTTAGGATTCAAGTGTTTCCTAAAAACAAAGACACCAAGCAGGAGGAAAGTCCTAGACTAAGACTGAATGACAACTAGCTACCGCGATATCTCCATCGCGTAACTACTTTCTCAAGCCATTGATCACCCACAGATGCTTCGGAAATCTTGACATAGAAGAAGTAGTTGATCCAATGCCTATCCTTGGTAGGATGATCATCGATAACCAGACAACCAACCTGAGCTCCGATGGCAACGATCATATCATTTCCAACCATACCCCTGCTACCAATCTTCAATAGATTCAGGTAGTGGTAGACTTCTTTGCGACATTCTCTGCCCTGAACCAGTATTCCAACCAAGTGTCGAATACCTCGAGGGGTCGCCTGAGCAAGGGCTATCTTGTGTCTCCAGAAAACTCAAGGATCACTGGTGGGATAGGAAAAGTGGGGAAGCATTCCTCGATAGAATTCTCATACATAGTAAAATAGCCATGGGGAGGATCGTTAGCTTGATCGAAAGACCTAGGGAGACTAAACTCAACTTCGTCAGGAACTTCGAATTCAATCCTGAGTTTTTCTAACGACTCTGCCGAGCATAAGGTGGACCCTGGGGGATCAGGATTCCCCCGCTTCTTATACTTCATTCCTTGTCGCTCTCGACGCGCTTTTTTCTCTGCGAAAAGGACGTCGAGGAATTCTTCCTCTTGTTCTTGGGTCAGGATTGCTTCCGCAGGCCACTCGTATCCTTCAGACTTAACTACGAAAGGAATCTCGTCAAACTCTGGCAAGACGGGATAAGGATCCATCCAAGAGCCTCCGTCGGCGGAATTCTCGACCAGTTCGGCCAAAACTCCTCAAAGCGGGTTCGGCCAAAACTGTTGGGGACCAGTTCGGCCAAAACCTCTCGACTGGTCCGGTTCGACCAAAACTGTTGGGGACCGGTTCGGCCAAAACTGTTGGGGATCGGTTCGGCCAAAACCTCTCGACTGGTCTGATTCAGCCAAACTTCTCAACCGGTCCGGTTCGGCGAAAAAGTTCTCGACTAGACTGGTTCGGCCAAAAATGAACCCGGTTCGGCGAAAACGCGCAAGACCGGTTCGGCAAAAAACGAACCTTGTACGGCGAAAACGGCACAAGACCGGTTCGGCCAAAAATGAACCCGGTTCGGCGAAAACGGCGCAAGACCGGTTCGGCCAAAAATGAACTCGGTTCGGCAAAAACGGCGCAAGACCGGTTCGGCCAAAAATGAACTCGGTTCGGCAAAAACGGCGCAAGACCGGTTCGGCCAAAAATGAACTCGGTTCGGCGAAAACCCGCAAGACCGGTTCAGCAAAATCCGCCTCAAATCTTCTCCTCGGGAAAAGACCCGGTTCGGCGAAATCCGCCTCAAAACTTTTCCTCGGCGAAAAGACCCGGTTCGGCGAAATCCGCTTCCAATCTTCTCCTCGGCGAAAAGACCCGGTTCGGCGAAATCCGGCTTGGTGCTCCCCTCGGCGAAAACCGGCTCGGTGCTCCCCTCGGCAAAAACCGGGTCCGTGCTCCCCTCACCAAAACTCTTCCTTCGGCAAAAACGCCTCACCGAAACTCCTCCTCCGCGAAAAACTCCTCATCGGCCAAAAGGTCCTCCTCGGCCAAAACTCCGGCTCGGCCAAAAAAGTTCCCCTCGGCCAAAAGGAGAACCCGGTTCGGCCAAATTCCGGTTTCAAAAATCGGTTCGGCGAAAACAAGAAAAAAAAAAAAAAAAAATCAATTGAACATTAAGAGAGAGAGAGGGTACCTTCTAGAGAGAGGGTGGAGATAAGAGATATGAGGTGAAAGTGAGGGGAAAAGTTGGTTTTATAAGGGAAAAACTATTCTACCTCGGGAAACGTGATAGCCCGTACATTTCAGGAATCTCAGTGTCTTTTATCTTCAAGAACACTGGAAATTTTCATCAGACAAAATGAGACCCGATCAAAAAATCACATCGGTCTCTTCGAAGTCTTTTTACTCTGGTAAAACTTTTTCTTGACAATTGTTCCCTTTACTTCAACAATTTACCGCTAACTGTTGGGGCTAACTGTTGGGGTCGGAAATCCCTTCCCCGAGAACAACAATCGGTAATGACAAGGGCGCTGTGATATGGTTGAGTTGTCGAGTAGGCAAATTAGCCAAACAGCCATATACACCGTCGCTGCCAAATTTAAGAGTTAGGCCAAATTTGGCCTAGCCGGGAAAAGTTTGGCCAGACCAGGAAAATTGGCCGAACCACCCAGACAGGTTTGGCCGAACCGCACAGGCAGTTTTGGCCGAACCGCCCAGACAGGTTTGGCCGAGCCTGTCCAGATAGTTTTGGCCGAACCGCCTAGGCAGTTTTGGCCGAGCCTGTCCAGGCAGTTTTGGCCGAACCGCCCAGGAAGGTTTGGCCGAGCTGCCTGGTTCAGTTTGGCCGAGCAAACCAAACCACTTAGGCGAAATCTGCCAGCCAAACCGCCTAGGCGAAATCTGGCAGCCAAACCGCTTAGGCGAAATCTGCAAAACAAAAGGCCTTGCATATTTCTGGTTAAACGGGATCAACTACATTTCGCCGAGGAGAGTCTTTTCTGAAGTGAAGGTTAGTAGCTAGGAGTGGCAAGCCTATCGGGCCGACGAGTTCAGAACAAGTCTAGCCCAACAGGAGAAGCCCACAAGGAAAGCCGCCTTCAGAAGGAGAGATCATCGGCGAAATAAGGAAACTTCCTTTTTCTGCAAGAAGATAAACTCAATAAGGAAAGAGGATCGAGATGAGTCCCGAAGAATTAGGATAATTTTCTTTATCTTGTTGTAAACCTAAACCGACCTAGTCGAGTATATATATCGATGTACATCCTTTGAGAAAGGGATCCGCAACTTTATTCACAAAAGCAATACAAAGCAATAACAAACCCTAGTTTTTCTTTGCTCATCGTTTTCTATTTCGTAGCTTAACGCAGAAATCTCAACTTCCTCTCGAAACCCTTACAAATCTAATTGTGCGATTTCCGGCATCCACAATCGACACCTAGAGGTTGTGTCGATCGATAGGTGATCGAGGAGCTGTCGATCGACACCTAGTGGTTGTGTCGATCGACAAGGTCTTCTGGAGCTGTCGATCGACAGGCACCGTGGGTGTGTCGATCGACAGGTGTGAACAGGGGTGTTGATCGACACCTAGTGGTAGTGTCGATCGACAGGCCGCCTGTTGGGCTGTGGTTGAGCCGCGTTGTTGTGTTTGTGTGATTGTTTGATGCGTGTTTGCCTGAGCAGATCCATCGGGTCTGAGTGCACAGTCGTAGATGGGAGGACCGTCTCACTGGGTATTTGTGATAATACTCACACATCTCTTTTTTCCATGTGATGCAGGTAAAGGCAAATTGTGATCGTGGAATCATGGCAATGAAGAGGGAGATGATCTAGGGTGTCGGTTTCGTGATGTGTGTTGTTGTTATTTCCTTTCTGTTTTAGAACCTGGTTAGGTTGCTGGTTTTGAATTGAAATTTGTTATTGAACTGGTTTAGTTATTTTTAATGGAATTGGTTTCTGGTTTAATTGTATGTGTTATCCGCTGGTTGTCTGTGCATGTTTGCTTGGTTGTTGAGGATGACATTTATGGGAATGCTAGTCCGAGACCAAGGGTTTATTGTTAAAAAAAAAAAACGGGTCGGGTCGTTTCAGTTTGGTATCAGAGCGATATGGTTTTAGGACGGGTTAGAACTGCTAGGATTGTAATTTGGTTAAATTGACAATTCTGTGAGTTTGGGGGTTCTAGATCATCTTCCTTCGAGCATTCAAAGAGATTCCACGGTAAGTGTTGGTTGTTTGGTGTTTTATTCTTTAGTGCGTAGCGTGTGCTTTGTTAGTACATTGTGTGGCTAGGTGCACTAGAGGATGTGGCCGTGGGGGCCGGGGTGACTGTGGAGGTCAGGTTTGTGGATGGGGACCAATGAGTTAGTCGGCTGGGAAGCGGCTCAGGGTTCCTTGTTTGAGACTGTGATAGATCTGTAGACGTATCAGGAGGGTCTGTGTGTTAGTGCGAGTACCAGTGGGAGTACTTGCGTGAGAGCCGGTGTGAGGGATGTGGGGCCAGGGCTGGTACTCGAGCTGGTGCTGGATTGGCTCGCTGTTCGGGTGCGCCCGCAGGTGGAGTCCAGGAGACGAGTTGATCATCTGACAGATCTGTTGCAGTAGTTGTTGAGGCGGGCACTAGTGAGTGAGTTGGCCAGGAGTGCGGCTCAGAGTGCTGCGTATGGGGCTGAGAGTGATCCGTAGACGCTTCATGACGGCTTGAGCGCCATTTAGACTGCCAACGTGCAGCCAAGTGTGAGAGCCAGTGTGAGGGCTGGTGGGGATAGTGTGGTCCCAGGTTGGCTGTCGGGGTCCGGTGTGGGTCCTCGTGAGGTTGGTAGTGTGGGTGCGCCCGCGAGTGGGCTCAGGGTCGAGATGATCGTTTGGCGGATTGGCTTCAGCAGTTTTGGGTGCGGTTACCGAGTGCGGTACGAGTTAGGCTCCGGTGATGCCACGAGTGGTAGAGGTGCGGCTGAGGGCTGCGGTTGATGGTAGGGTTCTGTCTTATTTGCGGATAAGGGAACTGGTGCAGAGAATTGGTGTAGGATTCTTTGCGAGTGGTGAGTTGCAGCGAGGAGGGTTCAGGCAGTGTTGGCCTGGGCAGACTTTTGGGCATGGTGTGGTGCCAAGTTCTTTCCTCGAGAGGTTGCGGGTCGTTTAGAGACGAGGTTTTGGGAACTGGATCTGTGAGAGAGATCAGTTCGTGGGTATGTTTTGGAGTTAATCAGCTCATGGTTTGGGTTGGTTCATGCTGGTAGGAGCATGGAGGGCGAGGAGGCCCGGGATAAGAAATTCTTGAGAGGACTTCGATCAAATGGAGGACACGGTGTAGAGTGTCTAAGTATGCTGGGAGAGCATAGTTGATTGAGACTGCTGGAGGCATTGCCGAGACTCGAGAGAGCAGGTTGTGGTAGTTAGCCCAGCTGTTCAGTCTATTAAGCCTCAGCAGGTGATACCTGGCATGGCGGCAAGCCTATGCAGGGGCAGAAAAGGAAGTGGGAGGATACTTCCAGTTTGAGG